>JAMRXY010000057.1:0-600000 GCA_024447195.1 Panagrolaimus sp. LJ2414 | reverse complement strand
AATGTGTATTTGAATGCTGCATACTTCCAATTGCTGCTAAATGATTAGCCCTACCTTGAGCATCTCTAAAAATTATTTATTTTCAATACAAAGCAGTTTTTGTGAATGACAAAAAATGCTTTAAAAATTTTGCGATTTTGTGATCCCATGTTAACGATGGTACACCATGGCCATTACGGTATTCGTTGATAGTTTCAAATTGCTAAAAAAAGTTGGATTACTGCTATTTTATATTAATTACTAAAATTCACTTCTTTTCGATATTCTTCGGCTACTCTAGAATCCAATGTCACAAATTAAAAGCAGCAGAAAACTGTCAATTGTCCGTTTTATGGCACAACTTTATTTCTAAAAATGCCGAGACTATCTTCCATATTTTGTACGCAATGATTTTATATGCGTTTTTTAGCTCCTAAAACTTTTGTAACCTGAAAATTACTGATTTATTTTTTACCAAGAAATATGCAATATTTGTTTTGTGATCGACATTTTTTAATTTTCATCAAAGTTGTTTTTTTTCGTTTATCAATAAAGAAAAATCTGTTCACTTTTCAAAATTTTTTTAGTCAAAAGTTTTTTGACATTTTTTACCAAAAAATATTAGAAATAGCAATCTTTTTATTTTTTATCATGAAAAAATTGAATACAGAATATTTTTAAAAAACACAAAAAAGCTAGAGAATCCGCTGTATTATTATTCACGTAAGCAAATAATGTTTCAAAGAGGAAATTTTATTTTAGCAAAAAGTTGATCGAGATGATTCAGAACATAAAATAGTAAAAAAAACAATTCTCTGAAATGCTTTTTCATGACAGAAATTAATTCTTAGGTCAAGTTTTTATTTGTACAGAAAAAAGAAAACTAAATTTAAAACACTTCAAAAAAATTTTTTTCAAGTCAACTTTTTCAGTTTTCAAATGTACAAAAAAAGCTTCTGTTTGTTTGTTCAAATCACAGAAAAATGATTCAAAAAATTACGTGATAAAAAACTTTAAACTCTAACAAAGTAAAGTATATAAATTATTTTGCTTTGTTTAATTTCTAAAAAAGTTTTAAAGTAAAAAGTAGCTTTTAAATTTTTCAGAGTATTTTTCAAAAAAGCCTCAAATTATGTCTTATGGAGGAAACGCAGAAATATGGCTAGAAAATCATACAGATAAGCCATACTTTTTTCAAGTTCTTCATCAATACACTGATTGCTCGATAGATTCAACGCCTTGGATATTTGTTAAGCCTGGAGAGAGTACTAAAATGTTGAATGTGTCATACCGATATGGATTTTTTACAACAGGAGTTGATAATTGGAAAGTCAATGGAAATGATCCCTCAGGGCAATATTGGAGAGCCGGACATGGATTTGCAGCAGATTGGAAAAAGCATATGTTGTCATCTGCTGATAATGGAAAACGAACATATATTAAAGTAAGAATTTAATTTGTTACCCTTTTTTCTTACATTGCCAACAAAAAATCAAAGCGGTGAAATATTTTCTTATACTAACCCCCTTCTGCCCCCCATTTTCATTTTAATACGGATCAAAATCAAAAATGGGACCCATCTACCATTAAATTAGACCCATTAGATCAGGTTTATGACTATTTCCAAAAAGTAGGCCGGATCCTAGTATATTCCCCGGTCAAAGTTTGCGACTTCTGAATCCCAGAAATCCAGAATCCTGACACACGAAATTAAAAAAGTTATTTTTGGCATTCAGAGACCTATGCCAACAACCTCTGAAGGTTTGCAGTCCCAAATCAAAAATTTTTAAAAATTTTGTGATTTTTTTGTCAAATAATTAGCCAGACTGCCTCTTATATGGTACCTGAACTATCCTTCAATATTTAAAAAAGATCGTTTTAGATATATCATGACATAGTACAATTTGTGTCAGATTCCGGAAACTCTGAAACTCAGTGGTTCAAAAATGAAGGAAGGGGCAACATTGAACCCTGGGGATTAATGTTTGACACAATCAAAATGTTAACTGGAACAGCAAAAGATATTGCAAGTATGGTTCCTGCAAAACAACAAAAATGATTGTTTTTTTTTCTTTTATTGGTGTAAATCGTATTGTTTTATTCAAATATAAATATTCATTTCTTTAATTTTTTACTACGGGCAACGTCTTAGGTTCATTTATTCAGTTAATCAGGAAGATGTGACTTTTGAGAAATATTGGAAATAAAATTTTGAAAGCTTTAAAAACCGTTAAAAAACTTCCAAGTTCAAAAAGTTTTTTCTCAAGATGATATTACTTTTTCTTTTGTCATAAAAAAACGTAATGTCATTGACATTGACAAAATGTAAGTATTCGGCTCCATTTTATGACGTATTTATAACCAAAATGATGATGAAACGGACCTTTCCAATTAAACTTTTCGTTACCGGTTTTGGTAGTCCAAAGTGTAACTGAAACGTTATTCATACAAAACTTTTGTTAAGATAAATTTTTTTTGAATAAATTGTGTCATTCTTATTTGCGGAAATTTTAAGAATAAAAAAAGTTGCAAATTATTCTTTTTTAGGTGTTATTGGAAATAATATTTTTTGTCAAACAAGTGAAAGGTTTTTTCAGATGAAATGTTTGCAATTTGCTCAGCGAAAAAAATAACCACAAAAATAAAGTCAAATAAAATTATGCGAGTTGAAATTCCAGAATTGATAGGCGGCGTGTTGTCGATGCTGTAAAATACGCTTTTATCACAAAAAGCGATTATTGTGACCTGGCTTGGGTGTATAGTGAAAAGTGTTTTTGAGTCTGCTCTTTATTGAAAGAAAACAACGGAACAAATATGTTTTGTGAAAGAAAGGAAAGGAGAGAAAGGAATAGTGTTTTGGTGATTAATAACCACTTTTTGCTACACAGCGTTTGCTTCATCTTTATTGATTTTAATAGAGTGTCTTTCGTGCAAAAAAACTTTTATTCTTTCCTTTCTTTTGTTGTATGATTAAATTTTATTGCATTCGCATAAAAAGTTTTAAAAATGTCTCTTCAAAATTCTTCTAACAATAATTTTATTCAGCATCGTTATAGAGTATTTTGTGCACAAGATGTAGAAAATGGACATTTTGACGTTACTTTTCAATTTGGTGTTCAGGTTTGCTTTGTTTCATTTATAAAATTCCCAAGGGTCACAAAGGTCACAGGATCATATTCTCAAAAAAAACCAAAAAAATGCCTATTTAGGACTCTGAAGGCAATCTTATTAACACAAACAATGTACCAATTCAAGTAAGATATTTTTAGCTTTAAAATACAAAATAAATAAATATGATTATTTAGCAATTATATGCCCATTCATTTATTCTATGGCCATCTTCAAAAGTTTTTGAAAATACATTTTTTGGGCCACTAGCTGAAAAAGGTCCAATTCCCGTTGTTCGACATTCTTACATCGATTTTAAAGAATTTCTTACTTTTATGTATCTCGGATACTGTAATATCACCATGGAAAATGTTATGGTCTTAGTTGATTTAGCAGAGTATTATGATATCAAAGAATTGAAAAAAAAATGCGATACCTATATAACTGCAAATGCAAATCATGCGGAAAATATTTTAAATGTTTATGAATGTTTAAAAATGTATTCATTGGAAGATGCAATGGCAAAAGTTATGCAATTCATTGCTGGGAATACTGTAGAAATTTTAAAATCCGAAGAATTCTTAAATGTAAAGAAAGAAACAATTTTGGATATTGTAAAAATGAAAAATTTAAAGGCAAAACAAGAAGATATATTTGAAGCGGTAAGTTTTTGTACATAAACAACTAATAATTTTTTATGGCAAAATTTTTCTTGACTACGTTTTGACTAGCTTACACACAGACACATTTTGAAAAATTATTTATTTAAAACGTTTATAGATTTGTAAATGGGCAGAACAGCGTTGTCCAGCGAATACGATAAATAAGCATGAATTTCAGAAACAACAATTAGAAGATGTTATGCCATTAATTGTTTTTTCAAAAATGCATATTCATTTTTTGCATAATTTCGTTGGTAACAACAGTTTTTTACAGTATTATCATAATAAACTCAAGTTATGCTAATTTTTAGTTCGTAAAGCCTTTCTTTTTCAATCTTATGATCACTTAGCTGATATCCTTTGCGAACCTAGAAGCTTTCAGACCACCTTTGAGGATTTTCAGACCACTTTTGATGATTTTCAGACCACCTTTGATGATTTTCAGACCACTTTTGACGATGAACAAACACCTGATGAATTTCTCGGGCAGTTTAGTTTGCAATAATGCAATATGTACATTTAACATATAATTAACAAATACATTCTGTTGTTATGTCTTTGTGTGTTTAAAATTTTGAATTCTTTGCTGAATTCATTCCATTATCATTGTTCATAAAATGTAAATAAAAAATTTCAGAAACCAATCTTTCATTTTTTTCATACAGAAAGTTGTATCGATTACTGATTTATCAGCGTTTTCTCTTTGATAATAAAAATGAACAATTATCCTGTGTAAAATTTAGTGAAATTTGTTTAAAAAAATTACAGACAATGCATGTTGTCCTAGGCATTTATTTTTATGGAAATAAAAATCAACAAAAAATAAATGCCTAAGGTTTTATTTGTTGGATTTGGTTCGCTGTTACTGTTGTTGCGGACTGCAACATCTCAATGTCCATTTTCTTTCAACACATTTAAACTCAAAAAATGATAAAAATGAGTAAGTAGGTAGATTGACTGACCATTATGTAAATAAATGCTAGAAGAAAGGAAACTATAATAAAAAAGAACGAAATTTAATGAAATGTAAATAACCAAGTATACCAACAATTTTTGTATGATATCATTTTATTTGTAGTTTTGGTTAAATTTCATAGATCTACTAAAAACGTAATTTTTTGTGAAAATTTACATATTTTTTTAAGATTTCTTTCCAAACAATTTCTTTGCAAAACTTGTAACAGGATTTTCGGAAGGCTTTTCTTTTACAGGTTGATAAAAACTTCCACCACTGCCGCCATTTTCAAATTCTGCTCCACTTACAACACCACAAAAGTAGATATTATTTTGGCTATCTGTGATAAGATAGATAAAAGGATGATCAGCAGTAAAAATTTTAGGTGGAGGAGGTGGAGGTAAAAGATTGCATCCTTTTAAATGTAGGGCAGTTATGGCTGCAGCTTCAGTGCCTTCCTCATCAGTCTAAAAATTGATTTTATAGAATTGTTCACAGAAATTCCCTTTCTTACATAAATATATGCACTATGTAATATCGATGATATCTCAATTGGCTTGGTATCGGACATCCCTTCTAAATTTGCCTTGCTAGGATCAAAAAGATCTTTAATTCCCATGTTTTTTAATGATTCGACAACATCAAATTCAGTCTTAATTTCGAATTTTGGCATTTTTACAATTACTTCAACATCATCTTTTTTCTTCAAATGTTTCATCAACTCTTTAGCTGTTAAATTTTTCATAACATCAGCAAGTCCATATCTTTTTTTAGGAAGTATAATCCTCATCGACAAATCACTATATTGATAATAAAGTGTTAAAAATTGAAATTCATTTGATTCAGAATATCGCCATTCTCGAGCTTTTTGTTGCATCATTTTAGCCTAAAAATATGTTAACCAATGTTTGTTTGATCGAAAAATGATGTAAAAAATATACTTTTTTGATTGTTCCTGGTGCCATGTAAAAGGTTGCATCTTTTGTATTTGAAGGGTAAAACTGTTCCGACCATCGACCTTTGAAATAAATAGCATTAATCAGGACAATTTTTGACATCTCATTAAAGTTATCCTTTGAGACTATATTTGTAATTTTGTTTCGTGTGACTTCAGCAATAAAATTGTTAATTTTCTAAAATGCATTATTAATGTATATTGCCATCTTTTTCAGCCATAACATACCTCAACAACTCCTGCTGCCTCCTCAAAATTTACACTTTCTATTCCACCTTGACAAAATTCATCAGATTTATTAACAAATTCATCTTTTAAGTTGAGTTTTTCATTAACATAAGCTCGATTAAAAGTTTCAAGGACACATCCGGATGTATATGGATTGCAATCATTTAATACAGCAAGTTCGAATTGTCGTCTTTCAAAAGCTTTAATGTCATTTGGATCAATTTCAGGCAACGGAGGTTGCACCTTTACCCCATAGTCATCTTTTATATGTGTCAAAAGTTTTGTAAAATAAGCATGAATAGCCAATTTATCAAAGCCTAAATTAAATTAAATTTAAATATCTTACACCTAGGGTTGTCAAATTTCCCCGGAAATCAGAGCCTTGATTTCCCGATATGTCGATTGTTCAAAAACTGCTAATTGAACTCCCAAAAAAGCTTAAAAGTTACATTGTGACGAAAATACTCTAATTTAAGGCTTTTCAATACTTTTTCATATCTTTTAAAGCATAAAGAACAACTTTTTGATTAAAATTAGTTGCACATTTTTGTGTTAAAAGTGCAACAGCTTGCGGGAAATCAGACAAATTTCCCGCAAAAATCGGGAAATTTCCCGGGAAATATTTCCCGAAAGTTCCTTTGACAAGCCTACTTACACCGTAACTATTTTCAAGTAATGATGGAAATTAAGATCCATTTTTTTGATGAAAATTAAGACCCATTTTTTCTTAAATTCTCTTCTCAATTGAGGGGATTTTCAGGGGAACAATACAAAATAAATGAATGAAAAACGTACCTTCGCCTAAAGCATTTCTTATCTGCTTTTCAGTATCCCCATGAGTTCCAAGATATACAGTAGCCATAGAAATGGCAATTGAAACAGGAGAAAATACCGCTGATTTTTCATTGCTGTGTTGAGATTGAAGAAGTTTTAAAGCAAATTCAAGTTGAGCTTCTGTAATTGATTCCAAATTTTCAGCCATATCGAATTTTATTTAAAAGAATATAAAAAAATATACCAACAATGTTGGATGAAAAAAATCCAGTGAGTGCCAGTTGACCTTCTTTATATGGCAGAATCGATAAACAGGAAGAAGAGGGAAAAGAAATGAAGAGGGAATGGTCGCTGAAAAAATGACCAACATCCGTCTTTTTTGCGCATAGAATAGCTAATTAAAGTGGACAATGACTCAATGGTCGTTTTTATGAGTCTCTCAAAAACGCGGTTGCAAGATGGTGTGTTGTTACAGAGCTTTTTAAGGACACACTCTGGCTGCCGATTTTAATTAAAAAGAGGGTTGCATTTTTTTCATTTTTCTGTCATGAAATTGCCCTTATAATTTAATTAGAGTTAAAGTAAATTGGAAATGTTATATTTGACAAGATATTTACCATCAATAATGTTCATCTTCATATCAAAAAGTAATAAAATTTTTAATAATTAATAATTTAAACAACAATTTAATCTACATTTTAAAAAATTACAAATACATGATAAGCTTAAAACATTCAGCATTTCTTATATTGCCTTTGTTTGGATTGACATATTCTAACGTTCGATACGTATCAAAGTAAGATTCTGGAGTATAACTTTTTATTACACACTTTGTATGGTCAACTTTGCTGTTATGCAAAAATAATATTGATGAGAAATAGCTGTTATCCAAAAAAGATCCATTGACAACTTGATCAATTTTTTTCAAAGTGTCAGGCAAACTTCGAGTTTTCCAGTTTTCACTAAAAAAATAAGAAACGTTAATGACAGCAGCAAGGAGGACTTGGGGTTATACTAAATTGATAAACTTCTTTGATCTTTTGTCTACACATGGCAGTAGGCAGAAAACCTTTTTGGGTTGGCATTTTCATTTTGGAAGGGGCACGCTTTTCATCTTTTGCCGCCTTAACACGCCGGCGGCAAAAAATCAAAGGGTTTTGTCGATTTTGGCGGGGCACGGTTACCGAATGCCGCCCCTTTAATACGGCCATGCGCCAACAGCAAAAGATCAAAGGCACGTCTGCAGTCCGGCACTTTTAATTCTAATCAATACTTACGCAATTACATTTACTATTGTTTCATTGTTTTTTTTAAACCATTCTGTATTTTCTTCTATTGTACTCCATGAACTGGATTCAAAATATTCAATAAAAACATTTATTCCACTATACGAAGGAATTACAAGACAGTTTTGACTGCAACGATAATAAAACCATTCATCTGTGCTCCACGCCTCTGATACAGTCACATGCCAAAGTACTCTGAAAATTTGTGGCATTAAGCAGTAATGGATTACAAGCTAGTTTAATACCCAGGTTCTGAGCGTAAAGCAAGTTCTCTACGAATCTGATTTCCTGTCATCTCAAAATCTTCTTCACTTTCAATATTTTTGTATCCGATGGCTTTTTTTGAATATGCTTCCAATAATTCCGGCCAAACATTGCTCTAAAATTTTTCATAAAATGTTGTTAAAATTACGGTAGTTTTTTTTACCAAAGCATGGGAAACCCAATTTTCCAAATGCAGAGAAGCATCTTTAACCATTTGATATTTTTTATATAAATATTGTGCAACATCATCTGATTGCCCATGAAAGGCAATATTTGCACAAAGACTGGCAAAAAGATCCTGTAAAAGATGATTTTTGCAAAAACATTAGATCCCACTTACCGATGTCAAAAGATTTTGTCGGATCAAATCTGCAAGACCAAATAATTTCTCTTTTTCATGGTCAAATGCTTCATAACTTTTTTGAATGATGCAACTGAAAATAAAATTTAATACTCCGGGCATGTTAGAAAAAATACGATTGGAAAAAAAATTAGGTAACATTCTTTTTACGCTTCAAAACAGTGTTGTCGGAGTCGGAGTCACAGGAGTCGACTCCGGAGTCGGAGTCAATGGAGTCGACTGCGGAGTCGACTCCGACTCAAAAAAATCTTGTTAAACATACAAAAATGCTTTTTTGATGCTGATTATTACTATTTTATATATCTAATTCATATATTAACAGTTTCTGTTGGTTTTTAACAACTTTTGTTAACAAAAAAAATTTTCACACTTTTTTCAAATTTTTTTGAAAATTTCGAAAAATCTGTTTAAACTAATTTTAAAGCTTTATTTAATAACCTAATATGCTTAGAATATCGGTAAATAATTTTTACAACGATTAAATTCAACAGAAACTGCTTTTCTTGCAATTATTAAAATTTTGTGCCGGAGTCGACTCCGACCCCTTCGACTCTGACTCCAACTCCGACTCCGGGGTCGACTCCACGACTCCGGAGTCGGAGTCGCAACAACACTGTATAAAAATTTGTTGTTGCAAAAATATCCACCTCCGTAATTTTGTTTTGGATATATTTGGAAGACGATAAATGAATTGTTTTTTCCTAAAGGCTCTAAACTTACGTGTTTGGAATATCCAAATTTATTACAACATCAAGACGCTCTTCAATTACAACAAAATCAACGTAAGCAGTGTCAAGATCTGAAAGTTAAAACTGAATATTCAGTTATCTCAAAATAAAGGAGTTCAAAAGAGAAAATCGAACTACAAATTTTCAATATCGATTTTTCATTAGTATTAATAAAAATTAATAATCACTATATTTTTTGTTTTGGTTAATACACCTTATTGTTTCTATCAGATTTTATGGTGATTAATAATACTTACCTTTTTTTACATCTTCAAGCCGTTGTAAAGCATCAGCATGACTAAGTTGAATTAATTTATTCACAAATTCTAAAACATTTTTCGTTTAAAAAATATACGGCTCAAGAAAGTAACCATGTTTTTTTAATAAAAACGTGTCGTAGTTGTACATTTCCTGCCTTTTTTCTTTTATCGTATATTCAATAATGTCAAATGTGCTGATTGCTGCCGAATATATTTCAAACATTTGTGATCTGATAACATGACAATTTTTTACTACCATTTTGTATAATTTCTGAAAACGTTTTGTCCTTTTGATTGTTGAAGCCCTCTTTTTTTGGTTCAAATAATGTCAAATATTGCAACTTACATCCATCACAACATCATTATTTTGGCAATGTTTGGTAAAATTTGTTGCATATGGTTTCAAAGAAGTTGCGTTGTTCAACAATAGTTTGGTAAAGAAAAAACTAAACGCAGATAAAGGTCTTTCAATATTCTAAAAAAAATTAGGAATTCCGTTTCTTTGCTTCACTTTGTTTAAAAGATAAAGGTTAAAAAAAGGTTAAAGAACCCCATAATCAGACCAGAGGTCGTGGGGGGCCGATGCTGGCGCGACTTTCCAGCATCTGCACTTAGCATTTAGGTGTCCGGATCTAAGATCCTTGCCGGCGCAACCCGGTGGTGGACCACCCCCTTTCGGGAACCTTCCACTCGAGCGGAGAGCTCGTGTGAGTGTACCCATTGCCTTCCAATTGGTAGCGCCTGGGCTGGGCACGCACGGGGATTCGAACCTTCCACTCTTTCGAGTCTCTGTCCGACCGAGAGTCTGTCGCTCAACCACTCGGCCACCCGCCCGAAGATAATGTTTCTTTAACATTTACAATTGTGTATTCTTTAAGGGAGTCAGTTCTTTCATCTACATAACTTCCAATAAGGTTTCGATCAATGTAAGCTTGTGAAAGTGCATCTGTTAAATTTTGAATAAAATATCGAAAATTGTAAACGTTTTCATCTTTGAGCTAAAAATATTTTAAAATGCTTTTATAACATAAAATTTAAAAAATAACTTTAAAGTTTTCATCAATTGATTCAGCTAAAAAGTTGCCAATTTCAGCAGCCTGTTCACCAAATTCTTCAGATTTGTTTGCAGTTTTCTTTAAATAATCAAGTGAATCAACATACATTCGTGTTAAGGATAAAAATGATGACATAGTTGTGTTGATCTTTGTTATAATGTCTGAAACAAAGTATTTGAATGGGTCATATTTTTTAGATTTTAAAGATTAATACTGATAAAAAATGGTAATAAAGGTAATTTTGAAAAATTAAACTAAACTTACCATAAGAAGATATTTTAGGAAGAAAAATAATAAAAATGAAACAAAATTGAATCCTCATAATTTGTTTTTTTGTAAAATTAATTTTATCAAATAAAATATCTAAAAATGACGCTATTAAAAGCAAAAATTGTCATGAAAAAACTGTAATAAAAATTACTGCTGAAACTGTAATGATCATAAAAAACTTAAACAAATAGAAAAATTAGATGCAAAAAAACGCTTTATTGAAAAAATAAAAATGTAGATTATTTTAAAATATTTTTTGCTCTTATTTAAATTCAATAATTCGGCATACATAAAACAAACTAACCAAAATGACCTAACAAACAGCTCTAATAATAAATTAATGGTTTAGAAAATAAAATTGAAGGAAAGCAAGTAATGGAAAAAAGTGAATTTTGACTTGACAAAATAAAAAAAGCGCGGTATTTTTAACATTTCCAAAACAAATGAGAAAGCAAATCAATGCTAACAATAACACAATTTTAGTGGAATATCATGCGATGATGCTCGTTTATCAACACGGAATCGATATTTTTTTGGGGTAAAAAATCGAATGAGGTGATGCAAAAAAACTGAACAAAAATTGATTGCTGATTGTTAAGTATAAATATTTTTGTTGTTTTTTCTGACATATTTTGGAGCTTCGTCTTTAAAAACAATTACTTTGATGGCGTTTTTATCAATTAACTGATAAATTTCGAGATTAAAGATTAAATGTTAATTTTCAATTAGCAAAAAAAGTGTTTTAATTGACAGATGTTATTTCCTTCAAAAAAGATGGTTCCCTTTTAAAAAATACTTTATAAAATATATTTCTAAATTTAAAATGTTTCTCAATTTTTATCATGAAAAAAAAGAACCATAAAAATCATTCTTTATCAAAAACAGTCATCTTTTCTATTATCAATGTTAATGTTTTAGATTTAAGCTATAAAGCAGCAAAATAGACTGTTTTGTTTCATTCTTTCGGTTCATTGTGTTGAAAACGAACAAAATATTGTTTATAAAATGTTAGAAATTTATTTAATAATTTTGTATCTATATTTTAAATGGAGGCTTGCAATTAATACATCAACATCTTACAAATTTCCTTGGGATTGGTTATGCTATACTCCAGATTTAATTCACATTCAACAAGTTCGAGATGCAGTTGAAAAGGGTCATGCCTGGTCACTTCCGTTTACGTAAGTTTTAATTTCAAAAAAACACAAATTAAAAAAGTCAGAAACAAATTTTGGTGCTCCAACAATATACAGGGCTAATTATCTACAGTATACCAAAATTTTGTTTGTTTTTTTATTTGATCTTTGCAGTGTTTAAGGGGAAAATTTGTTTTTTGCTAACCCCCTTTCGCCCTTGAAACCCCCGATTTAAGATTTAGATAATCCTTAATTAGGTACTTTTGCTGCAAAATGAATCTATAAAAAAAGCAAAAATAAACCAATAAACCGATAAATTGTCATTAATAAAAGAGACTCATAATCTAAAAAAAGTAAAAATTACTTGAATTTTCGTGCCAGAAAAAACTTCAAATAAATGATCGTTGCTATGCATATTATAAGTTTTATTTAAAGAAACTAATATTTTTAAAAGATAATTTGCTTTTTCTTCAAGAGAAAAAGCGTTCCAAAATTTATTTAGGATTTATTCCTTTGCCACACAAAAGAGTGAGCGGAATTTAATGTTTACCTCAAACTTGGGTAATTAAACCGAAGAAAAAATCGTTTTTCTTCCTTTTTTGCCACTTTATAGAAAAACAAGAGAAGCGATGGGGTCGTTCCTGCTCTACTTAAAAAAGTGCAGTATCAAAAAAGAAACGACAGAGAAAAGAAAAAAACAGAGCAGCAGTAGTTGTTGTGTTGCTTCTCTTTGGCTGCCTCGCATGTTTGACTTCTTTTGTTTGCTTCTTTTCTCTCTCCTTTGTCAATGTCATATTTTCATTTTAATGCTTTTCTACCCAATCGCATCTTTGTTAAATTTTCAATGAAGGAAAAAAGGAAGAAAAACAAATTTTTCTTCGGTTTAATTACCCAAAGTTTGAGGTAAACATTAAATTCCGCTCACTTTTTTGTGTGGCAAAGGAATAAATCCTAAATAAATTTTGGAACGCTTTTTCTTCTTTGAAAAAGCAAATAAATATTTTAAAATATTGTTTTTTACTCCTAATAATATAAAAGTTTTACAATCAATTATTTGAAGCATATTTCTGGCACAAAAATTTTGGTATTTTTATCATTTCATTAGATTTTTTGTTTTTCATAAATGACAATAGTCTAATTTGATTATTTTTTTTCATAATTTTAAAAAAAAATCGAATTAAACTATAAATTTTAGTATTTTTTTGCAAAACCCTACTAAATATGTTAATTTTAAGAATGATGATTTACACACACCTCCAATCCCTTCTCAAAGATAAAACAGTTGTACAAATTCAAATGTATGGTCTTGGCTCGCATTGGAATGAAAGTTGCAATGGAGCTGGACAATTAGCAGTAGCTTTAAAGCTATTTGAAAAGCTTAAAAAAGATTATCCAAATTTATCCATAACTTCTCAAGATCCAAGGGCATTTCCTGCTGAAATTGAATACCAAAAACAACAAGGAATTCAATTTTATGAAGGACATGATTTTTGTGCCAAAAGATTCACGGATATTCTCGAATCTGAAAATGCTAAAAATGTGAAAAATCCTGTAATGATTTTTTATGCCATTCATTTACCACATTGTCAATTTGAAAGATTTCTTGCAGCTCATTGGGACCCAAAACTTTTAAGTCAAATTATATTTATTTCAAATCATTTTAAACCTGTGCATAATTATGCGTTTTATTATGCCGGAAAAGCAGTGGAATTTTCAAAATTTTGTTCTTCAATTCCACTTCCTCAAGAATCACCACCACCATTGCCACCTCCGAAAATTGAGGATTTTAAAAAACAAAAAACGATTACAACTTTCACCAGAGCAGATCCAAAATATTGTGCTTTCTACGGCACTGACATTCATACAATTTCTTATGAAAACGCTAAACAATTAGTTAACCGTTGTTGATAAAGTTGTAAAATTGAGATTCATGTAATAAATTTTTTATATAAAGAAAACAAATAAAATTCTTTGTTCAAAGAGATCTTTCATTCGCTGCTTTTTTGATTTCAATAGAAAGTTCAAGAAGCTAAAAGAAACTGAAATTCAGAAACTTTTACTTTTTCTAGTGTTAAAAAAGTTAGAAAAATTTACTTTTTTTTTTAATAAAGGAGACCATAGTAAATAACATTTATGCAGAAATTTGCATATTTGATAGCATTTTTCATTTTCTCAAACTTGTGATTTTTTATCGCTTCGGTTGTTGGGAGTCGATTTTATCATTATTGGATTAAAAAAGGTACACAAAATTTCAACAAAATTTTATTTCAAATACTATACTTTTTGGCTAATATTTTGCAATAAAATTATTAAAACATTTTAAAAAATTAATTTTGGAGCAATTTGTTTCGCAGATCAATAACATTGCATTTTTTTTAATATTTATTAGTTGTCGGTTTCGCCCATTCATTATTCTTTGAACTAACTCGTTCAAGTTGTTGAATTGCATTTGATGGAGAAGGCGAAACAGAATTACTATTATTATTTTGTGAAGGTCTATATTCTTCTTCCTTTTCTGCTTCTGCACATATTGCACTACAAACTGCTATCAGTAATATTAAAATAATAATGATTATAAATATAAATAATACATATGCGCCTTCACCATTTCCACCTCCATAACCTCCACTTCCGCCACCAAAGAATAAAAATCCACGTCCACCACTACTACTACTTGAAGAAGAAGATGACTTTCCAAATCCCCCGCTAAAACTTCTTCCAGCAGATGCTCCTCTTCCACCTCCTCCAAATCCACCTTTTCTTTTTAGCCGAAGATGAGGGGTGTCGGGAGAACTTTGATCTTCAGCATTTTCTGAATCTGATGTAATTAATTTTGCATCATTTTTATTATCATTATTATTAACGATATCGTTGTTTTTGTTAATTACTGAAAAAATTTGCATACTAATTGGAATCCCTGATTTTAAAGATAACTTATAACTTACCAAATCCCAAAGAAATCGAATAAAAATAAGACAACACAAAAAACAACAAAAAATTTATTTTCATAACCTTCAAAAATTAAAATAACCCGAAAAAAAGTAAAACCCGCAACAGCAACTTTACCAAATAAATACTAACTTATTTTAAAAAATGCATTTACGTCCAACGAAAATTACCAACACCTGCAATTTTTAAAAAAATCTAAATTTAGTTAGCAAAAAAACTCAAAAAAGGTATATTAACGTCATTGTAAATGCGTCTTTAGTCGTTAATAAACATCTTTGGTTGGGTTGCCTTGTAGCATGAACTTATTTTTAAGTTTGTATTTTTGTTACCCTTAATAATTACTTTTAAGTAAATGAAGAAGTGTGACATAAAAAATGTTTTTTAATTTCTGAATAAAAAAAACTTTGGCAACTTTAATTCTAAAATAGTATGTTTTACTTCCTTTTTTTACTAACAGTTTGTAAATTTAACAACCTTTCCTAACAAATGCATTTTTCCAAGAAAATTATTGGTTTCATTATTATTGCACTAATCCATTGTTTGTTTTTTCTATTTTTAGCGCTCATTTTGTTCAACAGCAAACCCTGGATTACGCACTATAAAAAAATAAGTGTTCGGATGTGTTCCTTTTTCATTGTTTTTTCGCAACATTATTCATGGCACAAATATGTGCGGCAATCGATTTTAAAGGATCTGTGACATTGCAGTGACACATTTTTCTGTCAAAAAATGCATCCAAAGAACTTTTTTGTGACATACATGTGCCTATAAGTTGATTCTTCTTTTTTGATGTCTTACATTACCAATCAATAATAACTGCAGTGTTAAAAAATAGTCGTAGTAACAAAAACAAACCCTAAATTTTTCCTAGATTTAATAAAAAAATATAAAGTAAGTTTTTGTTTTTACATACCAAAACAATTTTTAAGTTTTTATGAATTTTCAGGAAAAAATTAACATTTTTATAATTTAAAAAAATATTAATGGGAAATTTTTTTGCAATGACTCCCGCGGCAGTGCCAATGGCAAAGAAAAAAGAGGAAAAATCACTGATCACAGAATTGGAAAGATTATCAAATATCCCGATTTCGTCATCAACATCATACGATACATGTTATCTAACTGCTGAAATTCTGCGATTAAGTTTACTTTTCGTTAGCCCTTCTGATGTTTTTGAGCATATATATTTTATTTTATTGGGACTTTATCTACTTTTTTATACTTATTATGTGTCAATATTGAATAAAGTTATTTTGACAAAAGACATTTGGTGTTACAGTAAGAAATATTGAACGTTTTGTTATAATTTTTGAAAGAAAAAAAGAAATTAATCATATGTGTTTTTTAAAAGGCTGAAAAAAAGACAGCATTTATAAAACATTTTTAAATTTTCGCCAATTCAAATATCAAAAATCGCAACCTTTTGTTAGATTCTAATTTTTAAAAATTTATTTATGTTTTTTTGCAAATTTCTTTTGTTCTTCAAACTTTCCCACGATCCTTTTTTGCATCTTTGTTTACAAGTTTTGCGGATTTTGATTTCGTCAACAAACATAATTGCCTCTTTCGAAATGCCGTTGAAATCAAAGCTACAAAAAGATTTATTTTTTTAGCGGCAGTATTTCTTTCTATCCTTTTATGGCAACTTTGCTCCAAAAAAAGAAATGTTTTATTTGTTTTCAAAATTAAAGGATTTTTTTCTTAGTTTGGTCATTTTAAGTTTTTGTTTCTTTTTTTTGGTGTTTTACTTTAACAAATTTATTAAAACAAAAAGGTTGTAATTTTAGTTATAATGGAATCTTAACTACTTTTTCTCCTGTAAAAGTTATCTTTTATTTTTCGTTGTACAAGAACAGTCGTTCCATTTTTTGCAAGTTAAATTAATGTAATTTTACATAATTTTTCAGATATGGCAACAAAAGATCAAGATTGGTCCCCGAAAAGGGATAAAAATCGTTCTTTTGGTTACTATAATAATGACACAAATGGTCAATACAGTAATTTAAATTTGAATCAAAATCACAAATGTTCTGATAGTGCACTTTTTAATTCAAAAAATTCTTCAAATGAAAGCAAAAAATGTCCAAATTACGGTAAAAACAATGATGAAGCTGCAATCTTTTTTTCCACAAATTTGTTTAAAAAATTTTTAAGTTTTTAATTCTTTTTTTGATCAAAGTTTAACGCAACATTTAAAATAATCAGCTTGTAAATATCCAAGTTTTTAAGCTGAACCATTTCGTTGAACTACAATATAATCCTTGATGGAGATGTTTCTAATTTCAATGTTCAGTAGCCCATTTTTTGACCTCAAAGTGGCTGGTTAACTTTTACATGAGTCATAAGTAAAAGAGTCATAGCTATTTTTGAGGAACAATAGAAGAGTACATAAATACAAGCTGATATGGGAGGCTTGAAGTTACGGTATTTTAAATTAATCTTGCAAGAAATCTCTAGTGAATGTTAAACAGTAAAAAATAAAATGCCTCACATTTATCTTTAGATCCTTGAAAATATTAAGAGACAGTCTGCGTAAAAATTTCACTTTTCCTTATAAGCCAGGCATCGAATGCTTGTTCAAAAGGCTGCAGCAAAAAGAGTTTCAATTGGACGCGCGTCGTTCGAACCAAGCCAGTGTTTGAAATCTTACGGTCGCAGGTTCAAGTGCGCGCCGGGGCATCGATTTTTTTTATGTCGCCGAATTGGCTGATTTTTTGCAGGTATATGTAATCGACTATGGAGAATTTGATGGTGTTATCAGATTTTTTTTAAAAAAATTTTTTAGTGTCGAAAATAGGGAAAATATGTGAAAAAAGTAGAGTGAGGCTCATTTCTGATGCTGGATGACCCTCATACGGATCGAAATCAAAAATAAGACCCATCTACCATTAAAGTAGACATATTAAGCTATAAAAAAATGATACTCCGGCTTTGTGCCTCGGGGTTTTTGCTACCGAATATTTAGGTCAAAAAATCGAAACTTCGATTTCGACATGAAAAAATTTTTTTTTCAAAAAACCGAGAGTGCCATTCGATTCCCCATGGTCGAAAACCTATACAACCGGGAAATTATGAAAAAAGAAGCAAAACTGGATTTTTTTCCCCACGGTCAAAGTTTCAGACTTCTGAATCCCAGAAATCCTGAATCCTGAAGCGAAAAAATCTGAAAAAATTATTTTTGGCATCCAGGGACCTATGCCAACAACCTCTGAAAATTTGAAGCCCTAAATCAAAAATTTATTTTTTCGATGCCAAGCCTTTCAAATATTTACGCAGACTGTCTCTTAAAAGACTTTGTGACTGAAGTTCAGAAAATTGTGAAGGAAGAAATAAAACATTAAAAAGTCCACCAAAAATTGGTATTTGATCGTATTTCTCTGGATTAGCACTTGAACGAAAAAATTTTGGGGACAATATCTTTCATGTACCTTTCTCTTAACAATTCACTGAGAAAAATATAAAAATAAATTATTTAATTTTACAGTAATAATTGATTACTGTATAGCTTTATTCAATCAACATCGAACATGTTCGCGAACGAACAATGTTTGGCGTTGTGTAGAATCAATGTGTAAACAATGCTGTATGAATTCTTTCGAAACAAAACGAAACAAACGATCGATCGATTACTTTTTTGCAGTTACAAAACTTTTTAAAAGTGCTCTTTATTTTAAGATCAGCAAGTTCTAGAAAGATTTTAAAAAGTATTGCAGCTTTATCAAAAATGTCAGATAATATTGGCATTAATAAATTCCAATCAACACAAAGTTTTGATCAATGGCAAAAACCTCGACGACGATTTTATCCAGAAACTTCTTCGGATTTTCAAAATGGTAATGAAAAAGAAGGATTTAAAGTTGCAGAAGATTCAAAGAATTCAACAAAAAATAGCAGCACTCTTTCGCTTCATATCGCCGCTTATGAAAATTCAAATAAAGCTGCTACTGCTTCTGATAATGGTTTGATGAAAGATGCTTCAACAAAGATGCCACAAGAAATGCAACGGCCAAAACAAAGTTTAGTCGGTTGTTCTTCACTTTCACAAGTAAGTATTTTAAATCATTTGAAAAGATTATTCTTTCAACAAAATAAGAAAACTGTTGAAAAGGAATTGTTCAGATCTGTCGTCACTAAAAATTTTACATTTTTGAAACTCACTTATCTTGCGTTAGGTTTATCTCTTTGATAGTTGCCGCATTTAAGGCTGGTGCCAGGCTTACCCCATTCTATTCTTGAACCTGGTGAAGTCCGATCTGAACAATCTAAAAGAAAGAAATGTGCAGCCTTGCTTGAACCGTTAGTACTTTTTTATTAAATTTCTTTAACGTTTTTTCGTTAAATTTTTATGACGATCAGGGTCTTTTACTTTTGTTCTCTTGCGTGATCTTCAGGAAAATTTCAAATGTCATTCAAATAAAAAAGTACCAAAAATTCCTACTTTTAGAAATAATTAACCCCATAAAATATTTTCAGGATCCATGGAATGCTCCACGGCAACAGCTTCATGCTGAAAATCAAATGCCTGAAATTGCACCATTCAAAAAATCCCAACGATTATTCAATCCCAATAAATTTGCATCTTCTTCATTGTATAATTATCGTCCACGTTCGTCTGCCAAATTTTCTCGTAAATCTCAGGCTAAAGATGTCCATGAAGAAGATGATCGACCTTTTCGAAGTGGATTTGAAATTTTGATGGAAGAATTGGAGAAATTTGGCTTTGAAAATCTTCAACATTTTGAAGATTGGTTTTTGCTTGAGAAAATGTTCCAAGATTTTAGTCATGTTAAGGGTGTAAGTTTTTGATTTTCTGAAGGATCTTTTTTTTTGTATTACTGTAGTCTATTATTTATTGATTTTTTTAGAGAAAACCAAAATTCATTTCCGTTGCTGAAAAAACATCTTTGGCAAAAGATATTGCAAATACACTTTCAAAAGGAAAATTCAAAGAATATCGGCTTGAAGCAGGTATGAATTTGACCTGAAATCTTAAAATTTGCATAAATATATAATTTTCTAGATGGTAATAAAGTTGAAACGAAACCAAGTGATGCCACTGAAAAGAAGAATGGTAGGCTGAATTTTACATGAAATTTAGTTACTAAAACTAAACTACTAAAATTAATTTTTTCAGAAGATGAAACAACAACTTCTGAAAAAGCTGGAATCCCGCCTGGAAAGAAACATAATGATGATGAAATGCCATACTTGACTGTATTTGAATTCTCTTGCATTCTTTTTGGCATTGAAGTTGATATGGTTATGTGTGCCACCAATGGACATCTATGTTCTGAAACTTTTAATATTAATGATGAAGATGTTGAAAGTGGTAAAGAATTTTTTCATCATAAAATTTACAAAGAATTGATTCGAGATGGCGGAATTGGAAAGAAGTTTTATCCATTTTGGTTTGAAAAACTTTCAAATGGCGCTGATGGAATGGTTTTATTTCTTGATCTCGATGAAGAAGGTGAATCAATTGCTTTTGAAGTTATTGAAATGACAAAAAAACATTTGAATATTCCTCCAACTGGATTTGTTTTGGATGCAGTTTATCGGTAAGTTTAATTGAAAATTGTTATTTAGTAGTAATCTCATTTTTTGACTTTGTGAAATTCATCAATAATTTTGTTGAATTTGCATACCCGAACTAGCAAAATTTTAAAATAATGGCGGAAGAAGTGACTTTTAATGCATAATAATGGCGGAAGAATGACTTAAAAATGAGTTATTTTTGCACCATTTTTAACTCATTTTTTAGCTCATTTTTAACTCATTTTTTCAACACTTGGCGTTTTCTGACTTATTCTTTTTTGTAAATAAGCATTTTTCGATATTATTTTTGCGGCGTTTTTTTGTTTTAATTATTTTTTTGTTACTGATATTAATTTTTTATGTTATTTTTTAACTATCTTTTTACAGCAAATACATATATATTTATTTTTAAATATAAAACAAAGTGATAAAATAATTCACATATCCAAATTTTTAATTATGTTGGTAAACGTGAAAGATCGAGCAATATATTTGCACATTTCAGAATGTATGAAAAATCCTTTTTTCAAGATATTGTCGACATTATTTGTTGTGGTTTTGTCGAAGTTAATGTAACATGATGTAATGCGAAAGTTTGGTTATTTTGCAAAATTGATAGGAATTTGCTGTTAAGTGATCTAGCTTCCAATGGATGAATTTGTGCAACAAATTTACTATTTTGCATTTTAATGAAATATTGGATAATACCAGCGCCAACAGAATTTTCTTAATTAACAGATTGAGTTCTTATTCGTTTTTTTTGTTGGATGCAGCAAATAAATAACCATTTATTTCAAGCATTTCATGACTTTGAGTTTGGCGGTAATATAACTTCATTCGCGCAATTTCTGTAGCTACCACTGTGAAAGATCGCAATATAGGTTGTTCTGGAATTTTAAAATGACAGCCAGTCACACAAAGGACTAAACTTATTGCACAAGCCAATACTTTAACACTGATTTAAAAAGAAATGGGTGCTTTGAAAGGAAGAAAGAAAAGCAGAGAACCGGATGCAATGGTTGTAGAGGCGGCTATTGTTGAAATTGATGGAGCTGAACATAATATTATGGATATTAGTAAACGCGAATTCAATATACTTTTAAGCATTAAACGTCAAGAATTATTTCCTGAACTTCGGCAGAATGGTGAACGAGATAAATTAGTTGGTGCAGCAGCCCCTTTATTACTTGATTTATGCCAAACTGGAAAATTTGGGCAATTCGTTACTGTATTGCCTGGATTTTTGATTAATGAAGAAGCTTTTGGTATTTCATTTTTACCTTCATTGACATTACATTTAAGACGATTTCGACCTTCATAAGAAAAAAGAACTTTAAATGAACGATTTCAAAAAGCTTTTAAGTATTTTGCATTATATCTTGTTAAAAAGCTCAGTACAAACTAACTGAATTGAAAATTTACGCGAAAAATACAATGTTTAAGCTCAAAATTATATAACATATGGAAAATGATTTTTTTAATCTGATGAAATGAATTCATTCTTCAATGTTGAAAATTCATTCTAATTTATTGTTAATTTTGATTTCTTAATACTTATCTTTATGTAATTATTATCACTTTTATAGCATATGCCCCTCAATGACTTTGAGAAACAAAGTATTTGAATTATTGCTGAACTTTAATATTTATCATGCTCGATGGAAAAACAAAATTATGTTTATATTATTACAAAACTATGTATTTTCTTAAATTGAAAATTATGATTTAAAAATAACATAAAAAATTAATATCAGTAACAAAAAAATAGTTAAAACAAAAAAACGCCGCAAAAATAATATCGAAAAATGCTTATTTACAAAAAAGAATAAGTCAGAAAACGCCAAGTGTTGAAAAAATGAGTTAAAAATGAGCTAAAAAATGAGTTAAAAATGGTGCAAAAATAACTCATTTTTAAGTCATTCTTCCGCCATTATTATGCATTAAAAGTCACTTCTTCCGCCATTATTTTAAAATTTTGCTAGTTCGGGTATATAGCTTCAATCAAGGATGTTCGGCACATTTTTTTCGGATGGCAAAGACCCATTTCAAAGGGGGCCGCCTTTGATCTTTTTCCTACAGCAGTAAGAGATCAAAAGTTTTTACCAATTTTTAAGAGATCATTCACCCTCGGGGCTTCTCCTACTCCTCCTGTCCCTGAGCTTGATACGCTATTACTCAGTCTATTGTTTCAACTTGAGGTACTTGATGATCCCTCTGCGGCACTGACTCATTTCCCTTGAAGATTCCTTTGTTGTGACATTTTTGGCCACAACAGTTTAAAATTTTTCTCGATTTTTAGAGCTTCTTTTTATTCAACAAGTGTAACACAAATTGAAAATGCAATTAAAACTCTTCGACGTCCAGATATTCGAAAGCATCTTGCAATGCTTGCAAAGCATTACCTTGATTTAATTATCGGCCGATCTTTTACCAAACATCAAAAACAAATCATTCGAGTAAGTTTTTGGTTACTGTAAGTTTTCTTATATTACTTTTTTAAATTTTAGGGTGCTCTTAAAAATCGTGATATTAAACTTCTTCAATTTGGTCCTTGTCAAACAACTGCCTTAAAAATTATTGTTGATCAATTTCGTTTTTTGAAGAATTATGTTCCAAAATATGTCATTGAACTTGCAGTTTCACTTGGAAATGGAGGAAGTGTTAAAGCTTTGTCACCAGAATTCAATAATGAAAAAGATGTTGCAAAAATTTGTCAATTATTACGGGTATGTAAATTTTTGTATTACTACTACGGTAGCTACCTGCACCGCCAGCGCCATTTTTGATATTCGGATATCCAACTATACAAAGCTTAAAGAATATTTCCTACCCTACATTATCATTTTTAGGAATATCGATCTTGTGAAGTTGTTCAAGTTTCTGAAAAGATTGTTACAAAATATCCTCCAAATGGTTTAGCAACAATGGATTTTTATCAAATGATTTCTGATCAACTTCATATTAATCCTTCTGATGCAATGTTGGATGCAGAAAGTCTTTACATTGGTGGATATATTACATATCCTCGAACATCTTCAACTCAATTTCCTGAAGATTTGGATGTCCTTCAACTTTATGATGAAATGATTGAACTTTTTACAGATCAAGATGGAAAGGTTTCAATTTCTCGAGAAGATATTCAAAGTAATATTCAAGATGTTATTAATGGTGGAATTGCTGTTGGAAATCATGTTCCAATTATGCCAACTGGAAGAACATTTTCTAAAGAATTCATCAAATCTCGCAAAGGTCGAGTTTTCAGTATGATTTGCAAGTATTTTTTTGCATCCTTTATGAAGCCATATGAATATCTTGAAGAATCTGTTATCTTTGATATTGGTGATGGATATCAATTTCGATATACTGCAAATAAACTTATCAATGCCGGATTCACAAAAATTTTGCCATTCATGAAAGTTGAAGAATCAAAATGTTCAAAGAAATTTCAACTTGGTCAAAGATTTTTTTGTTCAACAAATTTTGTTCCTGTTCCAGCTCCAAGATTGCTTACAGAATCAATGTTGATTCAAAAGATGGCTGAATATTCTATTGGTACAGATGGATCCGTTCCTGAACATATTAAACATCTTGTTGAAAATAAATTTGTGGTTACAATTGATAAATATGGCTTTAGTCGTCAATATCAACCTACTGTTCTTGGCCTTCAATTGATTGAACATTATGAAGAAAGTATTCCAGAATTTATTGAACCAGCTTTTCGTGCTCAATTTATGACCGATATTTCAAAAATTGCAAGTGGAGATGCTGAATTTGAAAAAGTAAGTTAACATTGATTTATTAAAAATTTTTCCATTTTTTTACTCTAAAAAAGTATTTTGCCCGGACTGGGACTCGAACCCGTGACTTCCCCTTGTTAAGCGAGCGCCCTACCCCTTGACTATTTGCACAAATTTTTATTAAAAACTTATTAATACCTTTTTTAGGTTTATGATAAATATTTGAATATGATTTACAATTTTTATCAAAAATTTGTTGAAAAATTTCAAGATGAAGAATCATCACCTGAAACGTTATCCAAAATGCAAGAAGAATTTCAAGGTAAATTATCTTTTTTCTGTTTTACAGTTTCATTTTTGTTTATATATTTTTAGGTTGCTTCCGTGCAAAACCAATCATTGAACCTCCTGAACCATTAAATCATGATCCAAAGCTCAATGTTCTTCTTGAATAATTTTCTTTGATTTTTTGCGTATTGTTTTCAAAGTTTGCATGTTTTTGTTTGTTGAAAAGACTTTTATAATAAATTTGTTTTGTTTTGAAATTGCGAATATAAAATATATTATGTAATGAACTGTTAAAAAATTGCTCAAAATTAAGCTCCTAAAACAACAAATATTTTTAATAAAAACAATGTTTTATCGAATCAGATTTCTTGCTGATGTCGAGAAAAAAGCAGCGATCGCTAACAAATAATATTTTAATTAGGAAATAAAAGAATTCTTTAAAATTTTACTATTGTACTTGTTTATTTTACAAAACCAAAAATAATAATTTATGTAATAATTGGTTTTTGAATATTGTCTATGACTACATAAAAATTGAAAAAATACTTTTAAAATTTAGCAATATGCTTAATATTACTAATCTTAAAGGACGAGACCCATCGTGAATAAACTTTTGATACGCAACTTTGATTGCAATGTCTCGACGCGAAAGCACCTTCATTGGAGCTTGTTTTTTTGTTCACTGCAGCTGCAAAAAAGGAAAGAAAAAAGCAGCTCCAATGAGTCCCTGATTTTTGTAAAAAAAGTTTATTCACGATGGGTCTCGTCCTTTAAATAATTTATTAAAAGTAATAAAATATTCAAAGAAAAAAATAAAAAAAGAAGAGTAAAGATATTGCTTTCTGCCTTTACCAATTAATTAAAAAATAATTATGCTTGTTTTTCTGTTACCTCAACTAACTGTAAAATCAATAATTTTTTTGAGGTGAAGTAGGTACTTTACAAATCAATATGTTTTTACTGCTGCAAATGAATTACAAAAAAATACAATCATTTTTGCAAAAAAAGAAAGATTGCAAAGATTTTTCATTATTTCTGCAGAATTAACAAAAACTGTGGCCCAAAAAAAATTGCAATTCAATTTTTAAAAAAGAAATGGAAAGGTAATTGAATAACTTGTCTTGGGTGGGATTAATACTTGGTGGAGAAGCGCATTTGACTCTACAGTATGACCTCTCCAACATTTTCGTGTCGGGAGTTTCGCCGCCGCCAAGTTTTGAAAAGTGCGTTTTTCGACTTTTTCGTAGAAGAAAGTTCCTAGGAGAACCAGGAGGGCTGGAGAAAAGGTGATGGTGGATCCGGATAGCCCACATATTAGACTCGTTGGGTTTATACTTCTTTTTCCCCGGGTTTAATCGCTTCGATAGCCTGGCAATCTTTCTCCTTGCCCTAGACATTGCCTTTAAGCTCTCATAAAACGCTGAAAGCATTCTTTTTTAATTTTATTTTAAGCTATTTTATTTCAATCTTTCAGAAATCTAGGAGGTCGATAAATAAAATTTTATTCTTTAATCAAATGGTGGTATAAAGTTCAGATTTAAAAAATCACAAAACAAAATTAAATTTTTTTAGCACGTGAACAAATATATTCAGCATCACAAGCTTGTTGTTGACAGATATATGGGAATGCAATATCATTAGCGTTTGCAGTAAGGAGTGACCAGATATACCCATATCTTGACATATATCCCCAGTTATCATTTGGTGCAGGAGTTTGTGACATTATTGGAAAATTTCCAAATGGATATTCTGTGTTATTGTATCCCCACCATTTCCAAGTAGAATCAGAAGACTTGTGTAGTCCAATAGACATTTTTTTAAGGTTTTTAAAAGTTGGATTATCTTTGGTAAAATTATGGGCAATGAAATCAAGTTTTTGTTGACTTGTAAGAGCAATTAAGTTTCCTGGATCACAAAAGTCGTTGGCGATTAATGGATTTGATGCAGTTCCATCACTATAATAGCAATCTGCGTATCTCGTAAAATTGTTCCATGCTTTTTCATATACTTGCAGTTGCATAAAACCAATTCCATCTGCAGTTGGACAGGCACAATTTACTTAAAATCAACAATAATCATAGAATTTTTAAATTTTTAGAAGACACTAGCCGAGAAAGAAAATGTTGCTATGCCAATCAAGGCCGTAGGCAGAAAAAAATTTTGGGGTGGGCATGGTTATTTTGGAGATGGCACGTCTTTGATCTTTTGCCGCAACCATGTTAAAGCTTTAACATTGTGGCGGCAAAAGATCAAAGGATTTTCTCAATTTGGGGACGGGACACAGGTACCGAATGCCCCCGCCCCTCCCTGATTCATTAAAGTACAATATATTACTATTATATTTCTTAAACCTGTTAAAAAACTTACTTTGTGTAAAAGCATATGAAACACTGCCATAAAATTCTTCACCACTACGATCTGTATTATAATAAAATCCAGGTGAAGAAATTGTTTGTAAAGCACTTGATAACTCTTCATTACCATCAACAACATAGTGTATCACAACAATTGAGATTCCATCCTGCTTTGTAATATTTGCAGTTGGATCAGCACCTTGCAGCCCATTAGGATCATATGCAGCTGCAACAAGTACAATCATTGGAATACGATGGCTTGCTTGACTTTTTAAAAGATTATATGCATCATTAAGTGCTCTAAAAAAGTTTTTGTGATAGATATATCATAAAAGTTAAAATTTACAGTGATATGTATCCACCAGAATCATTTGGATGTGCGGTGAGATTTTTTAAATTTTTTTCAAAATCATTTAAATTTGTTACATCTTTAAGTTCCAAAATTCTTGAAACTTTTGAAGCATATGTAGTAATTGCTGCTCGAGTTGTATGATTACCATTTTGTGCAATGTTGAATTTATACATTAGAGTTGATATTTGTGCACCAATACTTCTCAAATTTTGATTTCCCATTACATAACTTGTATCAAAAACAAAAACAATATCCAAGTATGCTTTGCTTGTATCATTTGAACATAAGGCACCTATGGCATTTGATCGAGGATCGATTGGTGAAGGTGTGGTTGTTGTTGTTGTTGTTGTAGCTGGATATGAAGTGGAAGATGGTTGAGGTGTTGATGCTGTACCAGTATTAAAACGCCGACAACAAAATGACGAGAGATAAGTTGAATTTGTAAATGGTACAATCGCATTTTTCTTCCAACATGGATCAGTTTTTGTAAAGGATTTGTTGACATTCTTTAACAGTATACCATTGTGATTTATAATTTCACCCACAATTAATCCCTGATATTTCATAACACTGTCCCACGACCGATATTCACTTGGGTTATAAGAAAAAATGAATTCGTATTGACTTCCCTGCATTAAATTCATTGAAAAGCTTGTATTCGGATTTCCATAGTCACCTTGGGCTAATGCAACTATGGGATAATTAGCATAAAAATCATAATGATAAACGGAATCTGGAGCATTTAAAAGAGCAATATCAATTTGAAGAAGGCTATTGGAAGAAACTGTATAATATGCAAGTAAATTAATGGGAGTATTTAAAGCTGGATCAGTCATTTTCGTAACTGTTTCAAATTCTTGACAGACATCTAAAAACAAAAATTTCAAATCCTAGTTAGAGATTTGATTGCTCCTTACCGTTGTTAGAATCTGGAATTTCAACATATTCAAATTTGGTGCAACATGTAGTCGTCCAAAGAAGAATATCTGCTGGAGAAGGATACGCTGTAATAATTTGAACAGTTTTAAATTCATCTTTATTACATATTTTACCTGTTTCTTCACCCATACAGGGATTTATTTGATCCAAAAAAGTTGCATCTTCTCCATTGAAAAATGTTCCATCAGCAATAAAAACTTTTGGTCCATTAACATGTGTACTCCAGTCTTGATAACTTCTATAGCTGAAATTGTAATGATATTCAACCAATCCATTTGGAAATGTTACAACACAGTTATCCATTGATTGACATGGGATTTGTTTGTCAGGGTTCTCATAAAACATGAATGACCATGGACCTACTCTTTTAAATACAGTAGGATCGCTGTACCATTCCATAAAATTTGTTACTGAGAGTGTATTCGGGAATGATTCATCATTTTCATTGAAGGAGGCTGATAAATCTAATGAAAAGTTTGCAATTGCATCTGTTGCCGATGATGAACCAGTTGTAATATAACCCGTTTGATGAACAGTTTTACATATTGCAACCTGTGAAGCTGAGACACCAGACATTAAAAACATCCATGCTAAAAACAGCAAGCGAAACATTCTTTTAAATTACTGCTGTAGAAAATGAAGAATTGTTTAGTTTCATCTTACCTTTATATACACTCATTTTTTTAAAAGTAAAGTAATTTCATCATAAATCATATGATGAAAAAGTTTTAATTTGGAGACTTATCCTTACTTGAATTGTATGATTTAAAATATGATAACAGTTTTCCCATGGATTATAGAAAAAAAAAGTACAAAATATACCCTTATCTTTTATTATATTTACAGGGTTTTTTAGGAAATATGTTCTTTAAATAATGTGCACTTTTGGTTCCTTTGAAAATAATATTTTTTATATATTCTATACCGATATTTTCAAAACCGATAACAATATTCCGATACCTATATCGGTGGAAAAAAAACAGATACCGATAACGATATTCCGATACGATATTTAAGTCATGGTAACACTTAAAAAATATCATTAATCAGGATTACAAAAATAAAATTTTCCCATTAAAAATTTAGAAAAAAACAGAAATTATGTTTTAAAAGGATTGCATTCTAAAAAATGTCCGATAAGAAACGAAGCTAAAAATATAGATGTTAAAAAAAGAGGATGATGCCAATTTTGTTTCGCATCCTCTTCGGGAGGCGAGAAAACGGAGGCGATAACAATGATGAATGATGCATCGCCACAATCAATTTTTCCCTTTCTATTTAGGTCTTCTTTTGTACATCGCATAGTTGGAATTCCCAAAAAAGCAATGACATAAAATCTCTCCCTCTCTAAATAAACAATTTTTTGTCATTATTTACACATGGACATGATGCTTTTTGCTTTATTCCAACAAATGATCTGTTTGAACAGGAAAATGAAGAAAACGTTGCAGCTTTTTGTGTCAATCACTTTAACTTTTTTTCCGTCGACTGCTGCCTTTTTGAATATTTCATTCATTTTTTGAAAAAAAGTAAAAACCTTCTTGAAAAAAAAGCTTTAAAATTTAAAATTTGTAATTTTCGAATAATTGCAAATGCTTTTATGTAAAATATTTACTTTAAGCAGATGGTCGTTAAATTATAGCTTTTTGATGCTTTCGATGCAGCTGCTTTAAAATTTTTGTTTGACAAATTCCTTCAATGTTATTCTTGATTAAAAAGTAATTAATTATCCTATTTAAAAGTTACAAATTAATGAGTGATAACAAATTTAACAAAAAATGAGATGTTCCCTGTCGCAAACGTTACAGTAGGATTTGGTTTCAATAAACTTTAAAAGGATATTCTAATTTTTTGACACATGATTAAAAGCAAATAAGGTCTTGATAGATTTACAAGATTTACAATATCATAAATCCATGGATACAACAAATACAATTGATCAAAAACTGGGTCATAGTAACACAGCATGTTCAAGACGGAATAGCATTTTACAAACTTCTGCTTCCCATTTGGTCGTTTTAATATTTTATGTTATTCTGTTAATTTCCATAGTTAGTCAACATGCTTAACTAACATATGTACAAGGGATTTTGCCCAGAACAATGAAACCCAAAAGCTAAACCTTTGCGAAAAAGCAGCTTCATCGGTCTGGCAAATCGCTACAACTTAAAATATCGCAAAATCCCTCGTACATATGTTAGTTAAGCATGTTGACTAACTGTAGTAATTAACAGAATGTCATGAAATAAAGTAAAGACCAAATGGGAAGCAAAAATTTGTTGCGATTTCACGTTTTTGCGAACGCGCTGTGCGTAAATGCCTCTCAATGAAAATAAAAATGAATGAAAGCTGTAATAAGATTTTTAAAAGCTAGTAAAATAAAAGCAATTTATTTGATGTACAACCAATAAACAGTCGATCCCAAAATCAAAGCATGAAATTATTAATAAATTTATTTCACTCTTTTTTGGAGCAATCTCATTTGTTAACTTGTAACAATAATCTTTATTAAAGTGATTTCGGGTTCGGACGAGTACGTTTTTGTAGTTGGATTTTGAATAAAAATTGATAAACATTAACATTGAAGAATTTTCAATATAATGTTGGCAAAACAGTCGCTTTATCTCTTTGAACTTTATTAACTTGAAAAAAAGTTCACTTTCATCAATTGATTAAAATTTTTAACTGCAGCTGATGCAAAAAGTTACAATCTTTGATTGTTAATAAATAAAGTCATCAATCAAAAAACAAAACAATAAAGTCAAGGTTATTAAAAAAATTTTAAATTAAAACATTTTTTATCAAAACTAGAATCGCAGAAATGTTTGTTGAAAGAAACTGTGGGCTGTGTTTCTTTCTAATTTTCGTTTTTTTAATTCCATTAATTCCTGCTCCGATCTCAAAAGGGGAATCTCCACAAACAAAATACAACGAAACTGAAGCTCGACAATTAATTCATCTCGCTGCTGGGGCATATGCTTCATCACCTCAAGGCTGTATCAATGTGTGAGTTTTGTAATTATTAATAGTGAAGTAACAAATTTTAAGTCACGACTGTCAACACAAAAGTTACCGCAAAATTCTGTGACACCTGAACCTCGAAATTTTGATTTTACAATTTTCAAAACTTATCTTTTTGAAAAAATGAGGTGACATGCCCCTGAGTAAAAATGGACACATTTTGTGACAGAAATATAAAAATGTAACATTTTGTCACACTTCTATTACAGTTTTGTCCATAAAATGTCACTCTTTTCTATTTCTGTCACATAATATGTCCATTTCTACACATGAGTACGTCAACACACTTTCTCAAGATGAAAAGTATGGAACTTAACGAAAATTCTAATATCAAAATTCCACGGTTCAGATGTCACAAAATTTCGCCGTAAATTTTTTCTTTGGGATTTATGTTTCAATTTGCATAAATCACTAATAGGTAATAAAAAAACAACTCCCCTAAAAACAAAAATTTTAGAACATTTGGAAGTAATGCACATTTGTATACAATTTTTAAATCGAGTAATTTAATATGTGATATTATTGAAAATTCTTGTGCCAGTTATACCTTAATTAATGATCATGAAAAAAGGATTTATATCGTTTTTCGTGGAACAAAAGGCAGTGAACAACTCTGGTTTGAAGCATTACAATCAATTTCAGCAAAAGTTGATTTTATGGGAATTGGATTAGTATGTAAAAGTCAGTCAGGCCTCTTATTTTTAATTATGCAAATTTAGGCAAATAAATATTTCTGTGACGCATTAGAAGCTCTTTGGCCAAATATTCAACCTGCTTTTGTTGATCCAAGATACAAAGTATGATTCTTTTAAAGGGGAGATTCACCTCACATTAATGTTTTTCCCTTTCATCGATTGGACACGAAAATTTTGAAAGCCTTGAATTGAAGAATTTGGATGATATTTTATGTAAATTTTATAAAAATGAAAAAAATGTCATCGAAAACTTTCGATTTAGTGTTCTTGAAATTTTCGTGTCTAGACCTCCAATTAATGATGTGAGATGGGTCTCTCGCTTTAGGTGTTGAAGTTGCATAGCAACCCAAATTTATGCAAATTTTTGATCTCTTTTTGCTATTTTAGAATTTTGACATTACCTTTACTGGTCATTCCCTTGGGGGTGCACTTGCTGCTCTAGCTGCCTTAAAAACTGTTGTTACCGGACACCGAAATGGATCTCGTATTCGTGGAATAACATTTGGAGAACCCCGAATAGGAAATCCCATTTTAGCAACAAAATTTAATCAACTTTTACCAAATTTTTATCGAGTTGTTCATGGCGAAGATATTATTCCACATTTTCCAAGATGTGGAAAAATCAATAATGATGATCCCAAGATTAAACATAAAAATCGTCCATGTGATCCAACAAAATTAGAAGATTCTTTTCATCATGGAACAGAAATTTGGTATCCTGAAGGGATGGGATTAAATGATGTTTATCATGAATGCCTTGGTCAACCAAGCGGGGAAGATTTTAAATGCAGTGATGGAATAGATTTCCATTTTCATAAATACAAAGATTATGTAAATTCACATCGATATTATTTTGGACACAAAGTACCACCCTTTGGTAAAAGTGGATGCACAAAAGAATTTCCACTGGAAGAAAATAAAGGTGGAGAACATTTAATTTCGCATTTTTTGAAGCTTACTTTTGATTAAATGTATTGAAAAAAAGATATTTCGAATAAAGTGAAAAAATAGAAAAGCACAAAGTCGGAATACAACATGAGCAAAAAAAGTGGAATTTTGATGCCTGTGGCATTGTTGTTAATTTTTCCATGGATGTTGTCCTTATAATAAAGACTTTATTGATGGAAAAATTAACCTTTTTACAGAAACCATGTAAATTTCGCCAGCAATTATTATTTGCATTTAATATCAGATATTTTCGGGGATTCTTACTTTGGTATACTGTAATTTTTTTTGCTTTTGGAATCAAATCTTTAGAACCAAAAATGCTTTTAATTATGCTTACATGGATATTAAAAATTAATAATTGTTTAATTAACACAGCACATTATTCTCTATTACATTTGGTTCATTTGGAACGCATTTGCTTTCGTTTAATGTATTGCAGTTTGTTCATGGATTTATTATAAAACTCTTAAAAAAAGGTATCTCAAAAAAGTCCAAAATACTCAACTTCTGACTTTTGATTTTAGTCTTACCATAAAATTGTCAAAAATTATATTGTTATTTTTCTTTTTTAAAAACAAACTGTCACAAGTTTTCATTTTCAAAATTACAATTTTATTAACAATTTGTAAGGAATTGATATTTTCTCCGAAATTTTTAAAAAAAATAATTTTTATGATTTCTATTATGATTTATTACACATCCCTTTAACAGAAATTTTATTTGTATTTTTTATGTTTTCAGACAAGCAAAAATTCTTTAAAAAAATCATCGAATGAAACGTCGAATTGTGTAATAAAACATATATTTTTATGTGTTTCTATTAACATTTTTTGATAAATATAAATTCGATTTATTTTCTTAAAATTTTTATATTTTAAACATTTTTTGAGAAAAATTTCGACAGAAAAATGTTTAAGCATTTGCTTTTCTTTGCTTTTTTTGTTGCTGTTTTTTGTCAGTCTGAAAAAGAAGAATATGATCAAGATCAAGATCCTATCAATAACAAACCTGGAGTACCAGTTGTTGTTCAACAACAATCCTCCTCTTCTTCCTCCTCATATTTTCCATGTCCACATGGATGGAGATATCTGACAGAATATGGGAAATGCATAGCAGCAACTCCTCGAAGCCTTTCATGGTATGAAGCTGAAGCATATTGTATCAAATTGGGAGCAAATTTAATGTCTCTTCATTCAAAAACTGAACTTCGTCTTGCTTTTGGTAAGTTTTATGACTATTGTGCTTATAAAAAATATGACTGTTTAAGATTTCGTAAGTACTCAATTTTGGGTTGGTCTTTATAAATATCTCAATATGAATGAAGCAACTTGGAAATTCACTAATAATGAAACATTTCATTATGTTCCATATGCCGATGGTGATGGTGGAAATGATTGTGGTTATGGTCATCAAGATATGATAATTGCAAATGATCAAAATTGTAAAACAAATCGACATCCTGGCATTTGTCAAAAATATGTTGCTTAAATCAAAAACAAAAGCAATCTACCGTGTTTTATAAATATCAAAATTGTTCTTATATTTTATGTCATTTTAATTAATCCATAAGCATATAATAAAAACTGCATAAAAAATTGTCTTTTTCTCGAACATTAAACTGACACTAAAAAAAGAAATCCCCTCACAAAGTTCAGGTAAAAACGTGTTTAATCAGTTAAAAAATAAGGAAAAAAATCACTAAATTTCAACAAAATGTTGTCAAAAATTCGAAAGCATAAAACGTAAAATTTTGTCACAATTTCAAAACAGCTAAAATAACAAAAAATTTCATGATGGTTGTTTTATCTTAAAAAAATAAATAAATAAATATGAAAAAACTTTTGTGAAGAATAAAACTCATTTTTTTTCAACTTCGAATAAGGTGTGCAATGACGATTTTTCAAAGTTGTTCAAAAAGGCTGAAATTTTTTCCACAAGCTCCCTGGGACATCCTAAGACCCTTCCATAGGCTGTTTTTCGTTTAAACCCCCTGGGGGGATAAAGGGGATATCCTTTATCCCTTAGGGTACGAAAATTCCAAAACGCCGGATTAAGCAAAAGTAATGATTGGAGAATGTTTTCATGCCCCCTGGGCAACTATTAAACAAGTTTAAGTATAAGTTTAACAGCAAATACCTTTATTAATTTTTCACAAGTTTATAAAAAATGAAAGTTCGTGTGCAACTGAATATATATCAGGACAGCTTTTTTGTAGTTTCATAAAAATTTTGTGTCAAAAAAGATTTAAAAAATTAAGCAGTTAGTACGTATGTCAACTAAAATAAATATTTGCTTAAAACAAACACATTCTTCGTTTAAATTAAATAATTAATAACGTTAGCAAAAAATTTCCATGTGTTTTTAGCTGTTTTTAATATGTCGTATTTAAGCAAGGCTCATCTTCGCACTTTTTGAGCTTTTTACTTTTCAATATACATTTTTTGAATATCAACAAATTGACATTATTTTTCAGAGCCCTTTAGCACTGCAACAACTATGACCCAATTTTATCATTATAAAAAGTATCAATGGTTATTTGCTTGTATATGGATAAATATCATTGGTTTCGGTAGATCGTTGCAGTATGATTCAATAACTTGCACATCAAATGGAGAAATGAAAACTCATTTAATTCCAGAAAACACCCTTGTACATTTTCAATCTAAAAATTTTCCAGAGAATCCAGATTCAGTTTCTGGATTCTCAAGATATGAAATTTACAGTTGTAATGAAACTTTTTTAACAGTATTTATTTTAATTTTTATCTTTTTAAAACTGTATTTTATACATATTTTAGGCAAACCCAAACAATTTTTTATGGGGGATTATTTATAATGGAGATATTTTTTCTACAGAATTCAGTGATGGAATTCGTAATAAAAGAAAACACAGGTATTCATAAATAAGTTATTCTTTAAGATAAAATAATCTTTTTTAGTTTTTTCATCCTTGATTTTTTATCTTCGACTAATACATTATTTTTGAAATCATATCATGCTATTGAAGGTACTCTTTGGTCTTTCGGTAAGTAATCGGAAAGCTTTTATGCCTTGATTCTTAAAAAGGAGATGTCTCCTATTTAGAGATGGGCAGCGAAAAACTAAAAACTTTTTTAAAAATTTTTTATTGCTTGATTCTGATAAGATTTGACCCCGAAAAAAACGAAAATAAAAACAGAATTTGAAAAAAATTAATTTTAAGCATCGAAAATGCCATCTGAAAATCAGAAAAAATAAATATTTTTCGTCAAAAAAATAAAAAAGGAACACTTTTTTGTCGTGAAAACTTTCGTGGTGCGTTCATTTTTGTCGAGAGAAAAATGTTTTTGCACTTTTTTGCAACTTTTTTTTTTGCAATTTCTTAATAAATTCTTGCTCTGCGTTTGATGCCACATTTTTCTGCGTGGTTCTGCGTGGTTTTCCTTTTCGGCATAAATGCAGTTTTTCAAGGGCTATCGAATGGTATAATTCGCTAAGATTACTTCGGATTACTTTGGGGTTCGGAATCAGCGTAAAAAATTACGTCTAGTGGGTCTGATAATTAGTTTGTAAAAAAAAGTTTGAAATTTCATACTGTAATGAAGAAAAAAAGAGAAAAAGAAAAGGAAAAAGTGTTCCCCGCCGATCTCTACTCATATTATGCTTTTTTGATTTTGGAAAAAAGTTTGCGAAGCTGTAAGTTTTTATTGAAAATCAGGAACTTTCGTTTTTTTATAAACTTTTTTAATATTAAAAAAAGTAAAAATTCCTGAATTTCAATTTCTTTCAGCTTCGCAAACTTTTTTACGAAATCAAAAAGTAGCAAATGAAATATTTTAAATTATTGGAACCATGGGAAATATAAATCATAAATGAATCATTAATAAGTCTTTGAAAAAATTTTGCCTCTTCAAAAAAGCGATGTTCCTGTCTTATTGTGGAGAGATGCCACCAACCCAATAATTTTTATAAATTTTTAGATCCAACTGAAACTTCATGTCCTTTTACAAAAGAAGTAATAGAAATGAAAGAAGGAAAAATAATTCCAATTACTTCACAAATCAACGAGACTGAAATACAAAATAATTGCACATGGAAATTTTTTTTCAATCATGAAACACATGAGCTAAAGATTTGGGAATATTTAAGTAGCCAAAGAATGATGTTTTTAGAAGAAATGTAAGGGTTTGAGCACTTTTGATCTTTTTTCTATGCAAATTTTAAACATTGCTTCAGTTTTTTCAAATAGCAATTTTTAGCTCCAGAAAAAACACTACTCAATGTTTCAAGCAAGTTTCACGAGAAATTCATGGCACAAAAGAAATTATTTCTTTACAAAATGATGAAAGCAATATAAAATACATCCAGGATTTTGAAGTCGGAAAGTATGTAAGATGTATTGCATTTGTATCAATTGTCAAAAAGCATCCAGAATATATTACAACAAAATGTAAACATAAAAAAATTAACGAAAGTGCCTTAGAAGTTTTTAACAATGGTTATGGTAATAAAGGTTATGGTCCTTATGAGGTAATATATTCATAGTCTTCAAACTTAGTAAGGAGGGTCCCAACATGTGAGTTTTTTGAACGATATATCCCCAGAACAGTTATGTATAACCCCAAAATATTTCCGTTGAATGGGCTTCCAATATGCAAATTTATGGAAATAAAGTTCGAAAAATGTATGTGAAACAAGGGTTTTTGAAAAATCGTCGACCCGGCGGTTCTGGATTTTTCAAACTTCATTTCCATAAATTTGCATAACAAAAGGCCATTCACTAGAAATATTTTGGGGTTACGCATAACTGCCATGGGGCTATTTAATGGAATATGTCTCGTTCTAAAAACTGCATCATATTTTTGGACCTTCCCTTGATAATAACTAACAATTAAATAATTTTTAGAAATGTGAATATGCAATTAACATTCCTAAAAACTGTATTATGCAAATGGTAATAAATGATGTTTTTATGGAACGCCCATTTGATACTCTTTTATTGGAAAAAAAATCTGGAGTGCAAATGAATGTCGGACGAGACAATCTCTTTTTAAACGAAAAAGCTAATGGAACTATATTAAAGTTTAAATCAGATGGTGATATTCAGGATCGTGGATTTAATTTAACGTTTATAATTATAAGTAAGTATATGGTGAAAACTAGAACAGTACCATTTGGAACATCAAATTTGTTTAATTTTTTCCCTAAGGACCACTTCAGCGACCTTAAAAGAAAAAAATATGTACATCCATAGAAAAAATTATGCAAATTTGTTGTTGTAAATTGTATACAGGGTGGCCCAAAAAAGTGCAATTTAATTTTTAAACAAAGGGAAGTGGACTTCAATAACTATTATCAAGTTCCACACTGCGTGTTACAGTTGTATTGGTCCCCTTGTAAGAGCCACTTTAACGGACCCTAAGAGAAAAAACATGTAACACCATAGAAAAAATTACGCAATTTTGTTGTTCAAAATTGTATCAAACATAACTCACGAAAAATGGTGTTTTTTAAAAATATAATTTTTAGAGAAACAATGTTCAAACAGTCAAATAATAATCCCATGCAACAAAAAAACAACATTTACACCATTTATGAATACCATGGATTTGTATAAAGACATGGAGTGCAATTATACAGTAGGTGAAATTTTTTTTGTGTATGTTAATATTAACAACTTTTTTTGCAGTTTGTGTTAGAAAAAGGCTGTGAAGCATATTCCTACACAGTCGATATTAAAGGTTTTGCACGAAACGAAAATGTAATTATGAAATTTTATATAAATGGAAATTTTTATAATTATTCCAAATATATAAGTCTTTATGATCATCACAATTGGTCAATTCAATTTGAAGAACAATTCCTATCCAATGAAACGGTAAGAATGAAACTCATTATGCCCTTAAGCCAAAGCAATATTTATTCTTATGGAAGAATGGTTATTTCTTCATATTCAAATGGAGCAGTAACTCATTTACCTACAATATATTTAAAAGATGATAACGTTTATCCTCTTTCACCGATGAAAAAGAATGCAACACAATCCATTTGTGTTCAAGACAAGAATTATATATTAGAAGCTTTTATTCCTGGATATATATTTGAAGATAGATTAGTTATATATGATTCAATGGAATTGTCAAGTAATTTATCGGAAAAGTAGGTACTTTTTTTTCTCAATTCTTTCATTGGTCTCCAAGAGCATCATTGTAAACCACGTCTGTGTTTTCGGAAGTTAAAAAAATCGAATTTGCTAGAAAAAAAGAAAAATTTGCCCTTCGAGAACAAATGTCGACTTCTGCAAAAAATAGACGTAAAACCGTTGCAATTTTATACTTTGCAAAAACTTTCAACTTCAGATTTAATAAAATTGCTTCATCAAATTTTTTTACGAATTTTTTACAACATAAAATATCAAAATCAGGATGTTTTACGATTCATCGATTACATGGAAATCAGGAATTTAATGAAAACATTTTATTTCGATCAAAACCAGGTAAATATTTGTTTTTTCAAAATTACTGTTTTGTTTTTTTGGTAAAGATATCGCAATTGCGCTATACGTGTTTCAAAGTAGATCTATTATTTGTGGTTTATTGTTTTCGCAAGAAAGTTCGAGAAGTTGAAAGTTATTGAAAATCAGGGTACTTTTATTTTTTTCTTGTTAAAAAAGTTTCAAAAAACGTAATTTCCAGATTTTTTCAATAACTTTCAACTTCGCGAACTTTCTTACAAAATCAAAAAAGCAGCAAATAATAGATCTTCTTTAACTAAAACAATATTACTCATCTTTCCGAAAAGCTTATTTGGAAAGACGCAACAACTAACAAAAAAATTTTTTACAGCAAAGTCAAAGTCTCCTTGCTACAACTTTAAAACTGTATTTCCTTTAACAAATTTACCAGCTAATATTACTTTATACAATAATGCAACAACCAAATGTGTAATATATTTTGTCGGTATGTCGAATAATTACAAGCTATTTTCAAACTTTTCTGCTTCTGAAAATTCATCATTTGTATTTCAAACGATCAAAGATCAAAAAGAATTATTTAATTTAAGGTAAATTTTGTCTTAAATAATAATTTAAATAATTAATTGAATGTTATAGTTCTGGTGATGCAAATCTTCAGAATCCTGTTAAACTTTCAACTGATTTTCTTAATGTTTTAATGTCTCCAATGTCAAAAATTTCTTTTGATACAAGTTCTTCTTGGCACTATGCCGCAAAAATTAAAAAATTTAGTAGCGGAAAACTTTCTTTAAATTTATGGGATCTTAGAGTGCTGATTTCTGATCAGCCAATAAATTTGACTTTTTTACACAAATCAAATCAAACTGTGAATAATTGTTCATGGAAAATTACAACTATTTTAAATAATACTAACAAAACGTCAGTGTATAAGTAAGTATTTGGGTACTTTAGAAAACTAAAATTTAAAGAAACATTTTTTTAGATTGAATCAAAACTCTGAATTAACAATCTATGGAAAGGAATTTATTGTCGAAAATGAGTGTCAAAGTGTTTTTAACGATCGCATAAAATATTTTCCTCCACCAATTACTTCAACAATTTACCCACCTATTTCAAAGGAAAAAAACGTAATAACCTTATTTTTAACCAAATAAAGAAATTTTAAAATATAGCCAAAAGGATTTTCAGTCGTTACGTAACGGTAAAATCCTGAAACCCACCCACTCTTCCCAAACGTGTTTTTTCTTTGATCTTTGCCGCTTTTAAGATAATGTTGGCCCAGACACTATAATCTGTGATGATTCAATCGGACAATGGATTGAGGAAGATATATTTTCAAATATAATACCAATCAATTACAATGTGTACCATTAGAATTTTAACATTTATTTATTATGAAAAATAAATAAATGTTAATATTTATTTATTTATTTATAATACCGGATCATAAATATTCAAGCAAATAATGCAACATTTAAAACAGATGCAAAAAGAACAATTAAAGTATTCTTCAAGATTGCATCACTTCCGCTCGGGAGATATGTTGTTGTTGGAGGCGGTGGAGGTCGAAGAGGCATTTCTTCACATTTGACTTGAGTAATTTCTTCGATCCAATCACAATAATCAGAGACACGAGTAAAAAGATTAATTTCTAAAAAAAAACAAAAACTGTATTATTGAGCAACAGGTTATGCAAATCAAAACCAACCTGGAAATTCACCAGGAGATGATCCATTAATATTTGCAACAGATTGAGCAATTCCAATTTGATATCGTTGATTTCCTCGAGTCAAAAATAATGGACCACCAAAATCACCTTGATCAGCATGATAAGTCATATTTCCAGCACACATAACATGATTTACAGAAGTATTTGCTTTGCATTCTTTCAAAATTGTAATATTTACGGCATAATTCAAAATAGTTGTTATTGACGTTTTTGCTAAAAAACAATTTTAAGATTTTAAGTATCGCTTAAAAGAGAGATTTACCGTAGACATACCCAACATCTGATGAGGGTTGAGGCTCGATATTTTGTCTATAAACTCGGCTAGTATAAGGAATAATTGAGCCAACAATTTAGCAGCAGAATCTTCAAACTGTGACTTTACCACGGACTTTAAGTAACTGAAATATTACGGTAAAAACACATGATGAACATACTTTAATTTCAACACCCAAATTTTCTACAAAGTTTTAATAGTTTTATGGCATTTAAAATATTTGAAAATAAATAATAAATAACACAAGTTTTGATGTTTCATAAAGTCTGCAATGCCATTAGGTATTTATATACCAAATACGTTCATGATGTGGTTTCACCGTAATATTACAGTAACTTAATGTCCGTGTTAAATCTACAGTATGAAGACAGCTAATTTTTTGCCACAATTGTACCTTATACTAGACGAGTTTATAGACAAAATATGAAGCCACAACCCCATCTTCATATTTTTTCTCGTTGGGTATGTCTACCCTAAGATGAACAAAAAATATGTTACAAGAAAATACAGACGTTTTATACACACAAAGCCTATATACATACTTAACCTGTGTTAAGAAACCCTTTGGCTATTTGCTCAATTAAAAACATAAAAAACATACGATAAATTGGACCAAGTCTACCAAATCCAACACTTGTTCCAATATCGCTTCCATCTTCAACATAATTCTTTGCCAAAACAACAGGTGGAATTTTAAGATCATAACCTTCTGGGAATTCAATAATTGCAATATCATCTTTCGTTGGATTCTTATAATCAAATCCTTTAGTTTTTGCTTCCATTGTAATTCCATGCTTGCTAAGATTGGCATATTCCACAAATTTGATATCAATATCACCAAATTCAACAATAAAAGCATGCATTCTAAAAATTCCCATTAAAAATTTTGGTATACAGTAGAAAATTAAATACTTACGGCAAAGTTTTGATGGCTTTCTTCTCTGCATCAATAATCTTATAAGTTTTTACACATTGTCCAGCAGTTAAAATATGACGAGCTGAAATAACAGTACCAGTGCACTAAAAAATATATCATTAATTAATATATAAAATTTAACTAGCGAAGCTCGGCCCATATACATATCACTGACCGTAGAGGGCCCCAAGTTATAACAAAAGTAAGTCCCCATATTTTGCCTATATAATGGTCATGAGTAGGGATGATTATGGGCAAAATATTAGCTGCGGAATCGTAACCGTTTTTGTTTAACAACAATTTGAAAATATGCCAAAAATCCACAGAAACGTTGACGGACACCTTCTAATTTAGCCACTCTTAAACTTGTAGAAGCTAAATCGTTTCAAATGTTTTTGATTCGGGTTCAGCATGTTCGAAAACCCATATATCCGTGAAATAACGTCGAAATTTTAAAAAATGCCGAAACAACCTATGTAAAAAGAATGTTTTAGTGAGTTTTTGGCATATTTTCAAATTGTTGTTAAACAAAAACGGTTAGGATTCCGCAGCTAATATTTTGCCCATAATCATCCCTACTCATGACCACTATATAGGCAAAATATGGGGACTTACTTTTGTTGTAACTTGGGACCCTCTACGGTGAGGAGGAAAAAAATTTGCAAATCATCGATTTATCAAAAATATAACCCCAGGGGGTTTTGGCATAACTCAGACTTAAAGAAGCTCGGGTTTAAGTAAAGCTCGGGCTTTTAAATGATATAAAAAAAACTTTTTTGTTAAATTTGCATAATTATTCCGAGAGGATCGACGCAAAAAACATAAATTGAATCTTGCTTTTTTGCTCACTGCTACAGAAAAAAGGGTAATCCGCAGCCTTCCCAAAACTATTTCATAACTTGTTCGAGTTCTTACAGAAAAGTTACGGTATAGTTATACAAGGTCGTAGGCAGAAAAAATTTCGGGGTGGACATTTTCAATTCGGAGAGGGCACACCTTTGATCTTTTGCCACCTTAACGCGCCGGCGGCAAAAGATCAAAGGATTTTCTCAGTTTTTTTTTGGGAGAGGGGCACGTGCCCCAAATCCCCCCCCCCTCCTCTAGGGCTTTGGAGTTATAGAATAATAGCTACAAAAAAATATGCAAAAAATTAGTCTATGATTTTTGCATAAAAAATTTATATTATTTAGGTCTCTTCCAAAGAAAGTGAAAAAAAAACTTACGAGATTCATTTGAACATTCGGAGCAGCAGCAGATTCATTCATATTGAGAAATACACCACGGAAACGAACAACATCTGGATATTTATAAGTTGATGCAATAGATCCATTCCAGATTCGCTAAAATAATAGAAAAGTTAATCAAAAGAAAATATGAATAATATTAAAATCTTACATCTTCATTAAAGCCATAACAAAAAATGCCACAGTTAAAGAGAGAGAAAAGTAATAAGAGACACTTCATTTCAGCAACACAGTTTTTTACAAAGAAAACAAATCAATGACTTGGCAGTAATGAAAAAATGAAGCTCGCATATGCAAATTTTCGCAGTCATCATTTTTTCAAAGAAAAGATTGCTTCCTGAATGATGGGCGTTGCCGTGGTGGTAATGTTAAAAAACGGGTTTGTACGGTGACAGTATCTGACTTCGATTTGAACAGATGCCGCTTTTTTGAAGTCAGCAACAATTTTTGCCAAAAGTGTTTTAAAAAAATTGATAAGGATAACTGAACGCTGATTATTTTTCCATTTTTTAAATATGTAAACAAAAACAATAAAAAATAACAATGATTTCTTTTGAAACAATGAAGATTCAACAAGTTTGAATTCTATTACAGTAATCTTGCAACAACATTTGTCATTTTTAGACTTTCACTAAAATTTGACAACTTTCACCGTCAAACGTAAATTTTTGTTATATAAATACTCAAAATAATTCGCACGTGAAAAACATTTATAACAATTTTTCCTAAGAAAAATAAATGTATCTCACATGAAGCACTTTCCCTAAAATCAATACGCATAACAACAAAGCTGATAAGAGTCTTTTTAAAACACCAAAAAAGCAGTCGAATTGTTTTCATTTGTTGACCATTTTGATTTTTCAGGTAAACAATTGTTTGTTAAATGGCTACTTTTCATGTAGGAATATATCCGTCCATTGATCGTGCTTTTATTTTTAACACTTCAACCAAAAATGTTAGCGAAATTCCGATACAATGGTTTTTGAACAAACCAAGTAATTATATAAATTTATTTTACAAATAATTTGATGTTCTTTGCTTTTTAGGTGTTTGGGATCCGCTTTTAAATCCTTTCAAAAGAATTTATGATACAATTAAATCAAATATCAATGGCTTGAGGGGATGTGTTTCTATTGTTTTAGAAAAATATGATAATATAACAAGAAAGGATTTTATTCAACAACGATATGAAGCTGGATTCGAAAAAGTTGAAATAATTGATGCTCAAACTGCAAGATATTTACATGCCACATTTTATTCGGATTATGTTCCAAAAAATGGAGATATCATCTGGATAATTCATAATGGAATTTGTCATGTGTGGAAGAAAACAAACAATAAAGCAAAATATATAAGATCAATGACTGCAGAATATTCCACATTGCAGAAATATTTAACAGGTGAAAGTGAAGATGGAGAAAAGAATGAAAAAAGTAACAGTCCAAATGCAATATTGTATGATAATGATAATGCTGGACTTCGGGAATTCAATTTACCATGCTATAAATTTGAGACTTTTCCAATCTCAAACTTTTCCTTTGCTCGATTATTTAAAAGTGAAAATAATTCATTTTTAACAGCTAAAAGGGGTCCTTTGATACATGCTCGTTTAATTGCCGATGATCCAGACTTGATTGAATATAGTGTTGAACGAATGTTGGATCGAGAATTGACTGTAAAGATAAACCAAGCCGGTAATTCTAATACCTCAGACAATATCATTGTACAATTTAAGAATGCAGAGCAATTACCCTTTCAATGCAAAATTTATTTAAAAAAACTGATGGAAAACAACAAAATGATTATTGTAGGTTTAAAATAATAACAAATATGTATTGCTATCGTAATTATCGTTGCAGGAAAGTGAGCAACCATTTCCACGCCAACCATATCTGTTACAGCCAGCTATTATTGATCGCGAAAATCTGAAACATGTTTATTTGAAACAAAAAGGTGACAGTTAAATAAATGATTATTTAAAAACATACAAATTTTAGTTGAAGAAAAGGTTCCGCTTCCTCCACGTGACAATTTAATTGTAACGATGAACATCGATAGAAATGGAATCCATACTGTGAACATTGAAGAAATGTCACTTCAAAGTTTTTCAAACATTGATGAGTTCATCAATGCTTTCTATGGTACTCTAAATTCAGAAAGTTCGGAACAAATTCCAACCCCAATTTCAACAAGTGAAATTCAAAGATACAGTATCCCAAAACAAATATTCACAAATAATTCAAATATCAATGCCGTAGGAATTGATCTTGGAACAACAAGATGTTGTGCAGCAGTGAATCGAAACAATGGTATTCAAACAGCAGTATTGGATAATACTGGTCAAAGATTGCTACCTTCTTATGTTGGCTATGATGAAAAACATGATAAATGCGGCAAGATTGTAATTGATCGACTCCGAAATTATGCAAATTCAAGTGTATTCGATATGAAAAGAATTATCGGGAAATCATTTGATGCCATAAAATCTGATGAAAGTTGGACATTCGAAGTTGAAAATAATGCCAATGAAGCGATTATTGTTACCCATGATTACAAAAAAGAAACCCTTAAAAAGAGTCCTGAAGAAATTTCCGCAGTTCTGTTAAAACATATAAAAGACAAAACAGAAGAATTTCAAGGACATAAGTTAACAGAAGCTGTGATAACCGTGCCCGCAGCCTTTGATAATGCCCAAAAAGCAGCCACAGAAACATCTGCAAAACTTGCAGGATGGCAAAAAATTCATTTACTTCCAGAACCTGTTGCGGCAACATTTGCATATTTCATTGATCGACCAATTCCAGAGGAATGCACAGTACTTCTTTTTGACCTTGGAGGTGGAACTTTGGATGTTTGCATTTTTAAAATCCTTAAAGGTGAATTAAACATTATTTGTCGATGTGGTGATCCTAATCTTGGTGGAAGAGATTTTGATAACATTTTGATTGAATATTTTAAAGAACATTTAAAATCAAATTATGGGATTGATCTTTCACAAAGCAGGCAGTACAAATTAATGCAAAAATGTCAAGAAGCAAAAGAAACGTTGACTGTAACAAATGAGTATATGTAAGTTTTGCATATTTAATGTAAAAAAAAACCAGGGGTGTGCGTTTTGTCAGTCATGACCAACCTTGACAAAAAAACTCGGTTGTAAGATGTTTCAGTCAAGGCTTGACCAAAAAAATTCAGTCAAGGCTTGACCGACTCAAGTCAGTCATTTGACTTATTTGACTAAAATTGAATTTTTTTGCTTTTAATGCAAGTTTTTGCATATTTTCTCCTTATTTTTCATGAAATTAGGTGTTACATCCATAAATATTCAGGATTTTTCAGTAAATCATTGACCAAATTTTTTTGGTTTGGTCATTGACTGACCAATTTTAATTTGTTAAGTAATGTCAAGTCAAACTTTGACCAAAAATGAGAATGAAGGTTTTGTTAATGACGGGCAAAAATTTGACTGACAAAACGCACACCCCTGAATAAAACAGATTGAGTATTTTTAGGTTAGACGTAGAAGATTTTGGAAATGTTGAAGATGATTCCTTTATACGCATAACACGACAACAATTTGAAAATATGTCAGAAGAGCTATTAGAAAATCTTAAAAAATGTATTACTTCAGCTTTAGAGAAAGCAGAATGTACAAAAAGAGACATGAATAAAGTTTTGTATGTCGGAGGCGGATGTCGAATGCCAAAAGTAAAAGAATTGTTGAAAGAAATTTTCCCACATGCTGAACATTGTTGCGAAGAAAATCCCGATGAAGTTGTAGCTGTTGGAGCGGCATATTATGCTTATTATTTGAATTTTGACACCACTTCAAACTACGAAAATACTAAATTGGTGCATTATGGTGTTTCTTCTGTAGACAAACAAAATTATACTTTTCCTAATAAGGTGGATTTTTATGACAGAAGTGTCAACGCCATTGGAATTGGTGTTGGCGTGGGAAATTGCAGTGCTGCCGTAAATCGTAAAAATGGCATAGAAACTTTTGGATTGGATAGCTTGGGCCAAAGATTATTATCTTCGTATGTTGCGTTTGATGAAGATAAACCAAAATGTGGACAATTTGTAATTGATCGTCTCCGAAATTTTTCAAAATCAACAATTTATGATATGCAAATTTTACTTGGAAAAACATTAGAAGAAATACATATTGATAGCGATTGGCCATTTGTACTTACAACTTCTAGCAATAGACTCAAGATAAAGGTTAAAAATTATGGAAACGAAAGTTCAAAATATCCAGAAGAGGTTTTAGCAGTTTTATTGAAACATATCAAACAAAGAGCTGAAGAATTCCAAGGTAAATTAATAAATGAAGCTGTCTTAACAATTCCAACATGGTTTAACGAAAAAGCCCAAAATGCAACTCGTGCAGCGGCTTTACTTGCTGAGTTTAAACAAATTCATCTTTTACCTGAACCCGTTGCAGCTGTATTCGGATATTTCGTCGATCGCCCAGTTCCGACTATATCGACGATATTTCTTTTTGATCTTGGTGATAAAGTCCTCGACATTTCCATTATTACAATAGAACAAAACCAAGTGAATATAAAAAGTAGTCACAAAGCAAATATTGGTGGAAGAGATTTTGATAATTTACTTTATAAATATTTTAAGGAAACATTAGTCAAACGATTTCACATTAATATTACAGAAAACAGAAAATTCAAACTGATGCGCGAATGTCACGAAATCAAAGAAAACCTATCAACTCTAGACGAAGACAGGTAGATTTAAAAATATTTTCTAAAACATTGTTAATTTTTTAGTCTTGATGTCGATGATTATGATCCATCATGTGATTTTTATACAAATATTCAAATCACTCGTAAAGAATTTGAAGAAATGTCTGCTGAGCTTTTAAATAGACTTCGTGAAATAATTGAAAATCATTTGGCTGAAAATGTTTACCGACCAAATCAAATTGATAAAGTTTTACTTGTTGGTGGAGGATGTCGAATGCCAATGGTTAAAAATTTGTTGCAAGAAATGTTTCTTGATTCTGAGCAATTTTGTGATCAAAATCCGGATGAAGTCATTGCCATTGGAGCCACACATTATGCATATTACTTAAAAACAGCATCACAAGACAAAAGCAGATGTTGCATAACATAATTATTGGAAGAATCCATTTTGTAATAAAAAATGAATAATAAAAAACTGATATATTTTTGGACAAAACAGACACGGGCCTTATTTATTTGTTTTCATATTTTATTATTCTACAATATTTTAGTTTGCTTAATAATTTAACAAAAAATCTTATATTGCTAATATTCATGTTTTCAAATGCTTACAGAAATATAAATCTATAAAAAATTATAATTTCAAAATTAAATAAAATTAAAGGCATACTCCATAGTATAAATGCACTTGTTTTAAATGCCCAAAAATTTTCCATATTGACTTTTAGGATGGTGATACAGTACTTCTCTTATCGGTAATTCCGGCATTATAATCATTCTTTAAAAAAAGATTTCATTCCAGAATTTAAAATTGTTATAAAGAAAATTATGATAGTTCTCAAGTGACATATCCTCAAACCTTTCAGACTACTAGCAGACAAGTTTTTTTGCATTTAAAACGAGCAGCATTGAAACCATTGAAAAAACTTCTTTCCGTTATTCAAATTTTAATACTGCAAATAGAACATTGCTGCCGCAGATTTACAGAGAGTGGTGTTGATTTCATCGTTCTTATTAAAAAACTTTCAGACCAACGCAACACAAAAAAAAACAGAATTAAAAGCATTAAAAAACATTTTGTTGTTAATTCAAAACTTCAAAATTGTCCTTTTTTGTAAAAAATCTCAAACATTAAAACAGAACGAAACAATTGTTATGCGTTATTATCTTTGATTTTGCTTTCAGACAGTCTTATTTCTTATCATGTCTTAATAAAATGTGAGACCATTATTTGCAAACCGCATCTTTAATAAACGTCAATGTTTATAAGGGAAATTGGTATATATTAATGGTGAAATGGACAAAAGTTAATTATCTCGGTATCAGTTATTAAAGAAAATTTCAAGTTTGAGGATTGTTGCAAAAAATTTAGAGTTTTAAAAATTATTTTTTTCGTTTTAGCCACAGCACGTTAACAGAATCGTAAGTGCGCAACAAATTTCTGCTACCCATTCGGTCTTCTTAATATTTTAAGACATTCTGTTAATTTCTACTGTTAGTCAACATGCTTAACTATAATATGAAAGAGGAATTTTGCGATATTATAAGTTAGAGCGATTTGCCAGCCCGATGAAGCTGTTTTTTAGAAAAGCTTTAGCTTTTGGGCTACATCGGGTTAGCAAATCGCTAAAACTTAAAATATCGCAAAATTCCTCTTTCATATTATAGTTAAGCATGTTGACTAACAGTAGAAATTAACAGAATGTCTTAAAATATTAAGAAGACCGAATGGGTAGCAATAATTTGAAAAATGCTACTCCGTCTCGAACATGCTGTGTAGCGTGCACAAAATGGTTTTATGAAAAAAATAACCTCTTTTTTCTCCATATTTTCTTCTTGTTTAGAGATTTTTGAAGATAAAGCCTTTACACCGGGAAGAAAACCAGTTCGTAAAAACTGGAAGAGAAATTTAACATTAGAAATTCTCTTTGATCTATCATTATCTTAATCCCCTCCATAAAATTGTAAAACTTAGAGTATTAGTAAAGTACATTAAGAACATTGTTGTTATATTTCAAAAAGTTTTAAAAAACGATTCCAGTTTTAGATTGTTCTGATAATGATCTTGTTAAAGATTCTCACTTTGACAGTTTTCTTCGTTTCATTTTTGTTTAAATGGGGTCAATGCGCTGAAATTGATAAATTAAATGCTTAATATGAACTTCATCTTGGCAATCTTGGAAAACATCTCATAGAATCTGATGGAAGTGTTGACGAAATTTTAGAATCGTCGAATAAGCTTGGTGCATTCTTTTTGACTTTGTTTGAACAAAAACGAAAAAACAATGTAGGCCCTATTCTGACATATTACCAATTATGTACTTAAAAATATAATTTCAGGTTACAATCAATTTCTTGACAAACAACGCTACAAAACAATTTATTAAGCAATTGACTGAGCAATTTCCAGAAGTGGGAAAACCAATTCAATCGTTTATACCCTGTTATGAAGACAAAGTTGTTCTTCTTTTTATCAGCTTATAAATATACAGCTGATTATTTTTCAGAAAACAATTGTATTTCCTCTTTTATATTCTCCAAGAAAATTCTTTGCTCAATTGATTCAAGATTTTACCAGATTTCTTACACATCCAGAACCTGATTCTGACCTTCTAGAAACTTGTAAACAAATATCTCCCATTTCAGTATTAGACGTAAGATTTTAAAAAAAAGATTGCTAAAAATTCAATGATAAATCCAAATTTAAATTATATGCTTTTCGGGACAAAGTGCCCAAAATTTTAACTTGTTACATTTAACATTAAATAATTTGTTTTTTTGCAGATATTGAATTCGGTGTTTAGTGTGGATGATATCGAAAAAGAACTTCAATGCCGAAAATTCGATATCAACACTTTACATTCATTCAACGATCTTTTTTCCATTTTTTCAAATAATATGGTAAGGGATTTTGTTTAAAAAAAACGTAGGGGAAACTAGGTTTTAGAGGTGAAAACTTTAAAATATTTTACTAATAAGTTCTCGAATTTACATTTATCCAGTAATATTTTTTTAGGCAATGATGTATTCCATTTGTCACACCTTGCGAGATGGACCAATTAATAACCAACTTGCTGAAGAACAAAAGCAAATTGTTAATAAGCGAATAAATGAATATACTCGCAAAATAGGCGATGTTTATGCAAAACTACCAAAAACTAATTTGTAAAATATTAAACTTATTTCGTGTTTAATAATCTAGTATGATGAAATAAATTGAATATGTGCAATACTTAAGACAAATTATACACAATCTAACAGAGCAACTTGTAACACAAACTTTTTTTTATACTTTTTTCGTCACAATTTTTATAAATTTACATAATCAAAATTTCTTCTATAAATAACAACAAAATAAAACAAAAACATTTTAAAAAATTATCGAATCAAAACTTTTGCAGAAGAAAACATATTGAATTCGTCAGTAAAATGTTGATATTTGTTTTTAGTACTCTGTTGAACACCACGTGTAAAATCAAAATACAATGAACTTTTTGGAGCCATATGTTTGCCAACAAATCCAGAGAGAAGATCTTTATCCAAAACAATGCCAGGGAAATCATAAATTTCAGCTTTTTGTAATTTATGTTCCCTTTTGATTGTGTTTAATTCAGTAAAAGTTGTTAAATTTCGTTGCCATGGTAGCCTAAAAGTGGTAAAATTTTTAATAAGGGTACTGTAACTTTTAAAAAATTACTTGAAAACTTTCAAATTTGGTAATTGTTTCAAAGTATAAGAAATAATATCAAATCCATCTGCGGCATCACAAACTGATCCATACAAAATTTCAATTGATGGCACTAATAAAGCTTTATATTCATCAATGCTAATAGCAGTTCGTAAAAGATATACTTCTTTAATTGTTGTCAAATTTAATTTTTTTAAGAATCTTGAAGTAATTGATCCAGACAATCCAACCAACATTAGTCGTTTTCGAAGCCACAATTTTTGGTTCTTTGAAAATTCATTGTAAGATTTTTCAAAGCCTCTAATTTTGATTTCTTTTTGAACTGCTTTAACTGAAAAAAAGCGATAATAAGAATATAATTTTCCAGCTTCAAAAATATCAGCTTGTGGACCATATTTTTCTTCGATCAGATTATGGAGAAGTTTACAGGATTGATAAAGTTTGAAATAATTAATTGCTGAAGCATGCTTTAACATGTAAGCAATTATTGGTGACGGGATGGAGTAATATTGCTTAAAAATTATTGGTTCAGGTTCTTCAATTTTTGCTTCATTTTCAGTAACTGGTTCTTCAGGTAAATCCATTTTTAAATTTTTTATTAGAATAAAACTAACAAAATAGAGCTCTTGGAAATCAAATCTTCAAGAAAAATGAAAATAATTTCTTTGCAGATTTGGTCGACCATAAAAGTTGTTGTTGATCAATAAATTGTTTTTAGCTATAGACCACTCAAAGGTCACTCAAAGAGGAATAGATGACCTTAAAAAATTATTTTTTATCATATTGCTGATTAATAACTTTATTTAAACTAACAAAAGTCTTTATTTTTTTCTACATGGCCGGTTACCCAATAATCAATAAAATAATGGACAGCACCAAATGAGTTATCAAAAGCCACATATAAAAACCAAGAAGAGTATTACGACTTTTCTTCACATTTTCCTATTTTTTGAATATTTAAGAAAAATTTTTGTAATCTGTAATTTTTAAAACTTACTAATGTACGATGCATTTAACTAACCAAATTATTTAGTAAAATTTGCTAAATACATTATTACCGAAATTTGTGTTAACGGAGACGGACAGTTTGATACTTGATTCAGGAAATCTTTAATATTTCGGTTTAAAAATTTTTACAACAATATTCATTCTTTTTATTTGCTTTATCTGAATAATTACCCTAAAAATATTGAATTCTACAATTTCAATTTTTTTGTTAAAAGCTTTAAATTGGTATTTCTCTTTGTATCTTTGTTTCTCAAAATTAAAAAAAGGAAAGCTTTGTTTTCTATATCATTTTATAGAACATCAAAAATTCTTGGTAAAAAATTACAGTAATAATAAGATGAAACCAACAAAAAAACCAAAAAAAGACATTACAAAATCCTAATAAAAAGATATAAATTTTTTGATTGTGAAATGGGTAATGAACACATAAACCGACTAATGGCACAAAAGGTAAACATGCATAAGAATAAAATATAATGGTTTTTAAAATGGGCTCAAAAATGTTATCTTGATAGCACTGGATTCCATGTTCTCGAAATTGTTTCCTAATTTCTATCGTCAAAAATGGCAGGAAAAATATGTATTCAAATCCTTGAAATACTTTTCGAAACGGTCTCAAATAATCTGTCCATTTTTCAGTATAACAATTTTCAATGTTTTTAAGCCAGTTCAAAGTCTGAAATAATTTTATTTTGACATTGATATACAAAACAGTAAAGGGATCCTCTGACTTGACTAGGTCCATAAAAACTGCAAAAAAAGAAATGAAGAAACGACCTTCCCTGATTTTCAATAACTTTTATAACAGAAAAATTGAAATATAAATAAAAAAACGTACCCTATCAATGTAAGTAATTTCTTCACCTGTAAAAATATTTTGACAACTTATTAGTGGATTTAAATTAACACAAATTCCATCATCGCTGAAACTTTCTTCATCAATGTGTAATTTGATTAATAAAAACAAAATAAAAATTATATTTCCCAGGAGAATACTTGCAGCAATATTAATACTCAAACGAATATTTTGTCTGTTAATCAATTCTTTATCAACAAAACATTTGCATAATTCATGCTTTGGTTTTGAAGACATGATTACGAAAGATAAAAAAATGATAACAACAATAATATCTTGTGGAAGGTACTGGATGGGTGTACAGGGTGTAAATTTTAACACGCATGGGTTTTAATCGCGTGAAAAACATAAAAATTTTAGGTTCCAGAACCTCAAATTTTCACAGAAGGTTTATATGGGCCTAAAGTTTGTTTTCCCAAATTTTCAGCCAAATCGAAGACCTAAACTTTTTTCGAGGATCTAGATCCTAGGTCTTGACAAAAAATAAAAATTTATAGCCTTTTGGATTCCTTACTTTATGGACAATCAATTTGCTTTAAAGTTTTTTTCTTACTTCCTAAATTTTTAATTTAATAAATTTTTAAAAAAATTAAAATTTTTAAAAATTTTCTAAGTCCGTGAATGCATTAACAAAATCTCGGACTTAAAAAATTTTTTAAAATTTTAATTTTTAAAAAAATTTATTAAATTAAAAATTTCGAAATTAAGAAAAAACCTTTAAAGCAAATTGATAGCCCATAAAATAAGGAATCCAAAAAGCTATAAATGTTTATTTTTTGTCAAGACCTAGGATCTAGATCCTCGAAAAAAGTTTAGGTCTTCGATTTGGCTGAAAATTTGGGAAAACAAACTTTAGGCCCATATAAACCTTCTGTGAAAATTTGAGGTTCTGGAACCTAAAATTTTTATGTTTTTCACGCGATTAAAACCCATGCGTGTTAAAATTTACACCCTGTATTTCATGCACAACGACAAAAAATATCGATATTGAGAGGGAATGATGGTAATTTTATTTTATTGTGTCCTGTAGGGTAAGCTCAAGTGTTTGCATGGTGCGAATACTGGTGAATAGGAGAAGGTAAAAATTTTAATGTTTTTTTATATAATAAGATGAGACACCACAGAAAAACACTTCAATAATCAATTAAAAATAAAGCGACTTAAATTTCTTTAAAATTATCATATCCGTAAATAGCACCTTCAGCAATTATCTTTCCTGGGCTTTTAATAAAATTGATAGAAGTTTCTGGAAAGTGATCAATTATAACTGCAAAAAGAAACGGGCTACGTGTTACAAAAACCAGTTGAATATTTTTGTTTTTGAGTAAATTGGACATTGATAAAAGACAATTTTCTAACATCTCATTCACATTATCTTTTCTTTTACTTCTAAAAGAAACACAATTGGTTAATTAATTGACCTGTTTTTTATAGAAATTTACTTTTCGTTTTTGATAATGCTATCAAAAAATACATTTTTGCTGGATTCTATGTCTTCAGCTTCAAGTAGAATTCTTTCATGCTCTTTGTAAAAATCTGTACCAGCTTTAAATAGTGATATGCAAATTTTAGGATTTGAGTAGTGTACAATAATATAAAGGGTATCGGGCTGGATATCATATTTTTGTTCACAGCCAAATGCAAGTGATATTTGTTCATCAACAAACGCCGGATCTTGAAACCCTGATTTTTTAACTGTTTGGATAAACATTTCTTTCTGCTGTTCTGTAAAATGTGGCGGATAAGTCAGAATGCAGGAATTAGTGTTAATGTTATGGACGTTAACGGCATATTTTAGAATATCTGTTACAACGTTTGTAGTTGGGACCAATTTATTTGTTCCATGAACTTCTATCACATATTCGGTGATATCATGCATCAAAAATAATTTAACATGAATTTTATTATTTTTGCATTTCCGTTTAAAAAAATTGAGAGGTTCTAAAATGTTGTTTAATATTTACATTTTTTTCTTTTGAAATTTTTACCACTTATAACAGTTTTTGACCAATAATTCACCCCAACAATTGGTTCTTCAAAACCGTAATCAACTGTGGCATTAAAAAATATTGTTTCTAAAATTTAGAATTTTTTTAATTTCGTTAAAAATCTTTACCATCATTTTGAATATTATAAATTGCAACAACTTCTCCAGTAATTGAAATAACAAAAGATGAAAGATATTTTACTGAAAAGATTCCATTTTCATTGATTTTAAAAAAGACATAAAAGTTTTTCAGATTCTCCGGAACTTTGAATGAAATAAATTTTTCGAAAAATCCAAGACGTTTTTCTTCTTCGTTCTAAAAATTTCAACAGTTTTATAAAGTTTTTTGTTTATGTTTGACGTAGCTCATCATAAAACCTTTGTGATGATCAATGCTAATTTTGACTATTTTGTTGTAACAGAAAGATCAGAATAAGACCGATATTTAAAATTTTTGACAAGAACGGTTTATGCGAAAGTTTTGGTGAGAACTTCTTGCACATGAATACAAACTTACAACATTTACGTAGCTATTTTTCTTCGATTATCCAACTTTGTAAATGGCTTTAAAAGGCAAACTTTGAAATTTTTTAATTTCCATAATTTTTTGATCATCATATTTTACATCAATATTTCGAGTCAATACATCATAAGTGTCGCAGTTGTGTCTCTCTTTTTCATTTGCTTTTATGTGTGCAAACTGGCAAACCATCTTCCAATTCCATGGTAAAAGAATATTCGCTTAAAAAATGTATTTTTAAGTCTCATATAGATTTTAAAAATTCAAATTTTCTTAATAGGTAAATTTTTCAAAATCAAAAATCGCGCCTTCTCTTTAACGAAAAAATGACTTATTTCTTACTTTTTTGCATCAGTCCTTTTAATGTTGATACCAAAACGTGACACTTGCAAAAAGGAAACAATTCTGCAACGACTTGTTTGTTGAATTTGTTATCATCATCATAAAAGAAGCACACATTTGGAGTTGTTTTCGATTCTGTTATAATCTTATTCAATACTTCAATCTTCGAATAATCTTCATTTATTTCATATATGTATTTTCCTTTTCCAAAGGATCGCTCATACACATAACAAGCATATCCACTAAATACCCACATAACATCATCATTTCCTGGCACATAAAAAGATTTTATCAGTGCTACATAATACGGAATTAGGGGGTCTTCCAAAAACACATGTGTTGCAACCTTTTTAAATCCTTTATCTATGCAAGCTTTGATCATACTTTTTCGAAAGGCATTGTTATAACAACGAGGTAAATACACACACGCGGTTCCCAAATTGCCAATGACCGCTGTTGGTATACCAGACAAACCGAAACCTTCAAATTGAATTAAAGACATAAGTAATTCTTTATTCTGATCTTACCTCCATAAATTGCATAATTATTAACCATTTATTTCAACAATTACGTAAATCACACCAAAGTTTTAATTTATTCAAATAAAATTTCTCAGAAAAAGATCGATAATCAAACAATTTTTTTTTAACTAATGATAACACGAATGAAAGCTAATCAATTTTCAGTGACAAGCAATTCCCTTTGGAAAACCCTCTATTTTTGATAAACTTCAAACTCATTTATCTAAAAAGATAGTTATATTTCTTTCACCTTTTTTATGATCAAAATGAGTCGCCTACAAATAATAAGGTTTTAATGTGCATCATGCCCCACCTAAAATTTTTTTGTTTTTGTATTGTAATACGTGATTTTTTAACTTTGTATTGTAAGATGCACATAACTAACAAAAAAATTTGTGAAGCTGATTGTCAAAAGAATTCATTAATAACGATTCAAATTTTTAATTATTGCTGCAAATTAGTTTTAATTTTTCTTGTTTATTTTTAGTTCAAATATACAAATGAAAAATGTGTTTCAAGTTTTACTGTAACACACATTTTAACAGTTTCAAAAAAATCAAAGTTGTGTTTTTTAATTTTATACCATTTTATAAAGCATCAAAAATTCTTGGTAAATAATTACAGTAATAATAAGATGAAACCAACAAAAAAACCAAAAAAAGACATTACAAAACCGAAATAAAAACATGTAAATTCTTTGATGGTGAAAAGGGTAATGTACACAGAAACTGATCAATGGAACAAAAGGTAAACATGCATAAGAATAAAATAAAACGGTTTTTATAAGGAGCTCGAAAATATTATCTTCATAGCACTGAATTCCATGTTCTCGAAATTGTTGTCTTATTTCTGGTGTTAAATATTGCAAGAAAAAAATATATTCAAATCCTTGAACACCTTCTAGAAACTGTTTTAAAGGACGAGACCCATCGTGAATAAACTTTTTACACGCAACTTTGATTGCAATGTCTCGACGCGAAAGCACCTTCATTGGAGCTTGTTTTTTTCTTCACTGCAGCTGCAAAAAAGGAAAGAAAAAAAGCAGCTCCAATGAGTCCCTGATTTTTGTAAAAAAAAGTTTATTCACGATGGATCTCCTCCTTTAAATAATTTGTTTCTTTTTCAGCATAACAATTTTCAATTTTTTTAAGCCAGTTCAAAGTCTGAAAAAGGCTTATATAAAACAGTAAATAGACTTGGACCGAAAATTTGGGCTGGGTCAATCACCTTCATTAAAACTGCAAAAAAAGAAATGAAAAAACGACCTTCCCTGATTTTCAATAACTTTTATAACAGAAAAATTGAAAAAATATTAAGTTCTTTATAAATAAATAAAACGTACCCGATCAATGTAAGTAATTTCTTCACCTTTAAAAGTATTTTGACACTGTATCAGGGGATTTATATTAACACAAATTCCATTATCAATAAAATTCTCATTATCTATGTGTAATTTGGTTAATAATAACATAATGAAAATTAAATTACCCAGGAAAATACAGAAGCCAATACGTATACTTAAGCGAATATTTTGTCTGTTAATCAATTCTTTATCAACAAGACATTTGCATAATTCATGCTTTGGTTTTGAAGACATATTTGTGAACGATATGAAAACAACAAAAATTAAAAGGGTGCTGTTTTGGGGAAGGTATTTTTGGTTGCATTAAATGTACAATGATGTTGATACAGAGGTATTTGGGACTGATGTCAAATTTATTACATTTAAGGGTGCCTTGAAGGTTAAGCTCAAGTGTTTGCCTGGTAACAATACCAAAAGATCGTTGTAAAAAGATTTATTGTTTTTAAGTATAAATTGGACAATCCCTAAGAGACAATTTTCGAGCATTCCCTTCAAATTATCTGTTCTGTTACTTCAAAAATAAACAAAATCAGTCAATTTATTTTTTATAGAAACTAATTTTTTCATTGTTACAATGCAAACAAAAACTATATTACTGTTGGATTCTATGTCTGTCTTCAACTTTTAGTAAAATTCGTTCAATCACTTTGTAAAAGTCTGTAAAAGCCTTAAATAGCTATATGCAAATTTATGGATTTGATCGGTTTATACTAAGATGAAAGGTAACGGGATGAATGTCGTATCTGTGTTCGTAGCCAGATGCTAGTAATATTTTTTCATCAAAAAATACTAGTACTTGAAACCTTGCTTTTTTAGCTATTTAACGTTTTTTCGGTAATCATTATTAATTAAATGAATGAAAGATAACAGATCAATGAAATGTGCAATAAATTTTGGAATATTTTTTACAAATTAAAAATTTTCTTTTGTTTTTATTTCTTACGTCGAAATTATTTAATTAAAGTAAATTTATCTGCACAATAACATCTGTTTTTGAAGTTGAATTTCCTTGCATTTTGTTAAAAAAATAATCTTAAAATATATCAAAATAAGAAAAACTATTTTTAACAACACCAAATGTACTCAAAGGTCAAAAAATTTTTAATCACTTTTCATTTTTTGTGAAACTTTTTTAAGTCAAATAAAACATCTGTTTTCCGTTTTTTTGAAAAAAGGAAATGCGTAATTTTGGAATTAAATTAATATTTTAAATGTCCAATTCTTTAAATACGATGTAAGAGGAAACATTTAAATTACTAAAAACGCACCTGTCTAAAATTTGAAAAATAATTTCTTACTTGGAAAAAAAAACAGTTTAATTTTTATTTTCAATTTACAAAGGGGTGACAAATGTCAAACTTAAGCTTACCAAATCCTGCAATTGTTCAATTTTATTATGTATTTTCATCATTCACATTAGCTCTTACATGGCTTTTGACACCATTAATGTTATATTTAATTATGGCACAATCAAAAAGTTTAAAAGAGTTTAAATGGTTTTTGCTGAATCATTTATTTTGGAGTTTATGCTTAGACAGCGCAATTGGAATTTTCAAACCAATTTCTATTGCTCCAACTGCATCCATGTATATGAAGCTTAGTTCATCTGCATTTTCGACAGCCATGATCGCCTCGTTCTTTTTTTTGACTGCACTTCTTTGTAGTCTGAGTATTGTCTTAACTTTGCTCAATCGATATTTTACAATATTTCCTTCAATTTTAAACAAATACTTAACAGTTAGAAATCTTATTTTCTTCGGATTATTTGCTTTTATTATAACTTGCATACCATATGCTTCGGTTTTTATTAATTACTTGATTATTGACGTCAATAATTCTTTACAAAATGCAATTGAATATAACCCAATTTTTAAAAATTTGCATGAACCGTCTTTAGTTTTTATTCCAGTAAAACAGTATAAAATTTATGCATATTTTTTATGCTCAATTTCTACTATTGGTGTTATTGTTGCTTCCGTCATAATAGGTTATTTTGTTTATCTTGTTCAAAAACATTTAACAATTTCAGTGGCGAAATTACAAAAAACTCTTGTTTTCAGTGCTATTGTTCAATTTTTAATTTTATTGCTTTTTTTGGCATTTCCATTAATGCTATACGTATATGTTATGGCATTTGAAATTCATTATTTTCCTTCAATCTGGTGCTTTTTGATAATTGTTATGTCTTGTCATACTTTAATCGATTACATTTGTCTATTGTTTTTAATTACTCCATACAGAAAGTTCTTGATTAAAAAATTTTGTGATTTGTTTTGCTGGAAGTACCGTGGAATCGTAAGAAATAATGCAATTTTTGCTGTTGCAACATCAGAATATCATTCGTCATCAAAAAGAATAAAATGAGCATCTCTTAACAGTATCTATTATGTTTTACCTGAAACTTTATATTTTAATGTTTTAATAAGTAAATACAAAATTTTTTTAACTGTACGTACAGTTCTGTGGTTTTTGTATTTTTTTGTACTGGTTGTTGACTATTTTTATGACAGCGGCTTCATTTTTTTTATGCACAAAAAAGTTAAAAGCAGTTTTAATTAATTATTTTTAATTTATTCAATTAAAAAACGCTAACATTGATCCGGGTAAAAACGAGTAATAAAAATCTTTGGTTATGCTCAGGAACAGGGCCGAACGGAATTCCGTTCCGGATTCTGTTTTGACCGGAATTTCGCTACTTTTTTGCATTCCGTTCCGTTCCGGAGATTCCGGAATGAAGTATTACAAAACATGCCACAGGTTTGTAATACTTCATTTTTTACAAAAAACGATTTTACTTTTTACCGATCATGTAACCACGTTAAAAATTAGAATTTTGTCAATTTCGTTCCGTTCTGGTGCTCCAAAATGAGAGTTGTTCCGTTCCGGAGCAAAAATTTCGATTCCGATCGGCCCTGTTGAGGAAATAGAAAAAGGCTGAATCGGCCTTCATGACTCTTTTTTCTTTATCGAAGAAAAAAGAGTCTTTGTCAAAAATATGACTCTTTTTTAACCAAGAGAAATACTTTTTTTTAACTGCCCTAAAAATTTATCAAAACTTAAAATATTTTTAAAAACTTTATTGATAACAAACAGAATATAATAAATCAAACAGTTTTGGTTTTATAAAACCTCAGAATGTGGAGATACCAATTTAAGTGTGCCCTGAAGGTTAAGCTCAAGTATTTGTCTGACAGCTTCTGAAATCGAAAAAGGGATGGAAGAAGTTTTATTGTTTTTATAGTATATTAAGGGACCACATAAAACAATTTAATCTTAATAAAAAAATGAAAAAACCAATAAATACCATTAATAAAACATTTGCAGGTATAATTATGCACACTTTCAGTCATTCTTTAAACCTTTGTATTTAATTATTGTCTTTATTTAGAGCTAATTATGAAAAAAATATTACAAAAAACGATTTTACTTTTTACCGATCATGTAATAAAATAGTTTGATAATTTTTTGAAAACCAAATAAAAAATTTTCAGCGGAATATAAGCAAAAATTCATCCTTGATTCTTCCATCTAAAAAGATGCTGATAAGTAAAAATGTTAGACAAAAAAAGAAACGAAGCATTGATTTTTATCAACTTTTACCTCAATAAAAGCTTTTTTTTTCTTACTTGGTCTTTGTTTGTCAAAAACTAAGGTTATATTGATTATTTTATTGTATTATTTTTATAAAAATGGCTGTAAACTATGGGATATATCCTTGGGATGGAAAAGCACATTATTATTCTGAAACAAAAAATGCAATGGAAATTAAATTTGACCGCGGTAAGAAAATTATTTCTTTAAAATTTTTATGTAAATTAATTATTTTAGTTGATAAAAACGATATTGATTTAGTTGATTTAATGTATGAAGCATTAAAGAATGACAAAAGTTTTGGATATGCTTGCATATATTTGCATAATATGTATGGGAATGAAATACGAAAAAAGTTTGTTGATTCTGGGATAAAATTTGGATTTAAAGGAGTCAAAATTATCAATTTAAACACTTTCAATTATTTTAATGCGACTTGTAAAATTGATTATGTATTTAAAAATGATGAAATTTTATGGATTTTTTTGGAAAATGAAATTTGTGATGTCTGGCAAGTTACTTCAGATGAAAGAATGAACTTCATATATTCTGCCGAATTTGATTACACTGAAACATATGACATTAAAATGTTTATAGAAAATACAAAACTAAACAAAAGCCCAAATTTTGTATTTTATAATTATCTGAGTACGAAAAATCTTAAATTTTTGGATAAATTATTTCCGGATACTTTATTCTTTCGTTATGATAAATACCCATTACTTGATAAAAATCCTGGCCATCCTTATTCAAATTATAGAGAAGGCGGATGTTTAGTGGCAGCTGAGAGAATGGCAAACAGTATTAACATTTTGGATGTTATTCCAATGCTTCACCATAGTTTGAAGATAATGCTTGACGACAAAGAGATTATGGTTTTTAAGAAAAGTGATACATTGCCGATGAAAAAGAGCAAAAAAATTACATCAAATGAAAAATGCATACATGTAAGAGTTTTTTTAATTAAAGGAGGAGACCCATTGCAAATAAATTTTTGTCCCTTTCATTTATTGGAGGTCCCGACAAGAAAGTTTTAAAAACTCCAAATCGAAGAATTCAGATAACATATCCTTTCATAACTATTTTTTCTGATTTCAAAATGGTATTGACGAGAAATATTGGTTGAATATAAGCTGAGATTCTGCTTTTTTGTACTAATTCTCTAATATTCATGTTTTTGAACCAAAAAGCGTAATCTCAGCTTATATCTATCCAACCATTTTTTAAAGTTCATACCATTTTAGAATCAAAAAAATAGTTATGAAAGATAATGTCATCAAAAATCTTCGATATGGAGTTTTTAAAATTTTCGTGTCGGTACCTCCAATGAATGAAAGGGACAAAAAATTATTTGCAATGGGTATCTTCCTTTAAAGTAGGGAAAAAGATAAAAACTATTTGTAAAAGCTTTAAGAAGATCTATCACCTGATGATTTATTTCTAAATTAACATAGACTGACACACAGGATTTTTAGTGTTATGTCTCGAAACAATTTTTTCTCTGTTTCATTACAAAAGGATAAAAATCTGTTTCCAAACAACATAACAATAGAAATCCTGAATGTCAATCGACGTTAACTTCTTAATAACGATCATAGATTTTGTGCTTAATCTTTTACCCGAATTATTCCTGAATTTTTTGTCACATGTTTGGATTATGCGCTCTCGATTATCAAAAATAAGTTTTAGGTTTTAAGTGATAAGAAGAAGCAAACATGTTTTATTCCATTAATTACAAGCCCGTTTTCATGTATACATTTTAATATTGATTTAAACGGAATTTATTGGCTGAAATGGATAGATTTAAAATATGATTTTGAAGAATTTTTTTATTCAAACATTGTCGAAAAAATTCAACAAATTCAAAACTTTAATCCCTTTGTTAAAGATGTAATTCCATTTGACATTTATAAAAAATATTCATTTCCAAGAAGATTCACAACAAACGATGACCAAATTAATGCGATTGGGATTGATCTTGGAACTTCAAGATGTTGTGTTGCTGTAAATCGAACAAATGGAATCCAAACAATTGCTTTGGATAATCAAGGACAACGACTTCTTCCATCTTGGGTTGCATTTGATGAAGTAGAACCAATTTTGGGCCAGATTGCTATTGATCGGCTAAGAAATCATGCAAAATCAACAGTTTTTGATGTAAAACGAATTATCGGAAGACAATTTGATCAAATTAAACTGAATCAAAGTTGGCCATTTGAACTTATTAAAGCTAGAGTTGGAAATCCAAAAGAAATAGATTGTTGGGATAATTGGGGCTTTGAGATATCTGATGCCAACAACATTGTAATCAAAATTTTCAATGAAAAAAATGAACCTTTGTTAAAATTGCCTGAAGAAATTTCAGCAGTTTTATTAAAATTTATGAAAGAAACAGCAATCGCCTTTCAAGGCAGAGATTTGCATAACGTTGTTATTACAGTACCCGCCTCATTTACAAAATTTCAAAAAGATTCAACAATTATTGCTGCAGCTTTGGCCGGATGGAAGAAAGTAGATTTACTTCCTGAACCAATTGCCGCGGCATTTGCATATTTTGTGGATCGACCATTAGAGAATAACATAAATGTGTTATTGTTTGATCTTGGCGGTGGTACTTTAGATGTTTGCATTTTTCGAATTGAAAAAAGCCAAATCCAAATCATAAGCAAAGAAGGAAATCCAAATCTTGGTGGCCGGGATTTAGATAATCTTCTCATTGAACATTTTTCGCAACAAATTTTTGATAATTATGGGATTTCGATCAATGTCGACAAAAAATGCAAATTAATGTTAAAATGCCAAAAGATAAAAGAAGATTTGTCCGTTTTAGAAACTGTAAAGTATGCAAATTCTTTAATATTTTGTATCACTACAAATTACACATTTTAGCTTGGATCTAGAGGATATTGATCCGACAATTGAAAAAATTACTTCAATCACACGGAAGGAATTTGAAAATATGTCAAAACGACTGCTTTTAGACATGAAGAATTGTATTTCAGCTGTTTTGGATAATATCGGCTTAAGACGGGATCAAATTGATAAAGTTTTGTTAGTTGGTGGAGGATGCCGAATGCCAATGATTAAAGCTTTGTTAAAAGAAACATTTCCATTTACTGAACATTGCTGTGAAGAACATCCTGATGAGGTTGTTGCGATCGGAGCAGCTTATTATTCATATTTCATAGAATCTCCATCTAGAAATGCTTATCAATGTTCTATCAATTAATTGAAATTTGAATAAATATATGTCGCTGACAAGAGCACTTTCGCTTTCGAAAATTATAAAAATCCTTTGATCTTTTACCGCCGTCGGCAAAAGATCAAAGGCGGCACCAATGATTTCTACCCCCTCTGATATAAAATTTTGCTAACATCCTTGATAGTCGACAAAAATAGCATTACTGTATTTGTAAAGAATATTTAAAGTTTATTACATGTCATTTTTTAAAATAAAATAGACCCGTTTAAAATGAACACATAACACAATAAAAATGAAATGATATCATTGACTTTTGTACATCATTGAACAAATTTTTACAATTTTCAATGTTAAAAAATTATTAAATTAATTAGATATGCAAATTTTAATATTTACAGCTATCAAGACCCAATTCCTTTTCAATATCGGCAACAGTTTTGCCTTTGGTTTCTGGGACAAATTTGTATGTGAAAAAGATGAACCATAAAAGCGATAATGAAAATACGAGGAAACTGTAATGTCCAAGAATGTTCTGAAATTGAAATATTAGAAAATTTGCATAAAAACATAGTTGATGAAAATTTGCATAAAAGCATAGTTGATGAAATTTGCATAAAATCACATTTGATGGAAATTTGCATGAAAGCAAATTGACAAAAAATTTGAATAAAAACTTATTTGATCCAAAATTTGCATAAAATCAAATTTCCAATAAATTTGCATAAATAAGATGTTTAAACTTACATTAATTGGAAGGAAGGCAATTCCAACGACGGCACCAGAAATCCAACAGATCATTACAGTAACCGAAGCAGCACTGGCTTTGGCATGGGCTGGGAAGATTTCAGAGACATAAAACCATGGAATTGGTCCTGGGCCACTTGCAAATGATGCAACAAAGAGAAGAACAAAGACAATTGAGCCATAAGTGCCGAGGGATTGAATAGTTGGGGAAACGGCGGATTTCTAAAATGACAGGTTTGATAAAAAATTTCATATAATTTGTTGAGTGAAGTAATTTAAAAATCCAATTATGCAAATTTTTCGAGGTCATAACCAGGATAGATTTTTAGATAGGTCGCATCTTTGATGTTTGCCGATATCGGTAAAACATCAAAGGATTTTTCCACAACGAAAAGTAGCAAGAAGAACAGTTTTTCAGACTTTAAAATTACGCAAATTTTTGAAAACTTACCGAAAGAGTTAAAGACACCACAATCATAATTGTTGAGAAGAACATTCCACAAAGACCACCAAGATGCAAAATTCTTCGGCCAAATTTAGGATGATCCATTAATTGTGAGGCACAAATTGTCATTAAAAAATTAAAAAATCCCATTCCAATTGTTGCATAAAATGGCCATTGTCCCTTGAGGCCAGCTTGTTCAAAAACAGTTCGAGAATAAAAGAAGACAGCATTAATTCCACTAAATTGCAAAGCTAACATTAGCATAATTGCAATCCAAATTCTTCTTTGATAAAGTGGATTAACAAAAAGTTCTGGGATTGTGACTCTTTTGATTTGGGCAGTTTTATCAGCTTCAATTTTCATTACAGTAATTTCATCATGGACATCTTTGGAAGCTCGAAGCCGGCGAAGATCCCGGGAAGCTTTTTCATGATCTTTTCGAACAAGAAGTGAGAATTTTGGAGATTCTGGACAATGTGGAAGAAGGCAAAGTTGAATTACAGCTGGAATTAGGGCAACAAGAAAGGTATATTGCCAAAAATCAGAATTTCCAAAAATTTGTGGAAGTCCAAGAATTTGAGAAATTAGCATAGAAAATGTGAAAGTAAGTTGATGAGCAGAGCCAAGGGTTCCCCGTTTAGAAACTGGTGCAATTTCAGTTAAGTACATTGGAACAATGGCACTTCCAAGACCTAAAATAAGAAAGTTGAGATTGGGTACAGTAACATTTTGGGTCACATTTTCCATTTTTCGTCACTCTTGTTTTTTAAAATTACAGTATTCAAAACTGGTTAATTTTCATAAATTCATAGAAATTTGAATTTTTTTAACAATCTCAAGAAGTATAAAATTAGGATAAAGTTCAATCTTAAGAAAGTTTCAGTATTCCCAAATTCAATAAACTAAACTTTTATTCAAGTTTTTTGAAACTACAGTAACCAAAAATTTTAGATTTCAAAAATTTACAGGAATCTTAAATTTGCATAAAGTTCGATTTTCAGAAAATTACAGTAACTTCAACTTTGCAAAAAGTGAATCATTTTTATGCTAATTTTGAGAAAACTACAGTAACTGAAAAATTTGCATAAAAATAACTTACCACAACAAACACCTGTTACAAATCGACCAGCTGGAAGAAGAAAATAAACATCAACTCGTTTTGACATGGACATTAAAATAACTCCAATAAATAGAAATGCATTATTAATAAGCAAAGCATTTCGACGACCAAATTTATCTGCTAAATGACAAGCAATAAATCCACCAAAAAGCCCTCCAACATTCAATAAGCCAACTGTCATGGACCAAGCAATTGTATTTTCATGTTTACTTAATTCAACTCCGAACATGTGTTGATGTGAAACATTGTACCAGGCAGAAGCTTCCTAAAATAAATTGGTGGAGTGATAAGGATTGAGAAAAGTTAAAATGTACAGTTTTTTGTTAAATTTTAGTACAGTAGGTTTGATATGCATGAAAAATCGATAAAAACCACGGAAAATCTCAATATTTTATTTCGGAGAAGACAGTAACCATTTGGAAGGATGCCGCCTTTGATCTTTTCCCGATGGCGGTAAAAGATCAAAAGATTTTTATGGTTTTGGAACAGGTGTCTTATGCTGAAGTCCCTGTTAGTAACGCAAAAACTGCAAAAAGTGACTTTTTGTATTTCCTATACTTTATGCAAATTTTCTGGAAGTTTGTAACTTTATGCAAATTTAAAAAAAAATTGTAACTTTTTTCAATCAGATTTATAATAAATCATTTCTTCCAAAAATACTTACTTTTCCAATTGGATTTACGCAACCAGTATGATATCCACTTTGAAAGGATGATCCAAAAGCCGATGCAAAAACAGTTAACAACAAAATCGCTGTGAAACGACTGGACTCTTCTGGTCTTTTAAAATCAATGGATGAATCAATAACTCGAATTTTTTGTGGTGAAATAGATCTTAAGGGTTTGATATCTCCAAGCAGTCGAGCATCTTCAACACAATGCTTTTCATTGTTTGGCGGCATTCTTTTTTGGGAAAGGGAGACTAAAAAATTTGAATAAGCACAAAACTATTTCGTGTATAACAAAAAATTAAACTAAAAAATGGAACGCTTGAAGAAGAAATTTAATGAGAAAAAAAAGAAAATGTATAAAAATTTTATTTGTTTTAAAGAAAAAATAAAACAAATAAACAAGGGAAAAAGAAATGTTGTTATTTGTTTATTTTGCAGACACGGACTTGTGATTTTAGATGATAGAAAAAAAGATGAAATCACAAAATATTTATGAACGAATTTTTATAAGAAAAACCTTGAAAAATAGCATGTTTGGTTTTTGTTAAATACAATTTTGACAAAAAAAAAACATCTTTGAAAAGTCGAACTGTTTGATACCGTAATTTTTCAATTTGGGCCATTGACGTCCTTCATTTGCCTGAATCTAATAATAAAAAAAAGTAGAAAAAGAACCCTTTTTTGCACTATTTTATTACAAAATTCAGGCAAATCAGGGATCTTAAAATGGCATAAATTAAAAAACATTGGTATTAAACCATCCAATTTCTTAAACATGTTTTTATGCTAAAAATTTTTAACATAAACAAACAACATTTTTTTATGAGAAAACCCTTGAAAAAAACATATTTGCTAATAATAAAGTTTTCAACAAAGAACATGTTCAACAACATTTTTTATCAAAGGTTTAACCCAAACGTCCTTCTTTTTCTTCTAAAACTATGTTTTTTGATTTATAACTATTATTATTATTATGAATAACAAACTTTTTCTAACCATTTCAACAAAAAAATCACATTTTTTCCAACTTTTTTACTGTAACATTGGTCTATGAATTTTTTCATCTTTTTATGAAAAAAATGTTCAACAAATTTCTTATGACCACAAAAAAAACAAAGTAATAGACAAAAATTGGTCCGACTAAAAACTTTAAAGATATTCCTAAAATTTTTTGCAATAATCTTTTTATCAATTACACTGCAAAGCAAAAAAAATACGGAGGTTTTTAATCATTAAAAGACACAAAAAAATCATATTGATCTTTTCTCATTTCTTTAAGAATTTTTAAGAAACATAATTTTGTTGACTAACTACAAATATATATATATATTATTTTTTATTTTATCAATGATTAACTGTCACTAAGTCAGGGAGTCGGGGAAATACCGTTGTTGTTGACATAAATTTTTTCTCCGTGTGGTTAATTTCCTGTAGGACAAAGATTATGCACATTTTTTGACCGCCCACTTTTTTGTTTAGGAAGCAAAAAAATATCGGAAGAAATTTTTAAAGATTAATTTTTCCCCTAATTTTTGATTGATTTGTTACTATCTTTGATAGAAACAATTTCTTTGTTTTTTGATCGTATAACAAACATCCAATATCGGGAATATTAATGTTGAAAAGTGGTTTTTTGAAACAAAAGAAAGAAGAAGAAACAAATACGTCAAAAAAAAAAGTTTAATAGGGGTTTTAAAGTCAAAAAAAAGTCATGGTCATATTACAGTTTTTTTCGCATTTATCTTTTATATAAAAATTTTTGATTAATTAATCTTAAAAATGTCATGCGAAATTACATTTAAGGGCCAAAGGTTGTGATTTTTAAAGAACAATTTTTTGTGATTAAAAAGATCAAAGAAAGAAAACGGGAGGAAGAAATGATAGAAATTGAAAGAGGATTAAATGTTCATGTTCAGAAGATGGGAAAACGTGGGAGGCAATGTGGACCATAACAATTGTGGCCTGACATTTTTATCAGTTGAGAAAGCTTATAAATTACGGTATTTTATAATTTAGGATAAAATAAGTTTTAAAATAGACGTATTTGTTCCAAAAAGATTGAAAACCCGTTGCTTATAATTTGAAATCTAAATTTGTGCAAAAAAGTTAAATTTTTATAATTTGTTTTCAGTATTTTTTATTAACTAATTCTAAAATTTTGTATTTTTTCAAAGAATTGTCTAGATCTGACGTCAGCATTTTTTATTGGGAGTAGTTAGCCAAAATCTATAGTTGTCTTAAAAGCGGCAAAGATCAAAGGAAGCAAAAATTTAAACCAAAATTTAATTTTTTTTATAAAGCACAACGTCGTAGGGAGAAAAAATTTCGTGGTGGGCATTTCCCTTTCGGAGGGAGCATGCCTTTGTTTTTTTTGCCGCCTTAACACGGCGACGGCAAAAGATCAAAGGATTTTCTGTGGTTTAGGGGGGGGGGGGCACAGGCCGCCTACTGTGTGGCCTTGATGAAGCATATTTTTTAACCCATTAATTTCACGACACTTTTTTTACATATTCAGTTATTGATTCCCCAAACCTATCATTAGCAAATATTTTCTGCAACAAAAAAGGTTTTTTGTCCAAACTTTTTTCCCACATAAAGCTATTTATCCTTTTTTATTTCAGTATTTATTTTATTACACTCTCCTGATCAAAAAAGACAATATAAATACTTCATTATGTCTTTAATCAACTGACAAAATTTTATCGAAACAATGAACCCTTTTAAATGATTGTCTTCCAAAAAACATAACCACGGGAAAACTAAGAAAAAGAGTAGAGATTTTTGACAGATGGGTTTTTTTGATTATTTACTACGTATTTGATTTTTTTGTTTGTTAAAAAGTATAATAATTAATAAAACAAACCTCAAAATTGGGTTTGGCTACAATTATTTCTGACACGGAAGTAGTTGAAATTTGAGAAGACAAAAAAGACAGATTCAAAAACGTGGATACACGGACAAACTTTTTTTATCAGAAAAAATACGCAAACAATAAAATTTTACAGTATTCAAATGACAGAAAAAGAAGAAAAAAGTGAGATTGAAGTTTGGCGTGAAAATGTTGTGTTTTGGATTATTTGAAATGTGTTTATATTTATACAAATATTCTTAAAACCAAACGATCGGGGTAGCATTTTATGACATCTTTAGATGAAGGATCACAAAATTAATTTAAAAACTAATTCAAACAAAAAAACCGAAAAAGATCAAAAAAATGAAGAAAAATTTTTGATGAATTCGTTTTTGACAAAGTTGCGGTTACTGTATCAACGCAGTTGTTCAAGAATTTTATGCAAATTGAACAAAAAACTTTTTTAACAAGTTTGATTCTTAAAAACAAAATACACTTCCTTAAAAATGTATTGTCAAAGAAAAAATTAAGTGAAAATAATCTATTAGATTTAACTACAAAAAAGAATCAAAGAAAAAACATGATTAATTGATAAAATAATAAGATGAACAAGGAAGTATAATTTTATAACCACCAAAACAGAAAAAAGAGAAAATGATCTATAACGTTGTTATTCATTTTAATTCTTGAAACGTTTAAATGCGGAGATGTAAATTTTTTTTGTCGCAAATTCTTTGATGATCCAGACAGGAATTTTTCAACCAAATAAGGGATTATTCTGATCTAACGACAACATGATTATGGATTGAAAGAAATAAGCAAAAAACTTAAAAGCGGCAAATATCAAAGGAATGAATCTCACAAAGAATGTACTTCGGTTTCGGTGGTTGAAGTCAGATCTAGACAATTACATTAAATTTTAAAAAATGTGAAAAGCAACTGTTCAAAAAATTTGGCTAGAGATGCGTCTATACATTTTAATTTTAAACGGAGCGTTCGGGATAAAAGAAGTTTTTCTTAATTGCCGTTGTCCGTCATGCAAGGTTGGAGAATGAAAAAGTGAGTGCGACAAAAACAAATGAATGCATTCCTCAACATTGCATGACGGACGACGGTAATTATGGAAAACTTTTTCTATCCCGAACGCTTTCTCTAATAGCTAAAGTACGGTATTTTAAAAACAAATACACATGAAGAAAATGATATTCAATTTGCTTGTGCAATAGAACAGTTGTTATAAATGCCAAAATATTCTCCTTCATTAATTCAAACAGCCTTTTTTAGTCACAGAAAAATAACATGTTTAATTCAAAAAAATAAAAAAGAACCAAATGAAGTAATAAAAAAAGAGACAGTAAAATTAATGACTTTTTTGTGATAATGATTAACACAAATATTTCCCTCCGACCTTTTTTTTTGCAGACTTTGATTCTTTCTGATCACCAACGACAACGTTGTGTTCTTCTTTTTATCTTTAATCTATGTTTGCCATGTGCAAATCTTTCTCACTTTTTTTTTATATTTGAAACAGTTCTTATCTTTTTTCTTTTTTTCTATTCCATCTTTTTGATGTACAATTTTACATGGTTTCATTGGTTTTTTACGATGCTCGCTGATTCAAAGGTAATAATTTAAGCATGCGATTAATTCTTTGATCTTCAACAATAAAAAGAAAGAAAAAAATCCTTATCAGACACATTTTTGCAGCAAGTTTGGTGTGATCTATTGTTGGGGGAGTGAGAGTAGTAGTTGGTGTTCAGAGACATGTCAAATTTTGTGACTACATAAGCGCTTTTTTTGAAAAAGTCCTGAAATCAATGAACAATCACATTCCAATTTTTAGGATTTTTTGACCTAAGAATTTGGGGTTTTTAAAATCTTACAAGACATAAATTTAGTTTAAGGTTTGGCTTTAAAAGAATATGTTCAACATAAAAAAAATTGCCGGAACGAAATGGTTACTCATTAAAAATGAGTAATTTATGATAGCAGTATGATGCTAAATTTAGAAAGTTCACGAACGGAGGAAAGGAGACAGTACGAAAGTACAAGATATTGATAATAAATGAATGGATTGTTTTTGATTTTTTTGTGGAGGAGGATGTTGATCGATTAATTGCCAACAAATAAACCAAATAAAGTTAAAAATTGCATAAAATATAGTAACAAGAAGTTTCGAATCTTCATAACTAAATGGTCGAATCAGATTCTTTCTATGGTAAAATGTATCAATTTTAAATGGTGAAAAAATTTTTACAGTAATTTTTTAGTTTATTAATTAATAAATACTTTTTTGTTTTATTTTACATAATGTTTTACATCATCGAATTACTCAAAAACGTTTTTAACAACCTACATATTTCTAAAATTTTTGATAAAAAGTTTTGTAAAAGATGGATGATTTTTAAAAAAGGGATGATTTTGTTTTAACTTTTTTTTAAAAAAATAGTTTTTGTTCCAAAACACAAATTTCAAAGTTTGACATTAATTTTACATACAGTGAATTTTATCATTAATTTATCATTAATTAATCATTTTATTACACAAAACTGTAAATTTACAAAAAACTTTTTTCATTTTTGTTTGTTCGATTCAATCCATCAAAGTTTTTCGTTTTAATATTTGCAATATTTGTGTCTTTTTTGCATTTTTAAGACAAGTAATAAATCAAATTAAAATTATTGTTAAACTTCCTACTTTTTTAATTTGCAAAAATCATGTGGTCTTTATTTTGCAAAAAAATTTCTGTTTTTTTATACACATTTTTCAGTTCTAAAAAGTGAATGAACATGGCATTTAAGTGATCGAAGAGTATCAAAATTTGACATTAAAAACCGTTTTTTTGATTCTTAGAAAGTAGAAAACTTTGAAAAAAGTTCTTCCTCTCGAAACTGAAGAAAATCCAAAAATTTTTTCAAGAATAAATAAAATTAAAGTCCACTTTTCAAAAACTTTTGTTAATTAAAAAACAATAATTTTTCACAAAAAAACATCATAAAAATTTTCTTTTATAAAAAATTAAATCCATAAAAGAAAATTTTTATTATTTTTGTAAATTTGTATTTTCATAAGAAGTCCGGACGAATGTTTGGATTTTTGTTGTTGTTACTTGTGCGTTTTTATTGTTCCATCCAGACTACATTGTTTTGGTCACTTTTTTATCCATTTTGTGTTTTTTCTTTTAAAAAATTGATCGACAATTTTTGCTTTTTTATGACTCCCCTGTCATTATTATTCATTTTTTAACATTAATTTGGTTATTGACGCAGACTGCAAATTGTTATTTTTACAATGTTTTCTTCTTACAATGGCATCGTCATAAAACCTCCTGTTTTAGGTGACGATTCTGATGCCGGAAAATGGTGTTACAATTGTTTTTTAAAAAGCCATTACATCGAAGATTGTCCTGAAAAATTAATTGGTAAATTTCCTTTTCAATTAATTTATTCAATTTAACCAAAAAAATTTATTTTTAGCAGCAAATTTTTTTCCTCCTAAACTTGATCAAACTTTGGTGCCACGTTTTTTGGAGGTTATATCTTTTGAAGAAAAATGTTTCTTACTTTTTTCATTTCCATTTTTTATTAATTATTTGAAGCCACTCAAAATTAGCTTTGATAATTCTCTTTCAAAAGACTCAAAACCTTCAAAATCCGATTTATTTGTTGCTCTTGAAATTTGCATAAGGAATTCTATCTTTGAAAAAAATTTTAAATTTTATGAAAATCTGGGTCATTTTAAACATATTCGAATTTGGAGTCTTTACATTGATCAACCAAATTTTTCTTCCAATGACCTGTTACAACTTTTATCGACAAGAACAAAATCTTTCAAATGCTCTACACCACATCCAACAAATTTTCTTCCAGAATTAACTTTCAGAGAAATTCTTTTTAAAGCACCAAATCTTGAATATATCGATCTTTCTTATACAAATATTGTTTTTGGTAATTCGTGGCCAGATGATTTATTTCATTTTTGTAAAAATCTTAAAGATATTAAATTACCGATTACTGTATTTGATTTTGATATCGAAAGATTGGCTGCATTAATGAGGGTAAGAAAAACTGATTATTGAAGGCAAAAAAAATTTTTAGAAAGAAAATGCTTTAAAGATTCGTTTAAAAAAGATGTTTTTTGCTGCTTTTTTGGATTTCGCAAGAAAGTTCGCGAAGGTGAAAGTTATTGAAAATCAGGAACTTTTGCTTTTTTTAAATTTTTTAACATGCGAAAAAAAGAGAAACTTTCTTGCGAAATAAAAATAAGCAGCAAATGAATAATCTCCTTTGAAAAAAATCCCAAAAAAATTGAAAGAAATTTAAATTTTCTCATCTAAAATTTTTCAAAAATTACACCAAAAAATGGTATTAAATTTATGATAACCGTATTTTCCGAAAAACAAAGATTTCAATTTTTTTTGTTTTGGCTAACAAGGGAACCGCACGCGATGATAATCGAGTTTTGCAACCAAATATAGTTTAACGGTATCTAATAGGGTCAAAAACGAACATAAAAAAGTTTTACGTGCCACTTTTAACTTTAAGGCACTTTTTCGGCACTTTGAAGTTGCGCGATTTGTCTTACTCCCCCCTTTGGGTTCAAAAATGAAAAAAATATAATTTTTTTTAAAAATCTCAAATTTTTGTTCAAAAATGTTTCTAAGGATCATTTATAAACGTATGTAAAGTATTTTGTCATGAGAGTGCCGAAAACTAGATTTTTCACCTCTTCAAAGTTCCTCTACTATATCAAGGTGCATGCTTGTATCGATTTAAAAAGTACGTTAATGAAAGTTTTACGCAAAAATATTTTATAGGGATCAATAATATGCTTATTACTAACGTTTCCATCAAATTTTTAACATTTTTAAAAATTATTATTTTTTCACTTTTTTGAGCACGTACTCCCCCCTTTGGAAAAGAAGGGTGCCAAACTTCAAAGTGCCGAAAAAGTGCCTTAAAGTTAAAAGTGGCACGTAAAACTTTTTTATGTTCGTTTTTGACCTTATTAGACACCGTTAAACCATATTTGGTTGCAAAACTCGATTATCATCGCGTGCGGTTCCCTTGTAAAATCAGTGTTTTGCTTCGCTCAGCTTTTGCCCCGCCCCGGGCAACTTTTTAAAATTGGTTTTACAAAATTTAAGTTTAGCACAGATTTTAGTTTCTAACCACATCCAAAACCTTTTAACAGTATTTTAAAGTTGCTATTACACCTTTATTTTACTTTAAAAAATCAAAAAATTGCAGATAATTTTTTTAATTTTGAGTGCTCGGGGCGGGGCGACATTTCAAAAATCCAAGGGCGGTGCGCGGGGCGATTTGCGAAAATCCGCGATGCGCGGGGCGGGGCCGGTAAAAAAGACAAAAACAGAACACAGGTTAAAATGGTTAATTTTTCAGTTTCAATTTCTATCGAAATTTTTCAACTATTTTTTTACATTTTTGTCGGATTGCGACGAAAAATAATTTTTCGTTAACTTCTTATACTTATAAGTTTCTATTTTTTAGACAAAATGTGCAAATATTTCGTTGTCCCTAAATTTATCTCCTGATATATTTCATTCAATGAACAGGGAGAAGTTTCTTGAAAATGTAACATCTGAACTGTTTCCTCATTTTGGTGGAGCTAGAAGCTATAACAAGGATCGCTTACTGACAGTCACATTAACATATCAAGACGAACATGTTCGTGGTTTTGTATCCGAAGCATACGAATTGTGTAAACGTTAAAAATTGTGTTCAGACAGAATAGCTGAAAATATTCGGTATTGTTGTTTATGCAAATTTCGAAATAAAATATTTCGCTGTTTTTTAGCAAATATCCAAAACTAATTTTTATGATATAAAACTTCTTCAAAAAATTTTACCAACTATGTCATTAATTCATTTATTACACAAACATGTGATCTTTTTTCTTTAGTAAATTCATAAATAGTTTTTTAATTTTTTTGTTTGTTTGATTCAATCCATCATATCTTTTTCTGCAATATTTGTGTTTTTTTTTGCTTTTCTAAGACAAAAAATAAATCATTATTAAAACTTCCAATTTTTTGATTCACAAAAAACAGTATGGCCGTCGTTTTAGACTATTTTTTAAAAATTTTATTCAACAATTCAAAAAATGAACATAAACAATGAGAAAAAAAGAAAGTAACTTTACTCAATTTGATCAAATCAAAAATTAACAAGTAAACATGCTGATAACACTTTCAACCTTCAATAATTTCAATGCTTCAGCAATTTGATCATCAATGCGATTTCGACCATCTTGATCACCACCAGGATATAAACAATAAAAACCAAATTTGGTATGATTTACGCCAGTTTCAGCTTTAATAACTTTGATATGTTCCTTCAAAAACATTGCCATAAGGAATGCCGGAGTTGCAGCTTTACGGCTTCCATCAAAATTATCAAATTCAATTAATACAGAATTCTGTTCATCTCTGGTGATGGAAAATGGCCAACTTTTATCAATGTGAATATCATCTTCAGGCATAACCATAATTTTAATAAGATCTAAAATATATTAGTTGTTAAAAATTACAAAGAAGAGACAACATACCGTAAACAATTGAAGACGGTTTAAGTTTGTGATTACCATAAACACGATCACCAAATAAAGGTTTTTCAGAATCAAAGCTCATGGCAAGCGCTTTTCCATATTGGCCTAAAATACAAATAAAATAGTTTTACTTAAAAATTTGCATAATGTCAAAGACATACCATTCCAAGCATCCAAAAATTTATAACTTTTTGCTTTTTCATCATAAACACAAATAAATGAGCAATCAGTGTAGAATCCAATGACAGGAACTTTTTCTTCCATTTTTTCATTAAAACGCTTTGGCAAATTTTGAATAACTTCAACAATAACAGGTTCATACTGAAGGGAAGGAAAGCTTTCAGCATCAACAGATAAAGTAACTTTCACGGTATGGCAATTTTGATTCCATTCAACGGCACCAGCAGTAAAAGGTTTCATATTGTTGTATGTTGCACAAGTAAGCTTAAAAAATAAAATATTATCAAAGAGTACATTATTTAAAGAGGACAAAGGGATCGTCCAGATATGACGTCATCCGAAAATCAGCCTTACCCCCTATACATCAAAGACACTTTTTGCACCACATCAAAGGCGGCACGGTCATTACCCCCTCCCTCACCCATGACGTCATATCTGGACGATCCCAAAGTGTTCGTAATTTGTATTGCTCAGGTAAAGGGAAATTAGATGAAAAAAGCTAACGTTTTTACCAAACACTAAATTTAGAATTTATTGCTACGGATATTCTTTTAAAATACAATCAAACTATATTCTTTAAAAAAAACAACTTACAACTGCCTTTCCATTAATCTTTGAAACAAATGCAGATTTTGTACATGGTACGGTATCAGAGAGATCAACAGTAAGTAAAGGACATTTACCAAATGGAGTCATCACTGCGAAGATTCTTGAACAAGTTGGAATGACATAAAATTTTGTATAGCTTTTATCCAATAACCATTTTGACCATTCAAGAATATAATTAACAGCATTAGATCCCATATCTGTATCAGTAACGATCACCTTTTTTGATTTCAATACATGTTTGCGCAAAAAATTTGCTGTTGCCCAGGCATCTTTCTTATGCATAATCAAAATCTTTTGAGGATTTAATGAACCAAGAAGTTTTTCACGAATCAATGCTGGATTTTCTTTTCGATCAATACCAACCATATCCGTATTTAAAGTTTCATATCCATTTTCTGTGTACCGGCGTTCAACAACAGAAACAAAATCAATACCAACTGTGAGAAAAAGTACAATTTGCTGAGGTTGAACATTAATGTTAGATTTGATCAAAATATGTGATGTAACAAATTCATTGCTGCCAATGAAGTAATGTGGAATATGAAGAGCATCCAATTGAGCTCGAGCAGCTTTGCAAAATTCAATATTATTATCAAAATCTGGAGTTTCAGAATCACAAACATATAACAAAACAGTTTTGTATTGAGGGGTGAATAACTTTGGAATATCTCGAACAAATTCTTTTGCACTTTCATAGATGCAAGTTGAAATACATTCTTCACTTTCACAACCGATAACTTTAATAGTAATTTCACCAGGAGCAGATTGATCCATTCCAACATAAGCATAGCAATCTTCATCTTTATTTTTAGCCATAACATTCAAAACACTTGACATTTTGTTATCTTGTCCGTGGGATAATTCTAAAAATAAATAATTATTATTTACAAAATCGTCACAAAAATATTATGGTGTTAAAAAGCCGTTGAAAGTATTGAATCCATTTTGGCAAAATGCCCTGCCACGCCATTTTAACACAAAAAATGATGGATTATAAAAGTTTCTTTTGTGTTTAGGTGAAAATTTAAAAAATTTATAAAAATTACACTTCATTCTGTTTAGGTTAAAACTTTTTTAGCCTTATTTTTCGTGAGATCTGCCATTTTTTTCTTAAAGGGCTAAAAAGTAATAAAAAGCAAAAAAAGTGTTTAAAATTTGCGAAAATAGTTTTAAGAGCGCTTTTATAATCCACTCTTTTTTAAAAAAAAGTGGATTATAAAAAAGGGAGAGCTACACAGAAAACCGATGGATTAAAAAAGTGTCAAAAAACAACTAAAAAGTGTCAAAAAAACAGCCAAAAAGTGCCTAATTCGCTGCAAGACCACTATGGTATGCTAAAAAGTGTTTAAAATGTGCGCAAAAAGTGTCTAAAAACAACGCAAAAAGTGCAATTTGCACTTTTAGAATCCATCGGTTTTCTGTGTATGAAATGTATTGCTCGTGGCGAGACCATTCTTTGAAAAGGGATATGTAAATCATAACTAGTGTGCTTTGGAATTACGTGTTCGTGAGAGGAATTTTCTCAACCTTATAAGGGGATGAAGGAAATTCAATAGAAATTTTAAAAAGATTACCTGTGGCCAAATTTTGTGCAGAAGAAGGACGTTGATTAGAATGAGAACGAGCACCAACAACATTTTGAGTTTCTTGTTGATTATTATCTGATGAATTTGATTGATTTGGGTTAAGCAATTGTTGGCATGCTGTAAATTGCATAACAGCTGGATCAGTTTCGTCATCTGTTTGTTGCCTTGGGAATTCAAATGGATTCTGTAATTAAAAAATTAAAAAATCTTTTTTAATTAGCTTAAAATTTAAATCAACTAACCAATGTTGAATCAATAAACATTTGTTTTTGTCCATCAATCAAATTCTTTTTCATGCCTTCATTTTTATCCAATGATACAGTATCCCCACTTTCAACAGAATTCTCATAAGCAGCAATATGAAGGGATAAAGTGCTGCTGGTTTTAGTGACATTTGAAGAATCATTTTTCCATCTCTTTGTTGCAACAGTTTTTTCAGCTTCATCAAATGCAACAAAGGATTTTAAAGGTTTTGAATGTAAATTATTTGATGATGATTTATTCCAAAGATTTAAACTTCTTTTTTCATCTTCAACAAGTTTTGAACCTGCTTTTTAATATTGCTGCCGTCCTTCAAAACTTTTTTGATTACCTACAATTTTTAAAGTCAATAAAACAAAAATTTCCCTTTCTACAGTACACTGTGTGTAACACCTTGAACTGTACTTTCCTTTAAATTTTATTTTTTGCTGTTGAAGGACTGCAGTGTTTATGTTTACCAAAGCATTTGTTATTACTGATTGATTTGCTATTTGAATGAACAAATGATGCATTTAAGCATTTTTGACTTTGATTTAAGTTGAAATTTGAATACTGATTCTTGTCACCGATATTTTGAAGAATAAATTGTTTCTTCAGCGGCAATAACTCATCTTTTGTTGCCATCTAAAAACTCTTGTTTATATAACCGTTTATTTAAGTATAAAAGGGGAGAAGAAATCACTCTTCTACCGCAGATATGTAAATTATTATGATTGTGGACTCTTTCCGCAAAAATAAAATGAGTGGGAAGCAAAAGGAAATAAACTTTAAGCAAAAAAAAAATTTAATAAAGATATTTACAAATTCAATGTTTTGAAAAAAACTTTTTAGAAATTTCGTTTGGGGAAAGGGTGTGAAAAAGCAAAAAAAGGCATCAGTGCACTGACACTACGAATTATGATTTTTCTCGACAAGAAAATATTAATAAAGTTTTAAAAAAAGTAAACAAAATTAAAAGCGGGTTTTATTTTATAACCTCGTTTTTTAAATTTGTACTTTTTATCGTTTTATATTAAAAAAATGAAAGAGCAGTAAAAAAGGAACAAAATGATACCAAAAACATGAAGATTGGTTATGCACAAGCAAAATGCGACGCACACAAAGTTGTTGGAGATGTTGATGTTAAAACTAAAATCCCTAAAACTTTGCAATGCGTTGTTACCTTTTGCTGTTTTGTGATGATTAATGATTATTAACATGTTTAGAAGATATTTGGCTCTCAGAATAATTTTTGGCGCATTTTAAATCAAAATATTACAGATTCTTTTTCTACATATATATTTACATCGTTTTTAGTCATATTTTTTCGTGAATTTCTCATTTCTCTATTATAATGCTTTTTATATTTTTAGATTAGCTCTACTTGTTTATTTGATAGCTATAAAATATGCCACTGAAGTAAAGAAGGAAGCTGAAACTGTAAAACTAGCAACATCAAAAGAACTTCCACCACCATCAAAGCCTGCAAAAAAAGAAAAAAAAAGAAGGAAAAGAAAGTTGTTGTTCTAAAATGCTCAAATATTCCACCAGCAAAAGAAGAAGAAAAGCAACTAGCACCAAAATCTGCAAATATGGAAGTCAAAGAAGAGAAGGTAATGGCTAAAGAAAATCCAAAACCAGCAACAACGGATAATATTGGACTTCAAGAAGTTAAGACTCAAGAAGAACCTGCTGAAGTAAAACTGGATAAAGCAACAAGGGATAAACTTGAAGCTGAAATGGATAAGTAAGTTTTTTATAAATTACTGTACTCCATTATACTTTTATGTTTCAGATTTTTTTCCATATACTGTAGAAACGAATTTGTCATCGCGATAAAAAGCCACCAAATTTACTTATTGATCCTGAAATTGGTTTGCTGAAAATTGGTGATTTTGGTTCGGCAAAACATATGACAAATGCTGTTCGATTAACGCCATATCAAGTTACAAGATTTTATCGACCTCCTGAACTTTGATCAATATAGTTGTTTGGTGGATGTAGGAACTCCAACAAAAAATGAAATTTTATCAATGAAACCTCCAACAAGAATTGATGCTGAAAAGATTATTCCAAAAGGTCTGGTAAGAGATTACTGTAGCTTTAATCCTATCTAGATGATAAATTGTTTTAGCTATTACCAAGAGCTCCAACAGATTTTGCAATATTTTTACAAAGAATTCTCTAATATACATCAAAATCTCGGTTATATGGTCGTCAACTTTTACTTGAACCATGTTTTAATGATTTTTTTATGGTTGGAAAGAAACGATTAAATGGAAGATTGATTAGTGATGTTCTTTCAACTGATGATATGCTAAAGCTACGAAAAAAGAAATCTGGTCCTCTGAAATTACGTGGCACAAATGCTACTTCGCAAGTTTCTTTTTTTGTTTTGTTAATATATTATATAACGTTTTTCTGAATAAATATGACTAAAAACGATGTAAATATATATGTAGAAAAAGAATCTGTAATATTTTGATTTAAAATGCACCAAAAATTATTCTGAGAGCCAAATATCTTCTAAACATGTTAATAATCATTAATCATCACAAAACAGCAAAAGGTAACAACGCATTGCAAAGTTTTAGGGATTTTAGTCTTAACATCAACATCTCCAACAACTTTGTGTGCGTCGCATTTTGCTTGTGCATAACCAATCTTCATGTTTTTGGTATCATTTTGTTCCTTTTTTACTGCTCTTTCATTTTTTTAATATAAATATATTTTTTAACACTAATATAATTAATTAGTTATAAATAACAAATATAGTTACTTTTGTGTTAAAAAAGTGTTAAACGTTGGGTTTGGCAAAGTGGAAGTAAAAAAATAATTCGTAGTGCACTGATGCCTTACCGAAAAGAACCACTGATCAGTGGTTCTTTTCGGTTTTTAGTGATTCTTTCTTTAGTTCCTGTCTGTGTTTTTCTTCTTTCGCAATCATCGGGCCAAAAGCCAAAGGCTTATATACATATTTTGCAAGTGCAAACTCTTTGACGCTATCGAAGTCTTAAGGAAAACAGCAGCAAGACAGGGAAGCATTTACAGCACAAAATTGGTGCCACCACGTGTAGCCGATATATCTGGCAATTGCAGCTTGTTATTCGCGTTAAACAAACAAAAAAAGATTTTATTTACAAACTTTTTTGCGATATGGAAAACTTGAACAAAAAAAGAGAAAACTAAATATGACTAGGATTTCCATCAAAAAATAAAGAAAAGCAAATATGCAAATTCTTTGTCGGAATACAGGGTACTTTACTAACCTGCACTTTTTCCAACCTGCACCTTACCAACCTGCACCGACTGACCAACCTGCACTAACCAACCTGCACCCATGACCAACCTGCACTAACCAACCTGCACCCATGACCAACCTGCACTATATTATAGACCAAAAAATTTACAAATCAACATTTATACAAAAAAAAAACAAAATACAGATTAAAACAACAAAAGTAAAAAAAACATTTATTCTTCATCATCAGTTGCTTCAAAAGCAGTTAATTCTTCTTTTTGAATTTCTTGTTCTTCTTCATCTTCCAATGTATCAATCCATTTGAGATATCCACCAATTTGTCGAAGATATTTCTTTACAATCAAAGCAATTTCTTCAGCTGATAATTCATCTTCTTTTCCGAGAAGCTCTCCATCAAGTTTTTCTTTGAATGCAAATTTTGGGATCGACTTTGTTGGAATACAGTAGTTAAAGAAAAGCGATGTAATTTTTTTGGTGTAATAAAAAAGTGATGCAACAAAAAAGTAAAGAAGGTGTAGGAAATAACAACCCGAAAAAATGAAAAGCATAAAAAAAGAAAGGTCAAAATTGAAGCTTATTGAAAATGAATGAAATATCATTAATCAAATTTTATCCCCCTTCGACATGTCATCATTCTCATTGCATAAGATTAGTGGTGGTGGTGGTGTTGGATTGACCAATGGGGAGCTTTCAAAGGGAAAGATCTAATCACCCACGTAAAATGATTAATAACAACAAACAGAAAATCAAACGCAAGTATGCAAATTTTTGCATTGAATTTGTTGGAATAATACGGTAGCTAAAGACAAACGATGAATTTTTTGGTGTGATTAAAAAGTGATACAACAAAAGTAAGAAAGAAACAAAAAAATTCGAAAAAATAAAAAAGCAGAAAAGTAGATTAAAGCTTACTTGGGAATCGTCCAAATGTAATGATCTAGTTTTGTATGATCCCTGATTCCTCATTCAGATTACAGTAACAAAAAATTTCACTTTATGCATTATTTTAAACTGCATTTTTTTCGTGATAAATTTCATCAAAACCAATTTTTCGTGACAACTTTAACACCTCAATTTTTTTTCAGCTAAAGACAATCACGGGGATCGTTTAATGACTACACAAATTAACTGGAAATATTGTAGGATAATTCTGAGTATTTAAATTTTTATTAGGCAAATTTTATACTAAAATATTTTTTACGTTTACGTTTTAACAAATGTCTAAAAACCATTTTTATAAAACAACAATTGTGTTTTTAGAATTAAACTTCTGAAAACCTTTATTTACTTTTTAATTAATCATTTTTTTACACAAACATGTGATCTACTTTTTTTGTAAATTCAAAAATTGCTTTTCTCTTTTTTAGATAAAATCCATTAAAGTTTCTTTCATTTGCAATATCTGTGTCTGTATTACATTTTTTACAACAAACAAATTTGCATAAATTCGTGTGGTCCCGATTTTAGATTATAATTAAAAATTTTATTAAAGAATCAATAAGACTACAGTATAAATTTCAATAAATTTTAAAATTGAAAACAACAAAGAAAAATAATGAAAAGACAAAAGTCTTAAACAAAAAACAAAAAAAAGAAATTTAAAACATGCCGATAACGCATTCAACCTTTAATAAATCAAATGCTTCTCGAATTTGTTTTTCAATGCGATTTTTATCATCTTCAGCAGCACCAGAAAATAAACAATAAAAACCAAATTCTTTATGATTTACACCAGTTTCAGCTTTAATAGCTTTGATATGTTCCTTCAAAAACATTGCCATAAGGAATGTTGGAGTTGCAGCTTTACGACTTCCATCAAAGCTTTCAAATTCAATTAATACAGGATTTTGTTTATCCTTGGTGAATGCAAACGGCCAATTCTTATCAACTTGAATATTATCTTCAGGCATAGCCATAATTTGAATAAGATCTAAAGTATATGAGTTACCAAAAATTACGAATCAAATATAGCATACCGTGAACAATTGAAGTAGGTTTAAGTTTGTGATTACCATAAACACGATCACCAAATAAAGGTTTTTCAGAATCAAAGCTTAAGACAAGCGCTTTTCCATATTGGCCTAAAATACAAACTACAAAATTTAGATAACAATATAGTTGTTCATTTCCCAGAAAATGCCTAAGAAATTTCCCGCCATTTTCCGGAGTTACAGTATTCCGAGGTACAGTAATATTTTGCCGAAATCAGCAATATGCCCATTTTTTCATGTTTTATGTAAAAGCATAAAATATTACAGTAACGTTTCCCGGGAAATGCAAATTAATAGTCCTACATATAAAACAAATGACATACCATTCCAAGCATCCAAAAATTTATAACTTTTTGCTTGTTCATCATAAACACAAATAACCGAGCAATCATTGTAAAACGTAATAATAGGAACTTTTTAATCCACTTTTTCATCAAAAATTTTAGGAAGGCCTTGAAGATATGGTACTGTAATAGGTTCATAGTGAAGGGAAGGAAAGCTTTCAGCATCAACAGATAAAGTAACTTTAACGGTATGGCAATTTTGATTCCATTTAACGGTACCAGCAGTAAAAGGTTTCATGTTGTTGTATGTTGCACAAGTAAGCTAAAAATAACTTTTTTTATTTATTTTTTTTTGTTAAAACATAAAAGCTAGACTTTCTTGGAGATAAAAAACTGAGCTTTTAAGTGGTCATTCCAAAGGGACTGTCCAGATATTACGTCATCAAGAGATAAGTAGGTAACGGGACAGGGAATTATGACGCCACTTTAATGTTGCGGCAAACATTAAAGGGATTGTATGACGCATAGCGAGGTGGGGGTCCAAAAAACTCGAAATTTTGATGACGTGATATCTGGATAGCCCCAAATAAAAAAAACCAAATCCTCCATAATTTTTAACATTTAATCGAAAAAATTTAAACCGTCAGCTTCTTTTTAAAAAAACTTACAGTTGCCATTCCATTAATTTTAGAAACAAATGAAGATTTTGTAAATGGTACTGTATCCGAACAATCGCATGTAAGCAAAGGACAATTTCCAAATGGAGTCATTACTGTATAAATTCTTGAACATCTTTGAACGACATGGAACTTTGTATAGCTTTTATCCAATACCCATTTTGACCATTGAATAACACATCGAGCAATATCAGGTGAAATATCTGTGTCAGTAACGATAACCTTTTTTGATTTTAAAACATTTTTACGCAAAAAATTTCCTGTTGCCCGGCCGTCTTTCTTGCAAATAATCAAAATCTTTTGAGGGCTTGATGAACCAAGAAGTTTTTCACGAATCATTGAAGGATTTTCTTTTCGATCAATATCAACCATATTCATTTTTCGAGTTTCATATCCATTTTCAGTATATTGCCGTTCAACAATTGCAGCAGTATCGTTACCAACCATAAAAAAAAGTACAGTTTGTTGAAGTTGAACAGTAACATTGCATTTGATCAACATATAAGACGTAACATATTCACTGCTGCCAAAAAAGCAATGCGGAATTTGAAGGGCATCCAATTGAGCTCGAGCAGCTTTACAAAATTCAATATTATTCTCAAAGTCAGCTGTTTCTAATTCACAGACATAAAACAAAACAGTTTTAAATTGAGGGGTGAATAACGTTGGAATATCTTGAACAAATTTTTTTGCACTTTCATAAATGCAAGTTGAAATTGTTTCTTCACTTTCACAACCGATAACTTTAATATTAAGTTCACCAGGTTTTGATGGATCAATCCCAACATAAGCATAGCAATCTTCACTTTTATTTTTAGCCATAATATTCAAAACACTTGACATTTTGTTATCTTGTGCGAGGGATATTTCTAAAAATTAATAAATATAATTTACAAAATCAGCAAGAAAAAGAAAAATTGAGCACTTGGAAAAAATCGTTCAAACGACTAAAGCAGTTTTGGCAAAATTCACTGCATAATATGCAAACGTGCGTGCGCATTTTTTTTGGTCCACTAACACCGACAAATGCAAAGTACTTGGTCACTGGCCACTGCACTGGTTGGTAACATACATCTTTTTATTCAATTTTTCGTTTGTTTTTTTAAATGAAAATATAGATGTTGAAATATAAATTATATTTTCAAATTTCTTGAAAATAAATAAAATTTCATTGATCTAAGTTTTAACATGTTAAATGATCAACAATAAATACTGTAGTATAAGCGATTTTATCTTTGAAGAAAATTTGAAATTTTTTGAAGGCGTTGGCTTTTCCAATAATCAGCCAAATTTTTTTTCCCAAATTGACTTTCCAATAAATCTTTTGAAAAACACAAAATCTTTAATTTGTGGATCTTTTTTTCTGTTTGGGATCGTCTAGATAAATGACGTCATGTAGGAGGGAGGGGTAATGACCATGCCGCCTTTGATGTGCGGCAAAAAGTGTCTTTGATGTATAGGAGGTAAGACTGATTTTCGGATGACGTCATATAATCCCTTAGGTTTGTGTTTTAAAAAAGGTTCACAAATACTTTTTATAAAACATCAGTTTTGTTTTTTTAAATTAAACTTCTACAAAAAACCTCATAAACTATTTAGTCATTCATTTTATAACACAAACATGTAATCTTTTTTCTTTAGCAAATTCACAGACAACTTTTCTCTTTTTACTTTGTTCGATTCTATCCATCAAAGTTTTCTTTATTTTTGCAATATTTGTGTCTTTTTTGCATTATTAAAACAAGTAATAAATCATAACAAAATTGTGGTTAGAACTTCCGACTTTAATTCGCAAAAAAATATGTGGTCTACAATTTAGATTTTTTATGAACTTTTATTTGAGAATAAATAAGAATACAGTCAAAAGCATAATAATTAAGAAAAAAAAGCAGGATATAAAAAATAAATTTACTCAAAAAGGTGATTAAAAAGATACTTCAAACATGCCAGTAACGCATTCAATCTTCAAAAACTTGAATGCTTCTCGAAGCTTTTTTTCAATACGATTTTTATCATCTTCATTACCACCAGGATATAAACAATGAAATCCCACTTTATTATGATTAATTCCAGTTTCAGCTTTAATAGCTTTAACATGTTCCTTCAAAAACATTGCCATAAGAAATACAGGAGTTAAAGATTTACGGCTTCCATTAAAACTTTCAAATTCAATTAATACAGGATTCTGTTCATCCTTGGTGAAAGAAAATGGCCAACTTTGATCAATTATAATATCATCTTCAGGCATGCTCATAATTTCGATAAGATCTAAATCATATATACAATGTTAAAAAAACACAAAAAAATTTGCATAAAATCACCAACGTACCGTAAACAATCGTAGCCGGTTTAAGATTGAGATTACCATAAACATCAGGACCAAATAAGGGTTTAACTGTACCAAAACTCATTGCAAGAACTTGTCCATATTGGCCTAAAAAGACAATACATCAAAGTAACTTAAGTTAAAAATTTGCATAATATAATATACATCAAATTAACTTAAGTTAAAAATTTGCATAATATAACAAACATACCATTCCATGCATCCAAAAACTTATATCCTCTTTGGGCTTCATCATAAACACTAATAATCGAGCAATCATCATAGAATGTAATCATTGGAACCTTTTCTGCCACTTTTTCAACAAGAAATTCCGGCATTCTTTGAATCATTGGAAGAACAACAGGTTCACAATTAAGTGATGGAATATTATCAGCATCAATAGATAGCGTAACTTGAACGGCATGGCATCCTTGTATCCATCCAATGGAACTAACAGTAAAAAATTTCAAATTGACAAATGTTGAACACATGAGCTAAAATTTGCATATTATTAAAATGACAGGCATATTAAGGTTACAAATAGTGTCATAAATACTAAAGCATAAAAAACTTACAACTACCATTCCATTGACCTTTGAAACAAATGTAGATTTTGTACATGGTACTGTATCCGAAATATCAGCATAAAGCACTCGATTATTAGAAAATGGAGCCATTACTGTATAAATTCTTGCACATCTTGGAATAACATAAAACTTTGTGTAGCTTTTATCCAATAACCATTTTGACCATTCAAGAATATGCTTTCCAAGATCTGATCCCATATCCGTATCAGTAATGATAACATTCTTCAATTTTAAGACATGTTTATGCAAAAAATTTGCTGTTGCCCAAGCATCTGATTTGTACATAACCAAAATCTTTTGAGGATTTGATGAACGAAGAAGTTTTTCACGAATCGTTGAAGAATTTTCTTGTAGATCAATATCAACCATATAAATCTTTAAAAATTCATATCCTTTTTCAGTATATCGGCCTTCAGAAATTGAAGCAAGATTATTGTGAACTGAAATAAAAAGTACAGTTTGCTGAGGTTGAACAGTAACATTGCATTTGATCAACATTAATGAAGTGATAAAATCATTGCTGCTGATAAAGTAATATGGAATTTGAAGGGCATCCAATTGAGCTCGAGCAGCTTTACAAAATTCAATATTATTTGAAAATTCAGAAGTTTCAAAATCAGTAACACAAAACAGAACACCTTTAAATTGAGGGGTGAAAAACTTTGGAATATCTTGAACAAATGTTTTTGCACTTTCATAGAAAACAGTTGAAATGGATTTTTGACTTTCACGACCAATAACTTTAATTTGAAGTCCACCAGGTTTTGATCGATCCACCCCAACAAAAGCAATACAATCTTCACCTCTATTGTTAGCGATAATATCCAAAACACTTGACATTTTGCAATATTTTTTGTAGAGTAAATCTAAAAATTTACAATTATTATTCACAAAATTAAAATAAATATTCTAAAAACTCATAACTGTCATTTACGAAATCAACACAACAACAAAAATTGTGTCGATGAAAAACAAATCGGTCGAAAGATCAAATCAATTTTGGCAATTTGCCCTTCAGGGTTTTGCGCGATATTTAAATTTCTTTTTTAGGTTGCATGCAGCTGGTGAACGAGCAAGCACATCTTTTTTTGGTTCCTTTTTTTAAGGTTTTTTAAAAAAACCCAACAACAACTGCAGACACATATTTTTGACGGCTCGTAAGCATTCATCTTTTTTATTTTCCATTTTTCCTTGGTTCTCAAAAAAGTCTAAAAAGGTGTTACGAAATAAATAAATCTGAAATAAAAAATTAGCATAAAGCAAATTTACAAGTCAGTCAATTATTTAAATAACATTTAAAAATTCAATAATAATGTCATAAAGATTGTTTTTAATTTTCATTTCTTATATTATACTATAAGCTTTTTTAATTTATTTTGTTTAAAATATTTATTGTTAACAACATTTACTTTCTAATTTATTTTGTTTAATAAATTTATTGTTTACAACATGTAGAAGTATCTCGAAATTGAATTTTCTTTTAATAACACCAATTTTCGAATTCATAAGTATATTACACAAACAGTATTGTGCTTTTTTATATTAGTCTCTTCAGCCTCCGGAGGCACAAAGCGGCACTTTTTCTTTGATCTTTTGGAAAATTTGTTTTCAGAGGCGGAGGCGCAACAACAATGTACACAAAATTATTCTGTGATTGGTTGTTAAAAATGTTTACGTTGGCTTTTATAAACAATTAATGATTCAGTTTTTAAAAGAAAATCTATTGGCAGTAAAAAAAACTTTTAAGAACACATTTTTGCCATTTTTTGAGAAAAAGCTTTTTTCTTTCTGGATGCATTCATTTTCCATTTAAAAGCAAAAGATATATAAATCACTTTTAACTGCCCTGTTATTTGTTCCAATAAAAACAATCTCATTGAATGAAAGATTTATTACACTTTATTTTTTCTGGGTTAAACTAAAACAAAAAAAGATTTTATTTACAAATTTTTTTTGCGATATAAAAAATTGAACGAAAAAAGACAAAACTATACGTGACTAGGATTTATCAAAAAATTGAAGAAAAGCAAATATGCAAATTTTTGGATCGACTTTGTTGGAATACAGTAGTTAAAAAAAAGCGATGTAATTTTTTAGGTGTGGTAAAAAAAGTGATACAACAAAAAAGTAAAGAATGTGTACAAAAAGAACCCGAAAAAAATGAAAAGCTAAAACCAGGTCAAAAATTGAAGCTTATTGAAAATGAATGAAATATCATTAATCAAAATTTATCCCCTTTCGACATGTCATCATTTTCATTGCTTAAAAGTTTATTGGTGGTGGTGGTGTTGGATTGACTAATGAGAGAGATTTCAAGGGGAGATATCTGATCACCCACGTAAAATGATTGATTACTTTTTTTGAATTGAATTGAGGCTTTTTTAAAATTGGTGTGGAATGTGAGGCATAAAATTTTAAAGAAAAATAGAAAAAAACAAATTTTAAGTTTTAACATTTTTGAAAATCAACAATAATTACTGTAGATATTATCTCACTCGAAAAACTTCAAAGGCCCCATAACATCCAACTGCCAAATGTGAATCAAGTAAATAATCATTTCCAATTTGTCTTGTATCTAGTTGTTCCAACCATTCTTCAACCTCCCAACCAAGTTCCAAATTTTTTATCTCTTTTCTCAATGAAGAAGTATGCAAAATTACTGCTTGTGATTTCAGGGATTCTTTAAGTTTTTGCCAGCACTTTACCTAAAAAGAGATACTGTAACTTTAGAAATCTGCAACAAGGATGCCATCAGAGTTTATAATCGACTTTTTTTCAAAATCGAGTACCCTTGTTCACCGGCACTTTTTTAAAATGATCCAACGGGCCTGTAACTTTGCCTATAAGGTAAACTTGGTCTAAAAATGCTATTGGCAAGGTTACAGGTCATGAAAATGTCCAGATCCCGAGTTACAGTACCCTACCTACCGTATACCCGGAAAAATCAAAATTTCAAGATATGGTCAAATTTGGCATTGGAATCGATTAAGGGACTCAAAATTAGTCTAGATTTGAAATTTGGGAATTTTTAGACCACTGGGACCAATATGGCACCAGCTTTAAATCACCAAAAACTTTCATGCCTATGCTAGCTTTTTTTTTCACATGCATGCCCTACGGGAGACTGTCCTTATAAAATCCGCCATTATTTTGCGGTTTTTTTGGTATAAAACTCATACTTGTGGCTAGAGGGGAACCCTGTCATTTCTCAAAAAAACTGCAAAAATCAACATCTCCAGGATCAACCTTGGGGCATATGTCATTAATGGGGTCAGATATCGACATATGGTGACTTACATGATGAAATACTATGTTAGTGGACTATGCAGGATGAGTTTCATGGCATTTGAACATGATTTCGAAATATGCCACCAATGTGAAATTTCGAAATTTTGCAAAATCATGCATTGGGGTATTAATTCAAAAAATGTTAATTTTTCTTAAATTAAAATGGAGAATGGGTGTTAACCATATAAAGTAGATCCCAAATTAATATTTTAAAGCATTAAACACTAAATTTGGTTAAATCCTGATTTTAGGGGACAACTCGAAAAATAGGTGTATTTTGGTCATTTTTGGAGGTATTCCAAAATAGTAAAAAACATCATATATCAACTTTTTGTGCTTTTTACAATGAAATATAGCATGTCTAGAGTATTTATGCAAATTTTCAAGCAGTGGGAACCTCTATTTTTCATTTTGCAGCATTTTAAAAATCATGCTATTTATGACCCGCATATGTCCGTAAAAATCTTGTTTTCTCTATTTAAAACTATTTTAAACACATTTTTTATACTATTTGTTCAATATTTAACTAAGATTAACCAATTGCAATAATAATTCAGACTTTAATGCGTTTTTTAAATTTTTGATTTTTTTCGAAATTTCGAAATTGTTGATTCCCTAATGATTGATGTCAAAACTTAGCTCAAAATAATAGAGTAGTCACAAAAAACAAAGAAAAAACTTTTTCGAAGACTTTGAAGAAGAAGAAAACAGATTTTTTGATGGTTTAATTTGCAGAAATCACCCTGATTTTTAAAATGCTGCAAAATGAAAAATAGAGGTTCCCACTGCTTGAAAATTTGCATAAATACTCTAGACATGCTATATTTCATTGTAAAAAGCACAAAAAGTTGATATATGATGTTTTTTACTATTTTGGAATACCTCCAAAAATGACCAAAATACACCTATTTTTCGAGTTGTCCCCTAAAATCAGGATTTAACCAAATTTAGTGTTTAATGCTTTAAAATATTAATTTGGGATCTACTTTATATGGTTAACACCCATTCTCCATTTTAATTTAAGAAAAATTAACATTTTTTGAATTAATACCCCAATGCATGATTTTGCAAAATTTCGAAATTTCACATTGGTGGCATATTTCGAAATCATGTTCAAATGCCATGAAACTCATCCTGCATAGTCCACTAACATAGTATTTCATCATGTAAGTCACCATATGTCGATATCTGACCCCATTAATGACATATGCCCCAAGGTTGATCCTGGAGATGTTGATTTTTGCAGTTTTTTTGAGAAATGACAGGGTTCCCCTCTAGCCACAAGTATGAGTTTTATACCAAAAAAACCGCAAAATAATGGCGGATTTTATAAGGACAGTCTCCCGTAGGGCATGCATGTGAAAAAAAAAGCTAGCATAGGCATGAAAGTTTTTGGTGATTTAAAGCTGGTGCCATATTGGTCCCAGTGGTCTAAAAATTCCCAAATTTCAAATCTAGACTAATTTTGAGTCCCTTAATCGATTCCAATGCCAAATTTGACCATATCTTGAAATTTTGATTTTTCCGGGTATACGGTAGGTAGGGTACTGTAACTCGGGATCTGGACATTTTCATGACCTGTAACCTTGCCAATAGCATTTTTAGACCAAGTTTACCTTATAGGCAAAGTTACAGGCTCAAAGGATCATTTTAAAAAAGTGCCGGTGAACAAATTTTTCATTTTTGCTCGAAATTGAAAAAAAGTCGATTTTATTTCGGAGGGGTCAAAAACCATTTGAAAAAGGCCGCCTTTGATCTTTTGCCGACGGTGGTAAAAGATCGAAAGCTTTTTATGATTTAGGAAAGGGGATTTTTTAGAAAGGTAGCAGTTTTACAGTTATAAAATTGATCTGATTACTGTAAATATATAACTTACTTGTTCCTTTTCAGACGGAAAAATTTCTGTTATATCATTTATCACCACAAAATCTGCTTTTGCCAACACTTTCTTTTGATTTCGAAAATCATCATGAATAAAATTAACTTTATTCCAAAGTTTCTGGGATTCAGCTATTCTTGTTTGAATTGAATATTTTTCTTTATCTGTTTCAATTCCAATTGCATCTGCTATTAATGGACTAAAAATAGTTTTTATTAAAGGACATGTTCGTGATTAGGAAGTTGAAGGACCAGAATATGCAAATTTTTTGTTGAGCTCTATTTTAAAAGTTAAAAAGTGCTAAAGCCAAATAATAAAGAAAACATAAACAGGAAATTATTCAATAAAAAAATAACACTTTTTTCATGCTCTGTTTGGCTCACTTCCTTGTTTAGAATGTATTCAAATTTTTAATTCTTTAAATTTCACGACAGATTTTATAAAGTTTAAATAACGTAGTTTTTGTACTTTCTTGATCCTGATTTTCAGGTTTGTGCAAGCACGAACCTGATAATCAGGGTCTTATCGTCAGGGTAAGTTCATTTATATATGTTTTCTTTACGAGGCTCGGAGGGATAAATTACGTAAATCCATGCCTTCTTTAACTGTAAAATATTTAACAAATTGTAAAATTACGCTTCAACAATTGCAAAAAAGCATGGAACACTCAAATTTTCTGCTTTCTGACTTTTATTCATTTCACATTTTTTTTCTTTTGTTTTTTCATCATTACCAAAAAAGTGACAAAACCAAATATTACATTGTATATTTTTTACACCTTTTGTTTTCTTTTCTTCCACCAACAAAAAAATCATTATTTGACGTAATAACTTTCTTATTCTCTCTGTCTATGGTCCATTTTTTTCTATTCTTTTCATCTTTTTCATCTTTTTTTGTTGCTTCTTTTCACACTTATTTTTTTCAACACTTTGTCAAAAAAAAATAAAATTGCAACGAAACTGCCAATTTTCAAAGCATTGTTGAAAGAAAAAAGTTTTTTTTCTTTAAAAAATTTTTTTTCTCATGAAGGCTACGAAAGTCAAAAAAAAGTTAAAAATATGAAAAGAAGCCGATGAAAAAAAGAAGTGAATAAGAAGGCGTTAAAATATTTTTTTAAGTCTCATGGGAGATTAACAAGTTTTTGTTTGGGAGGGCAAAAATGGAGAGAGAGAAAGATTTTATTGCCACTTCAACATTTATAATGACAGATTTTTTTTATGGGAAAAAATAAGTTTTAACAGTCAATAAAGCATGAGAAAAGTGAAATATGTTTAAAATGTGTTGAAAGCTGACCAAAAAATTTAATTCAAAAAACTTAATTTTTTCAAGTTTAAAGTTCTAGAACTTTAAAAAATCATTGAAGTTACGTTTCACTTAACCCACGCCATGGTAATATGCAAATTTGCAAAACTTTGACAACCTATTCCTTTATCAAAATTTTTTCTCGATTTCTCAGAATTTAGGTCCAAAGTTTTTTGAGGGAAATTTCTTTTTTGAATGAAAAGTCAAAGTTTTAAAAATTTGCATATTACTGAATCCTGATGACCTATGCTATGTAGACAGAAACAGTGTTGTGCTTTTTACTTTTGGTTGAATCCAACTCCGGAGTCGGAGTCGCAACAACTGGATATAGAATAAAAGTTATCACTTCATATGCAAATTTTTCATACAAAAAACTTACCAATACAAAACTGCAGCATAAACAAATCCACCCAATCTTGCTGTAATATCCACAAATAATTTTCCATCCATTGATAGCCCAAGTTTTGGGAATAAATAAGTAAATACATATCGGAGCTAAAACACATTTTTTTAAATCCGAAAATGCCCTCCAGGGATCAACTTTTAGAAATCCCAATAAAAATGTAAATTTTACCTGTATTAAATTATTTGAATGTGAAACAAATACAATTGATTTGATATCCTTTGATCCACAGGTATTACAGTAATGCTGTTGAATATCTCCTTCTTTTATCAATTGATTAATGTCATCATCATCATATAAAAAGTTATCAACTTTTATTGAAATATTTTCTTCATGCTTTACTGTTCCATTTTCTTTTCCGTTGGTTAATAGTTTTGTTTGTTTAAAACATGTTTCAAGTGGAACCTAAAAAATATTCAAATTTGTTAGTGCTATTTTTCCGATGTTAGTAATCCCCAGTTGGATAAAAAAAGACTTCCATAACAAATTATGCAAATTTAATGAAAAAAGTATAAACTGTTTTTTCCAAAAAAATGTATCCAAAAAATAACTGCTTTATGGAAATTTAATTTAAATTTTTATATAAATTTTTAGTTGAAAACATGAGCAGTTTTAGTTCTTGGAAGAGACCACTTTTTTTAAAATTCAATTCAACGTTTTAAAAAATTCTTATATTTAGTAAAGTCTATAAAAAAATTAGGCACAATTGCTCTCTTGGGATACCTAATTAGCATAAAATTATAATTTTTGCAGTTTTAGTTGATTAGTGGAATTTTAAAAAGCATCAAAAATTTCAAATGTGGTATTGCATGATTGAGGTTACGTAAAATTTTTTATGCAAATTTTCGTTTAACGCATAAAATTTTTATGTAGAACCATGGATAAAAACTAAAGAAGCCGAAATCATCTTAAAATTTAAAAACCTTAAAATAAATTTTTATAAATAGAATTTCCTCAAAAAACTTTATTTCTAACATTTAATACTATAAAAAACACATAAAATAGCCTTATCTTGATTTCAAAAAAGAAAATGTGCTAACATCTTTTTTAAAAATCTTTTATCTAATAAAAACATCGAAAAAAAACTATGCTATCTTTTTTTTAAAAGTTAACAAAAAAAAAGAAAAAAAAGAATTTTTTGAATCAAAAACATTTTTTTAACCATTTTTCAAAAACAAGAAAATAAATCCCAGTCTATATCTATCTATGACTCATGCTGTGTGAGGGTTGTAAAAAAAAGTTTTTTTGCAATTTATTTTCAAAGCTGATAGCAGACACAAGAATAAAAAGAACAGGAAGCAAGATTCTTGATGCGACTGGAAAAAAAAGCAAAAGTGATATGCAAAAATTGGGTTTTAAATTTGTAATTTTGAAAATTACAGTAATTAGGATTAGAAAAATTTTAGAGCAACGGATTCAGAATTATGCAAATTTTTAGACTAAAATTTTCTGGTACAAAATTTGATTTTGAAAATTTCCATACACTGAGAAAAAAATGTCACCGATCACTGAAAATTTCGCCCATTATGGAGCCTTGACGTCAAATTTCCCTGTTTTGGTGACAAAAATCACTTTTTTTGAACGATAATGTCGCAAAAATGTGATTTTTTGTCACAAAAACGTGGCGACTTGCTGTTCAGGCTCCAAATAGGGCGAAATTGTTACTGAAACGGGGCGATTTTGAATTGTTCACGCAATTTTTTTTTTCTCAGTGTAATTTTATTTTGGCAGGATTCACATATCATACCCAACCAATAACGAAAAAAAGATAAACGAAATCAATATATTAAAAATTTGCATAATTACCGAACCTATGATTCTTTATCCAAGTTCTTCCAAAACTTACCATAACCCGTATTTCCCTTCGAATTGATCGTAGCTTTTCTTCAGCTTCATCTTGGATTGACACGGATTTATTGCTAAAAGATGACCCAAAACCATCACCAATCCAGGCAACAAATTTTGGAATTATCGCTGGGGAAAGTCTTGCAAGAATGCTCGCAAATTCTTCTTGTGCTTGATTTAGGGTCATTTCAGTTGTCATCCTGCAACAACTTTAACAAAACAAAAAAATAGAAAAATTTGCATAAATTTTTAAAATTTTACCGTTTCCCAACACAACACGGATATAACCTTGACGAAGAAGAAGGTGAAGAAGTTGAAGCTTTTAAAATTGGTAACATTATTAATTTTTTGTTAAATATTTAATATATTTTTGCGCGCGTAAAGATGATGAAATAGTTTTGATATAGGTTTTTCGAGGCAGGAAATTTAAATTTTATTTGATAGAAATAGAATTTTACCAATGATAGTAATTTTTGCGGTTAGGACTAATTAATACAGTAATTAGCAATAATTACGAATTAGAGTTTTGTGGTCAAAAAATAATTCTTTTTTTAAATAAAAACACAGGAGTCAAATTTTAAAGACGTTGAAGAAGAAAAAACAGCAGTCGTTCTTTGATGGACAAAAGCAGCAGCAGCAACGAAGGAAAGGAAGAAAAAAAAGTTGTTAGTCAATTTTAAAAAAAGAAGAAAGGAGAGCAAAAAAAAGAAGCAGCAAAAAGAAGCAGCTAACAAAAAGCCCATAAAAAAAGTGGGAGGGGGAAAAAAATTTTATTTTTGCTTAAAAAAAGTCAAAGTTGTTTGAACTTAGGACAAAGCAGCAGCAGCAAAAAAAGTAAGTAAAAAGTAAAAAAAAGGAAAAAGAAATTTGCGGTGTATTTTTTTTCATGCGCTGATTTTTTTGGCGGAACAGCTGTTTTCACCCTATCCTTCACCACAAAAGCAAATGGAAAAAGGGATATGCTTAATCCCATCATATATCTAGAGGGGATATCTCATGATGACAGCAATTAACGAAAACAAAGGCAGCAAAAAAAGTGTTAAAATTTATCATAAATGAAATTTTATCGCAGTTTTTTTTAAATGTTTGCAAACACTACAATTTTTTAGCTAAAAAACAAGTGTGCCAAAAAGCCTTTTCATAAACATGAGGATATATGAAATCCGATATCCTTTCAGTTATAACAGCTTTTTTTACCTTTTAGTATTTTAGTATAGTTACGGTTAAGCACCCCTCAGGCATTTCAAAACGGAAGAAAGAAGCCAAGTGGAAGCCCAAACTTAAAGGTAAAAAAAATAAAAACTACTTTTAAAATTTTTTTTTAAAAACTTTCAAAAAAGTGTATTACAAACACACACAAAAGAAACCCGGAAGGAAGGGAAAGCCTTCTGAAGTCAATATGTATAACAAAGGAAGCAAAAAAATTTTGGAAAAGAAAAGGAATTTTTTTTAAAAAAAATTATTCAAATATGGATGGTGCCAAAAAAAGAATGCAAGGCTATTTAAAATGCGCAAAAAAATGGAAGATGTAAGATAAATGGGGTGGGAAAATGAGAGGGCGAAGACAAAAGTGCAACTTTTACGGAGATTTGTCTTCTGGAAAAAAGATGTGAAAGCTAAAGTTAGAAAAATTTATTTGAATGAAAATAGAAGAAGAAAAGTAAAAAAGAGATATTCAAAACACAGTTTTTAAAAATAAAGTAATCAAACAATTGCTTACTATATTTCTCATAAAAAAATTAATAGGTTGTAACAGAATCTATTAATTTTTTATGAGAAAAGTTACAGTAATCCTACAAGTCACTTAACTCTTGTTTATCAATATAATTTGCATAATTATCAAACCCATTCAAATTATTTTGAAAATCCTAAACAATTTCAATAGACAAAATTTCGACGTCTTACATTTTTCTCAGGTTGACCGTTGTTTTTAGACTGCAACATTTGCATATCTTTATTTGCTCGAACTTTGTTATAAAATCAACACAAAATTTTCTTATACAAATTTTCATTTTATATAACTAGGGGCTAAAGCGGGCCTACGGCCCGCCAGCACTTGTTTATTGTTAAAACAGTAAGCAACTGCTGTTTTGGATTAAACAAAAAAGTTAATAGAATAAAAAGTATTAACACAATCAAATTTGCTTTGTTTTTACAAAACAAATCATAAAAAAAAGTTGCTGCGTTTATGATTGACGTTGTACACAGTTTGCCAAACAAAGCGGTTGCTTCAAAATAAAAACGCATTCACAAACCAACCAACCAACCAACAAACGAACAGTCGCAGTTTTATGAGAGGATAAAGTTCAACCAAAATAGGATAACATGAATTTGAAAGCAACAGTGTGAAACAGTTTACATAAATTAAGTGCTACAGTAATCAACATTTGGTAGGGTGTGAGCACATTCTTATTTTGATTTTTTTAATGGAAAGTTACTTATTAGGGATTACGGCATTTAGATTTCCTAATTCTCTTTTTACCAAAATATGGTTTACCAAAAAGCAACAACAGATTTCGTTAAATTCAAATTCCTTTTTCCCACCAAACCATATTAAACTTTTGATATTTCAACAAAAAATGACGAAAAAATGTAACAGCAAAACCCCAAAAACCTCATTTTTATACATTTTTTTCTTTCAAAACAGCAATAACAATGCCCACAAACTTCCAAGAAATTTCCGGTTAAACTTTTGTCAAAGTACGTTTTATATTTTCTTTCCCCAGAAAAATCCTTTTTCTTGTTGCTTGTTTTCGATTTAAAAAGGCGTCAAAATTGAATTTCTCAATGATTAAAAAATGAAATTTGTAACGGAAAGAAATCCCTTAACCAAATAATTGGCGTGTACTTTTTTATTGTTTTTCACAACTTTGGAAATCACAAATTTAAAGCTTTGTTCTTGATATCATCGTAAGAAAGTTATATCACAGCAGATGTGATTACTGTAACTTTTTTTGAACACGCGAAGTCACAATTTTTTTTTAAAAAGGGATTGAAAATAGATTACTGTAAGAATAATTACAAGAATAAACAATAAAAAATGAAACACAAATTCAACAAAATTCTATATATTCAGAATTAAAAATTTATCGTCAGTGGTCAGATTAAAAAATTACAGTATCCCGAACACATCGGAAATACAGTATCTCCGTCATCAACATGTTCTGTTATAAACACATAAAAGTGCAACAAATCAGAAGCCAAAAAGAAGTCAACAAATTTTATGAAATCAGAATCTCATGGCAAAAAATGTTCATTCAACAGAATTCTCAAAAGTTCATGAAGCAAAAGCTATGAAAATATAATCAAATTTTAAAAAACGATTCAAAAAGAGGAAATCCAAAAAGATGCTGAAAAGCAAAAATTTGAAGGAGAACGTTTTTTTTTATAAAAATAAGCATATCCAAAAACCGAAAAATCCAACAGGATACTTTTTTTCGTTCGTTTTTTTCTTTGTTTCTTTTCTTTATTTTTTTGCAACCAAAAAAAGGCCGGATATATTTTTTGAAAAAGCTGCTGCTAAAAACAAAATCTCAGACATTTCCTTATTTTTCTACCAACTTTCTTTGTGCTAAAATTGGGTGTGAAAGATTTGAAACAAAAAAAAAGATGGTGGCTTTCAAAGGGGTCTATTTTTGACAAAAATGGAAGCAAAAATAAAAGCGGAAAGATGACACATCATTGCAATTGATGAATGATAAACTGCTCGTTCCAAGTCCTTTTCCCCTTTCAAAAAGATTAAGACCAAAGTTAAAGTCAATTGTCAAAAAAACTTTTGCACAAAAAAATGATAAATATTTATGCTTAAAAAGTATACGAACAAAAAAAACATGTTTTAAAATTTCGGACAAAAAACAATCAAACATAAAAAAGCTATTAATCAATTTTTTGATGAATAGGTTTTCCAATTTTTGTATAACTTTTTAATAATATAAAAAACAATAGCAATGCAAAAAGAACCCCTCCCAAAACATCTGACATAAAATGCCAATTATCTAAGACTCTTGAAGCACAACATATCACACAAAATCCACCATAAAGAGCTACCATACCCTTTGTGAAGAGCATTGAAATCTTAGTTTTTGCACGAAGTTTGAAATCTGTTTTTGAGCGTTGATGCTGCTTGTTATCACGAATTGATGCTGCCAAAAGTTTTCGTTCAGTTCTTTCAAGAAAATATGCCAAAAATAATAGCGCAAACACAGAAGCAGCGGCATGCCCGGAGGGAAATGAAAGTCGAGCATTTCTTGAATGTTTAAATGATGTTTGACAGATAAAAGATGTAATATATCCAAGTGGATTCTCTTCACATTCTCCAAGTGTTGAAGGTTTACATAATTGAATAAAATTTGGTCTTAAACGTCCAGTATAACATTTTACAATTTCTAATAAATATGTTAGAATCCCGAATGAAAGAACATAGTCAAGATAGACATAACAAGTTGAACGGCATGTTTGAAATGATGGATTAAAGATTGATTGAATAAGGGTTCTTCCATTTGAAAATAAATCTTTTCTTATCCAAAAATCACCAAATATTATAAAATATGGGCAAAATAGAGTAATAATTAAAAGCAAGGTTGTTGAAATTGTATTTTCATGAAATGGCATTCGAATTGATGGATCATTACAATAAAAGCCTCGTTCAACAGGTAATATCAAATATCGAGTTAATAAATAATAAAATCCAACGATTACCAACATATATGTTGTAACATCAATAATCATGTAAAAAATCATTCGATGAACAGATGTATCAGGTTTGGCATGTCCAGTAAGAGTTAAACGTTTATGCCAGAATCGTGTTGTTGACAAAGCTTCTGGATGTGAGGCTGCTTCTGACAATATATTTTTAGGTTCTTCTATCAGTCCTGCCATTGTTCTATATATCGATAAAGGTCAACTACTGAAAATGATGAAATTAAAGGAAGAAATAACAAAGAAAAACGCGAAAAACAAATCACGTGCAGTCATACAGTATCATTCGAATGCTTATGTACTTATTAATACGAAGATACTGTAGGATGCAGAGAGAAGGTTGAGACATGGGATACGTTAACGAAAGCAATGTAATGTTATTGCTTCATGCTTTTTGCAGACAATAAAGATATTAAGCCATTAGCTTTCTATTTTAATAGACAACTATGAGGAAATACGCGTACTAAAACCTCATTAAAGAAACTTTCACAATCTAATGTTTCAAAAATGTAGATTTCTGCTTTCAGGCTCATTTTTTGACAATTCAAAATCCTCTGGGCAGTACATAGACTAACCGTGTCTATGTGAAGAACCACTACAGTATCAGTCTGGCTTTGAGTCAACTACGAAGATATATTTTTGCTATAGTTCAGCTGAACGTTCCTGAGACAACGGTCAAATTCGATCACCAAACAAAACAAAAAAGTAATAAAGATACAAAGAAAAATAAACAACATTGGCTAAATAACCATAATTATATAATCTTTAACAAAATCTTTACGAATAGATTTATTGGTTTTAAAAAACAATACAAATTATACTAAATTATAACAAAGTACAACATCCAGTTTTCTTCTTCTTTGGAATTTCAGTTGGAACAGATGAAGTTTGTCGTTGAATTTCACCAGCATAATTATTTTTCTTATTTTTATCAAATGAAGTTGATTCACGTTTCGGTAATACATCAACACAGTAATCACTAATGGCATCCGATTCAGGTTGCTTTTTATCATCTACACCTGCTGCACTTGATGGTGATGCTTCGAATGGATCTGCTCTTCCTCTTGTAAATTTTGAAGTTCTTTCTTCTTTTCTTCTTTCCGGTTTAATCATTTGAGAATCTTTATAAGTTTCTTCTTGAAGTTGAGAATATCTCACAGGTTTGGATTTGAATGTTTTGATTGTTGATTTTTCATTATCTGCATATTCTGATCTGAAAAAATAAGAAGGTATTAATAAAGTGAACAGAATACAATCAAAATCCAGGATCCCTATGGAAAGTTCTTGGAGACTGAGTTAAGGGGATGTTGTTCAGGTGACCGATCTACGGTAATGTATTAAATGTTTGCCGTAAAAAATGAGAATCTGGTGTTCTAATTTTAAAGCGAAAACGAGGTCAACTAAACAATTTAACTAACATGCAATATTGTTCACACGGTCAATTAGACAAAGCATAAATCCTTAACAAATCTACAGTATCCAAAGATGGAATAAAGTAGTACATACGAAGGTGCTTTTACGAAAAAAACATTAAAGATGCATTACGATCAGCGTATCAAGATCGACCAAATCTTTAAATAAACAAAAATTACAATAATAAACTGACATACCGGGTAACCTCCAAATTATCATATCCACCATCGTCTTTCTTTCCAAAAGTTTTTACGGTTACGGTCTTCTCCGTTTCAACAGTTCTTTCATTCAACATCGCTTTCAATCAAAAAATCTTCCACAAAAAATGTGAAACTATCACTTTGAAAATTGAAATTCAATAATAATCCATCAATAAATCCATGCATCTTCATTCTCCTAAAAAAGTATAAATAATTTGAATAAAATCAACATAAACAACAAAGTTCAAAGACAGTAAAAGTTAACATAGAAGCCACGAAAAGAAAACGAAAGCACGATTTTAGCACTTTTTCAAACACGAATAAAATCAATAAAATAATTTTGCAGTTGCATCACATAATCATCAATGATGTTATACCTCTTATCAATAAAATATTCAATGATTCTCTAAATCAATACAACACAAAAATATCAAGCAACGATGAAAGAGAGACAACACCAACTTTGAGTCTTTTTTGATGTCAAAGTGAAAATGAAAAAAAGACCCAAAAATTATATTTTTCGAAAAAATCATCACCTTTGCAATCATCTCGCGTTTATATGAGCTTTGTCGGGAAAAACACATTTGAGGTGAAAATTTATTGAAACAATTGCTTATCATTTCCCTTGACGACAACCTTCTTTTTGGGTTAAACTTTTTTGCTACTGTTTTTATCACTGTCTCAGTTTTTTGCTTCAATGATGACATTGAAGAGCCCAAATTCATTTTCGCGAAATTGAATTTTTACTCTAAAGAAAACAAATATTACCGTATCCATCTTAAAGCCCTCACTAGATATTTTTTAATTAAAAATCCTATTTTTCTTTTTTGAATTTATGATTCTAACTAGTTAGCTGCTTTCTTTCTAACTCCCTCAGCAGAACAAAGCTATAATTCTTCCCAAAAAAAGGTTTTCAACCATTGCTTTCTTATTCCATTACTTTTTAAAAAAAGCAATTTTTTCGGCTCCCTCTATTTTTTTCTGAATCAGTCTTTGCCGCTGCCATTGCTCTTTCATTTTGAGAAGCCAAAAAAAGTCAGTCTCTTGAAAAGCATGTTTAATTACATTTGAACACAACAAAGTCAAAAGAGAAAAAATAGCGCCTTAGGCACGAAAAAAAATTTGGCTTCCCTAAAAAACATGTCTATTTTGTCACATTTTGGAACTTTTAATCAATTTACTCATGGATCAATTTCTGGAGCACTCAAGTAAGTTTAAAAGAAATAGAACTAGGAAAAAGAATGAAGCTGATGCGCTAATTATATAATTTTCCAATTAAACGGGACTGCCTTTTTAATTAAAAAAAGAACAAAGAATAAAATGGTTGTTCCGAAACCAAAAAGTTTTGTTTTTTGTTTAGGTCAAAAACTAAGTTCAATGAGATCATTGTTATCAGGCTGCCAAAAGATCAAAGGAAACATACGCACATATTTTAATGATATTTTATTTAGCACGTCTAATTAGAGAGAAAGCTACACAAAAGGTAACATTTGTAAAAGGTGCAAAATAATGTCTCATCTATTAACAGATATCTTATTTTCTTACGATTCCCTTACAGTCCATTAATCTACACACTTGAATACCCCTCTCCAATCTCCTTATCACACATTTGTTGCGAAATTTTCACTATCAAAGTCCCCCTTTCTATCCATCCACCAACTTTTATTTTTATTTTAAACAATGCATTTTAAATCGATCGCTCTTTGAGTGTCGCATTTTCTGCGTTATTTTTTCTTGTTGCAATGTACAGTCACAGCTGGGACCCCCTTTCAGCTCAAAAAAATCGTTTGCAATACTTTTTTTATGGAAAAAGGATGCAAAAGAAAAAAAAGGAAAGGCCACTCACTTCTTTCCCCTCTTTTTTGTTCTCCGTTCCAATGTTTATAGTCAACCGAAAAAAAAAGAAATTGAGTTCGAGCCTGGTCCGTCGATAGATAAATATATAAATATAAAATGACAGGGCCAAATTTGAACTTTTAATGTAAACGTGAAAATTTATTAAGTGAAAATTTTTTTTGGAGGATTTTTAAAAGTTGTTTTGTTATTACTAAGAGTAATAACAAAACAACTTTTTTTGTTAGAAGTTTGTTTACTAATCAATTAAAGTAGGGTTAAAAAGGGATAACAGAAACTTACAAGAAGTTTTGCTTTTAGGAAAGATGCCAATAAAGGATATACTTTTACTCATTTACTAATGATCAATGCTTCTCATAAAGATTATATATCTAAACTACTAATAAATTTACAGAAAAGTTTTAACCCTCATCAAAAGATCCCAAATCACGTATTAAATCTTCTTTTATCTCTCACATTTTAAGCTAGCTGAACTATTTCTCGTTACACTTAACCAATAGGATATTTAAAAATCATAAAACGCGATAATAAATATAACAATAACAAAGTAAAATTGTAAAACTTCAACACCAAAAAAGTACAAAAATTTTTCAATTTTTTCCAACAGCACAAAATTCTTTTCCTTTTTCATCGTCGGTTAATGGCATTTTGCCAACACTAAAAACTACTTCAAATTTTTTAAACGCGTTCAACAATTTTTTTTGCTTCGAATTTGATTAAATTTCTTTAATATTTTATCAATAAAATATATTTTTAGGATGTCTTTCGAGGATCCTCCAACAAAAAATGGGACCAGAGATGGAACAGAAAGATTTATAAATGATAAACCTGGGTAAATTTTTTGCTTGGGTTTTATCTATGACTAATTTGTATTAATCATTATTAAAACTACAATTTTTAGAGATGTCTCAATTTGTGCTAAAATTGATGAAGTTGGAATTTTATCTTTTATTTCCTTTGGTTGGGTATTTAATTATTTATGGAAAACTTATAAAGGAAAAGCTGAACCATGTACATCGTGGAAATGTAGTATCTTTGATTCAGCAAATGTTAACATGTCGAGGTTAATAATTGCTTATTTTACTTAATTAAGCTTATCTTTATTGATCTCTTTTAGGCTTGAAGTAATGTGGAATGAAGAACTAAAAAAGAAGCCAGAGAATCCATCACTTTTTCGAGTTGTTTTAAGCTTTATGAAGTATCGCCTGATTCTTGCATGTATAATTTTTGCTCTATGTTTGTGTTTTGGATTTATTGGACCTACATGTCTTGTCCGGGGGCTCATTGCCTTTGTAGAAGAACCAAAAAGAACAGATACTGGTGGAGTTGATTATATTTTTGGTGCTTATATTGTTGGAGCAATGCTTCTTGTAGGTTCTTCATTGGTTTTGCAATCTTGAATTTGCGATCTTATCGAACCAATCAAATTTCATTATGTATCTTTAATCTTGTGTTTAACATTGCATTTGCTTTAGGTAGAAATTTCTCGTGTGCTACTGTATGGTGCTTGCTGGGCTGTAAGCTACCGTACTGGTATAAGAGTTCGAGGAGCTGTACTTTCGCTTATGTACAAACATTTAATGAATGCAAGAACTCAAAGAAATCATACTCCTTCAGAAGTAAAACTCTCTTCACTTTCTCTTCACCCTTAACAAAATAATTTACAGATTGTGAATGTATGTGCAAATGATGGACAACGTTTATTTGATGCTGTAACTTTTGCTCCTTTGGTACTTGTTGGACCTTTTGTTCTTGTTGGTGGATTGATTTATCTTCTAAAAGTTATTGGCTGGCCTTCACTTGCTGGTATTGGAGTTTTCTTTATCTTTGATGTGATTCAAGCTATTCTTGGAGTGACAATGGTTCGATTCAGAAATCAAGCTATCAAACAAACTGAAAAACGAGTAAGTGTAAATTTTGGGATTTGGCATATTAAATTATTGTTGCATTTTAGATGAATCTGATGGGTGAAGTAATTCGATGTATTAGAATTATCAAAATGAATGCTTGGGAGCATCTCTTTATCAATCGAATTAATGAAGTTCGGGCGAAAGAACAACACAGTCTTAAAGTTGCTGGATATGCTGTTAGTTTAGCAATTGCAACTGGAACTATTGTTCCTGTTGTTGCAACTATTGTTACTGTACTTGTTGTAGTTGCTGTTGGATCTGATTTAAAAGCGAGTGATGTATGTTTTATTTTACACTTCTTCATTGTTTATTACCTTGTAATCATTTTTTAGGCATTCAGTTCCATTACAGTATTCTTTGTAATGCTTTTTGGTATTCGAATGATTCCATATGGTTCAAGATATCTTGCAGAAGCAACACAATCAATTCGAAAAATTCAAAAGATTTTATTATATCCCGTATATGATGATGCATTATGTCTGCCAAAAACTCGTGACGTTGCAATGTCATTCAAAAATGCAAAATTTGTTTGGGATGTTGTCGAAGAAAAGCCAGAAAAGCCAACAAAAAAACCAAAGAAACGAGCTGCAAGTCAAGCAGAAGCTGAACCGTTAAAAACAAATGAACGAATTGATTTTGCTTTGAATGGATTAAATTTGGTTATTAATAAGGTACAGTAAATTTTGGGTTGTTTTGGATTACTGTAATAGTTTTCCACGTTTTTATTTTCAGTTATATGGGAACTTTGCTAACTATCCATTTTTCAGAAAGAACTTATCGGAGTTTGTGGTCCAGTTGGTTCTGGTAAAACTTCATTCCTTCATTCCATCGTTGGTCAACTTCTCCATGATTCGGGTGACTATGCTATTGCTGGAGCACCGGTTCTTGTTTCACAAGTACCCTGCATTCTTAATGCAACTGTTCGAGAAAATATTCTATTTGGTCTTACAATGAATACACAAAGATATTATCGTTCAATTCAATGTTCGGAGCTATCAAAAGATCTTGAAATTATGCCAAGAAATGAAATGACAGAAGTTGGTGAACGAGGTGTTACACTTTCTGGTGGACAACGGGCTCGCATTTCTTTGGCTCGAGCTCTTTATGCTTCAAAAGATATTTATCTACTTGATGATATCTTTTCATCAATTGATAAACAAGTTGCCGATAAAATTTTTGAAAAAGCTATTCAAGAATATCTCGAAAATAAGACTGTTTTGCTTGTTACCTCGGATGCTGAATATTTAAGAAAGTGTGATAGAATCCTATTCTTTAAAGATGGACAAATTTCTGGTTTTGAAACACATGAAAAACTTTTGGAAGAATCAAATGAATACAAAGATTTCTTTGAAAACTATATTCAACCAACTTCATATCAATCAAGAGTTTCTTCACCTGAAGCTACAGCTGCTGAAAATGTGACAGATGAAAAGAAAGAAATGACTGAAGAAAGTGATAAACTTGCGGATGAAGAGGAAGATTTGGGATTACAAGAAATTTCAATGAGTGTTTATTCGTAAGTATTTTTTTCAAAGTACTGTAGCTAATTATTTGTTTGTCGATTAACTTGTTGTTTCTTATAAGTGTTTATCCTACTGTAATTTATCTTCTTTTCAGTGAATATATTCAAGCCGGAGGCGGTTGGCTAGTTTTTTCATTTGTCCTTCTTGCTTTCTTAATCAATGTTTCATCTGGCATTTTTTCAACATTTTGGCTTTCAAAATGGATGAATGATGTGCATCATACTGTAACACTTGATAATGGTACAGTAATCCATCAAACTTTAGCAAATCAAAAAGATCTTTCCTTCTATACTACCGTATACACTTGCTCATTATTCATTCTCTTCTTTACTGGTTTATTCAAAGCAATGATATTCGTAAAAGTTACCCTAAAAGCTGCAACAAATCTTCACAAGCAAATGTTGCATTCTGTTCTCTTTGGGTTTACATCATTCTTTGATACAACTCCAACTGGACGAATCTTAAATAGATTCTCAAAAGATATGGATGAAATTGATGTTAAACTTCCATTTTCTGCTGAAGCATTAGTACAAAATATGATAATTTGTGTTGGCTTCCTCATCATGATTGCATATGTTTTTCCAACATTTTTGGTGGCATGTATTCCATTATTTGCAATTTTTATTGTCTTCTTTTTATGCTTCCGTGCTGGTATTCGATCTTTAAAACGAACAGAAAATATATCAAGATCTCCATTATTTTCTCATGTCTCTTCATCCCTTGAAGGAGCAGTTACAATTCATTCATTTTCACAAACTGGTCGATTTATTGGTGATTTTAAGTCAATGTTGGATGAACATTCTGGTGCTTTGTTTATGTTTCAATCAGCAATGCGTTGGCAAGCTATATGGTTAGATTTACTTGTTGTTGCTGTAACTTTTATTGTTTCATCTTTAATTGTTGTTTTTACAACTTCCATCACTCCTGCTGATGCTGGAATGGCTTTAGCATTTGCCCTTCAAATGTCTGGAGTTTTTCAATTTGCTGTTCGATCTCAAACTGAATTGGAATCAAAGTTAACAGCAGTCGAAAGAGTTTCATATTATTATAAGGTAGGTATTTTAAGTCGTTATATTACAGTAACCTTGAAGCTTTCTTTTGCTGTTGTCGAAAAAAAACTTGTAACATCTTCTAATATGATTACTGTAGATACTTATCTCAAATGTGAACTTCGTTATTTTCAGAATATCGAACAAGAAGATGATGAATCCCCAGATCCACCAGCTACATGGCCTCGGGATGGAGCAATCACTTTCGATCAAGTCACACTTCGCTATCGTCCTGATGCTACGCCAGCTCTTAACAATGTTTCATTTGATATTCCACATGGAGATAAAGTTGGTAGGTTAACATTGATAGCTTTAGTAATCTTAAAAGCACACTAATATTATGTTGCATCTTTTCAGGAATTGTTGGAAGAACTGGTTCAGGAAAATCTTCCCTTTGTAATGCGCTATTTCGACTTTATCCACTTGAATCTGGAAAAATTACTATTTCTGATAAAAATATTGCAACAATTTCATTGAAATCTCTTCGAAAAGCTTTAGCTGTTATTCCACAAGATCCTGTAATTTTTGCTGGAACTCTTCGATTTAATCTGGATCCAGATGGTGTTCGAACAGATGATGAAATTTGGAAAGCTTTAGAAGATGTTGGATTAAAAGAATCTGTTTCAACTTTTAATGAACAACTTGAATTTAAATTAGAATCAAATGGTAGTAATATTTCTTCCGGACAAAGACAACTTATTTGTGTTGGTCGAGCATTTTTGAGGTTTGTTTTTGATATTGTTAAGAATTAGTAGGATACTGTAGGTGCTGTTGCATAATTTGTTAGAAATCTTTCACTGATTTGTTTATAAGCTACCGTAATCCCGTTTTTCTTTGAATTAATTAAAATTTGTTTCTTTTTAGAAATGTCAATATTCTCATTCTTGATGAAGCAACTGCAAATCTTGATTCACAAACTGATAAATTTATTCAGCAATGTATTCGAACTAAAACAGCTGACAAAACTTTGCTACTTATTACTCATCGACTTGGAAATGTAACAGATATGAATCGATTGCTGAAAGTTGAAGATGCAAAAATTAAGATTGAAGAACAACCAAGTATTTATCCATCTCTAGAAAAGCAAGTATCCGTTGAAGTTCCAAAAATTGGAAATGGCACTTCTCCTGTTGAAATTATCATTACAGAAGATGATAGCAAAGTGGAAGAAGAGGATGATGAAGATGAAAATGTTAAAGTTAACGAAACGACGAAAGAAGATTAACTTATTAATCGACAATTATGTTTTAATTAATAATTCTAACTTAATTAATTTTTATTGTACCGGGTATACCTCTTTTTTTGATATCTTTTTTAACCATTACTTTTTTTGTTGTTAACGCTTTTTTATGTTATTACTGGTTTTCTAACAAGCCTTGCCATTATCCTTTTTTATTGCAATTTTGGAAATAAACTTTTTTTATAAAATTTTATGGAAGCTGCTTTCTGCGTATGTGTCGCCAGTTTTGTACAATGGGGTAACAAGCTTGATCATTAATGGCACATTTGCTACCACCGATATTTATGAATCATGATTTAATAATTGTGAAACGAAATACGGTATCAAATGAAGGAATTTTGTAATTTGGTACTGTATTTTGATTTTTTTTTGCTTTGAAGAAAATTTTTCGGATATTTGTTTCGTTAAAAAAGATCGGCTTCAAAAATGTTATTTCAACTATTACAATCAAATAATTTATTAATCAAAAATTGTTTGTTACTCTTTTGTTGAGTTGCGTAACATTGCACAACAACGTTTTATAAAAATAAAAACGAGAAAAAATTTTACTATGTGTCTTTCTTTGATTCATTTCGTGTTTTTCTATTGATACTTATAAATATTTTTTTCTAAATTTAACAATTTCAGGAACCTCAAAAATGGATTCCGCTTCAAATGTAATTGAAGAACAAAAAAATGCTGCAAAATTACTTGGTCGAAATCTCGATCTTTCAAAAGCAAAAATGCCATCATCAGATTTTAAACAAACTCTTATTCGATATTTATTCAAAAATGCAAATGGGCATATCCTTTTTAAATTGATGAACAGCAATAAATGGTTTATTCCATCCAACTTTAAACTTGTTCCAAACAATTTTCACCGAAATCGTTTGACAGATCCCACATATTCATGGGACACACAACGTTTGGAGATTAGTAAACAAGAAGACCTTTCATATTTTTTCCAAAAGAGTCTCTTCTGTGATGTAGGAACTGTCCGATTGTTGAATGTTGTGATTACTTGGAAAGATTTGAAATATTTGGTTTCATCCAGAAATGTTAAAAATCTACTTTTGTTCGAAGTTACTGTATTAAATGAGAAAGAAGAAATTGCATTGATTAATGATATCCTTGATTTTACTCCAAAACTTCGTGGATTTTATTTGTAAGTTTGTTAATGTATATGTTTTATGATTAAAAAGTCTCTTTAGAGTTGGAAAAAGTTTTGACTATGTAAATGGTGAAATAATTGCGAAGAAGCTTCTCAAAACGGATATTGATTGTATTCGATTGGTTGAAATCCCTGAATCTTTTGATTTTCAGTCATTTTTGGATATTATAAAAGTGAGTTTTTTCGAAAATTTGTTGTAATCTGTTTTTCAACGATACTATAGTCAAATACGTTTTTGAATAAGTCATATTTATATTTTGTGACATTTTTTAGGAAAAATCGAATAGTATTCGAATGGATTTAAATTTTCAAGATTCAATTTCGGATGAACATGTTGAAAGGATTAAAGCAGGTTGTCCAGCTGAATATACTCAAATGTGTCTCCGATTAATGTCCGAAGAAGACAGAGCCATTCATTTGACGAGGTTTTGGGATTGATTTTTTAAAGTGATTATTGTAAACTTGATTTTTAATGAATTTATTTAACTTTGTTTTTCTGCATAAAAAATTTTGTCTTTAGATTTTTTTAAACTTGATTATTACAATGTTGTTTAATGATTTTATTTCAATAAATAAGTCATATATAATGATTAATATTTTAAATATTTTTTGGTTTTTTTTTTCAAACGTTAAAGATCGTGAACATATTTTTTAAAAAGTTTGTAACAACGAAATCTGATTCTGCAATTTTCTAATTGATTTTGCAGTTGTGTGTAATCGTTCCAGAAAAGTGTATGAATCATACTTTTTTTTGAAACTGTTTCTCTTTTGTTGATTAGCGGAACATTGTACAACAACGTTTTATAAATAGGAAAAACAAAGCAGAAAACATTGGCTTGCGTCTTTGCAATGTGATTCATTTCGTGTTTTTTGTGTGTAGTCATAAACATGTTTTTTCTAAATTTTATAATTTCAGACACTCCAAAAATGAATTCAACTTCAAACGTGACTGAAGAACAAAAAAATACTGCCAAATTACTTGGTCGAAATCTTGATCTTTCAAAAGCCAAAATTCCATCATCAGATTTCCAACAACCTCTCATTCGATATTTAAACCAAAATGCCAATGGGCATGTCCTTTTTAAATTGATGAAATGTGATAAATGGTTCATTCCATCCCACTTCAAACTTGTTCCATACAATTTTCGGGGATATTGTTTTACAGATCCCGCATATTCATGGGATACCGGAGATTTGGAAATAACAGAACAAGAACACCTTTCTACATTTTTTCAAAAAAGTCTTTATTGTGATCTGCGAAGTATCCGGTTGTTGAATGTTGTGATTACATGGAATAATTTAAAATATTTGGTTTCATCCAGAAATGTTAAACATCTACTTTTGTTCGAAGTTACGGTATTGAATGAGAATGTAGAAATTGCATCGATTAATGACATTCTTGATTTAACTCCAAAACTTTGTGGATTTTATTTGTAAGTTATATTTTTTTAATGAAGTTGAAGGAAGTTTTTTTAGAGTTGGAAAAAGTTTTAATTGTGTAAATGGTGAAATAATTGCGAAAAAACTTCTCAAAACGGATATTGATTGTATTCGTTTCTTGGAAATCCCTGAATCTTTTGATTTTCAAACATTTGTTGATAATATTAAAGTGAGATTTTTTGAAAATTTGTTTTAATTTATCTTTGATGTTACTGTAGCCAAATGTGACTTTAACAATTTCATTAAAGTGATTTAATTTTTTTATTTCTTTTTAGGAAAAGCCTGGTTTTCCAATTCAATTAAATTTTCATGAATCAATTTCCGATGAACATGTTGAAAGAATTAAAGCTGGTTGTCCAAGTGAATATACTGAAACATGCCGACGATTGATGACTGAAGAAGAAAGAGCTCGAAATTTGCCGCGATTTTTTGATGTTAATTAAAATTTAAATTAAAAAATTTTTTATTGAGAAAAATTATTTATCTTATTTTTTTGGCATAGATGATTACTACGCTTTCGAAAGAATTTCTGTGAATACTAACAAATATCAACCAACATGGCTTTTTAAACGGGATTTATCCCATTATGTACCCCTTTGGCAGATATGCATAACCCCAAAATATTTCCGGTGAATGGCCTTTTATTATGCTAATTCATGGAAATGAAGTTAAAAAAATCCACGACCCCTTTTCAAAAGCCCCTGTTTCACAAACATTTTCCGAATTTCAGTTGTATAAGTTAGCATAATAAAAGGCCATTCTTCGGAGATATTTTGGGGTTATACATAACTGCCATAGGGTTACATAATTGGATAAGTCCCGTTCAAAAAGCGGCGAGCAAGGTTAATACCTTTCCCTGTAAATATTATTAACCACAAATGTGAGGTTGAACCCTTATGTATTATTATCTACTGCATATAGTTTTATTGATTTTAGATGTCCCATGAGAAAATAGCGAACATAGCTTTACAAGGATTATATGAAGGGATTTTCTCATAGAATGAGTCATCTAATTTATGTTCCCCACTACTAATGTCTGTATTGCATCGTGGAAAATATATGAAAAACAATTTTAGTTTTTCGTCTTTTAGATTTGTAGACTTCGCCCAATAAAATGCGTTTCTGGTGGCGAAGAAAAGAGATGAGGCGTGAAGAAATGACCCGATTACCTCCAAAAATCATAATGTCTTGTTGTTTTTGCAAAACTATGTATTTCAACAGCGATTACCATGGGTATCCTTCAGATTTGGAATTAGAAAAATTTTTTCAAGCAAAAAGATCTTGCCTTCGTTGTAATGCTATTATTGGAAAACAATCTCCTGAACTTGTATTTGACGATGAAGAATGTAAATTTTCAACATCAGCAGAAAATGTAGTAAAATCCAAAAGAAAAAATTGGTTCAATAAATATGTTTCCTGTTTGCTCACATACAAAAGTAATAAAAAGTCAAACATTCAGCCGATATCTGTATTGCCACCATCTCAAAAATGTTTCAATTGTTTTTTAATCAAACATGAAACAGAATTCTGCGATGAAAAATCTCTGGGTAAGAAAATGGGCATAAGAAGGGTAAAGGGTTAAAGGCTTTTTAATGTCCACGGGGCCTTGAACCTGGCCCGAAGCAAAGAAGCCAAAACAAAAAAAAGACTCGGGCCTCAAAATTGTGGTCATTGTGCAAACTTAATTGTGCAAATTTCGAATTTTGCATATCTTTAATTGTTGAACAAACATTTATTTAACATTTTTAGGACCCAATTTCTTTCTACCAAAAATTAATAAAGATTTAATGCCCCGTTTTATTAAAATTTTGAATGAATTTGAAAAATATTTATTTGGATTGTCATCAGAAGCTGCATCAAAATATGTTCAAATCAAACCTTTGATTGTTGTACAAAGGTTAACTAGTACTGATTTAATTCAATTCATGCCATATTTTGAAAATGCAAATATTCTGGTATCCGAGTCACTCATTATTATCAAAGAGATGGGTAGTGACTTCAACCCGCCATATCCGTATTTTACAAATATGGCTCGTAATAGTATTTTTTCTTCAATTACTTCAAAAACACTATTAATAAATGTCGAAATTGTTGAGCTATCAGATATTCAAATTTCGGCAGAAATATTCCGACTACTTTTATCCAGAAAAACAACTGCAATTTATTTATCTGCCGTAACAATTACAACAGCAATGAAATTTTCTGAATTAATCCAAATTTGTCCCAATCTTGAAAAATTTTATTACGAAGAATTTTATTACAATATATTTTATTACAAAAGCAGCGAATTTTCTGAACTTATGTTTGATAATTCATGGATAGAAAATGCTTTGAATAATTGGAAATCTCTAAAAAATTTTGAAGCTCCGTTGAAATATTTTAATTTGACTACAGAATGCTTGCCATTTTTAAGGGTTTTGTTTTTATTATAATTATCAAATTTTTAAAATTTTTTTAGCAAAACCTGGAAACCAAAGATAAAGTTATGCGACGTTTCAATTTAAATTTCACCGCAATCAAGAATGATAAAATGAGAGAAAATTTATCAAATTTTTCGATTGAACTTCTCGGAGAAGTTATTGCGGTGAAGAAAATTTAAAAAGATAGCGGACGGGTTGATACTTTTTTAAGAGGCTGTCTGGCTAATTATTTGACAAAAATTTCGCAAAATTTTAAAAATTTTCGATTTGGGACTTCAAACTTTCAGAGGTTGTTGGCATAGGTCTCAGAATGCCAAAAATAATTTTTTCAGATTTTTTCGTGCTAGGATTCTGGATTTCTGTGATTCAGAAGTCCCAAACTTTGACCGTGTAGAAAAATTTTTTCGTTGATTTTCTCGATCAGGGTTTTTTTTATTGTTTTTGTTGCCTGATTGTCAGGAAAATTCAACGAAAAAAAAACGTTAGAGAAATAAAAAAGTATCAAACCGTCCACTTCCTCTAAATGAAAAATATTATAAATACTGTAAAAACGTTTTGTTTTCTTTTTGTTGTATTACATTATCATTCACCTTTGCTAGTAAATCGTTTTTTTACAGATTGTTGTTAAATTGACTGAGCAATCCCGATCACAGTAACCACATGAACAAATTCCAACACATCTTTCACCAGATATATTTGCAGGTGATAGGTGACACCAATTTTCATATTTTAAAAAATCTGCATCTGTTCCATCTGTGTTTTTCCAAGTTCGAGCTCCATCAATACTAAATACTCCAATCCAAATATCTTTCCACATAACATACAAGTAGCCTAAAAATTCTAAAAATTTTAGCAAATATCATTTTAACATTTACTCATTAGATACTGTATTTCTGTCAAACTGTGTATTGAAGGTAAATGAGCACTAAAATTTTGACAATAGTTTTCTGCAATGCTCCAATTTGCATTAAAAAACCACCGTAATCAGCTCCGTAGCAAGAATGTGTCGGTGCAAAATAACTCCATCCCCTGCTGCAGTTATACGTTAACGGATATATTGTTGTTGTAGTACAAACAAATGATTTTGGTTTAAAGCAATCTTGAGCTGACCAAGTTCCATCAGCAATTAACACAGCAGCACAATTAGCTCCAGATTTGTTATTTGGTTCACCTTGTTTCCAATCGTTAAATTCAAATTCACTTCCATCAGTCCAATTCCAAGATGGAGATTTGATAAGATTTGTTGCACCGATCCAAAAATCTGTTTCAGTGCTTTCAGAGAAGTTTTTCTTTGCTTCTTCTTAAACTCAAAACTGTTATATGATTACAGATTTGCCATTTAAAACATACGAGCCAAAAATGCATTAGTAAATCCATCATGAATTGAAGCTAAATGTCCTCCAACTTTTTTGCAGATAAATTCAGCATCTGCAAATCCAGTTTCGGTAGCATTAAAAAGATAACAGTTTGAATTCCATTCAACGGACTTCTCTGGACAATCAGCAGCAATGCTTCCGATCAATAAAAGAATAAAGAGAAAAGTTAGCATCATTTTGGTTTCTTGTGTAACGTTATCGTCCAATATAAATTTTTTTGTTAGCACAAAATCATTTTTATCATTTTATTTTTTTTATCAGAGCACATAAAACTTTTAGTTGTAAGATAATTGATACCCGCCTTTTTTCTTTAAAAATTCTTTATTGTTTTCACAAACTAAAATTAAAGAGGAAAGCGATGCTAAAAGATAAGAGTTATTAAAATCAAATTGTATATGTTATTAGAGCTTTAACCAAAATCAATCAGTTGATGCAGAGTTTTATATTATTGTTTACTGCACATGGTTTTATTGATTTTAGATGGGAAAATCGCGACCAGTGCCATACAAAATTTTTATGAGAGGATTTTCTCATGGAACAATTAACTCATTTTATGTGCCGGCTACAAAAATCATAGTTTTGCTCTAAAATAGAAGATATTTTTCAGAAATTTTTTTTCATTCATTACATTTTTAGATTCTGTCTTTTTTTTGCTAAATGCGTTTCTGGCGGCAAAGAAAAAGTAGCAGAGATAAGGATGTTGAAGAACATGCCAATTTTTGGCGTTATTCTCTACCACCTAAAATCAAAATGTCCTGTTGTTTTTGCAATACTATGTATGCCAATAATGACTACCATGAATATCCTTCAGATTGGGAATTAAAAATTTTTTTTCAATCAAAAAGATCTTGTCTTCGTTGTAATTCTGTTATTAGAAAACAATCTCCTGATCTTGTATTTGAAGATGAAGAATGTAAAGCAAAAAAATTAGTACAATTCAAAAATAGGTTCGCTAAACATATTTCCGGTTTATTCTATGATAAAACAGCACGACCATTTCAAAAATGTTTCAATTGTTTTTCAATAAAACATGAAACAGAATTTTGTGAAGACAAATCTCGAGGTAAGAAATAGGCACAAAGATGGTAAAAGGCCAAAGGCTTTTTTATATCCAAGCGGCCTTGACCTTAGGGTTCGTCCAGAAATCACGTGACCAAAAAATCGTAATTTTCAGACCACCTCCCTCCCCCCGTGACCAAAGATCAAAGCTTTTTGCCGACAACATCAAAGCCGGGTGACAATTTGATTAACCCCCTCCCTCCTCCTTCATGGTCACGTGATTTCTGGACAATCCCTTAGCCCGGAGCGAAAAAAAAGTTTTGGAAAATTTCCATGGGATATTTCTGCGAAATCGAAATTTGAAAAATCGAAATTGAAATAATTTTCAGTTTGATCAAAATCGAAATTTCGATATCGAAATCTTTTTCGGACCGTTCGAAATCGAAACCGAAATTTTTTTTCTTCAAAATCCATAAAGTTCTCAAATCTTGTGTTGAAGGATTTTTATGTCTGAAAAATTTCGATTTCGAATTTTGGACAAAAAACAAAAATCGAAATATCGAAATCGAAATAAAAATTCTCATGATCGAAATCTAACAAGGGAACCGTCCCAACTGTAACACGCGATCTGAGATGGGATATATTTCATCGTGCTCCCCATGGGTTCAAATGCATTCATGCAAATTTTTAACTGCCCTGACCAGCAAGTGCCATTTTCGCCTTATTTAAATTATACCTTGTATATTGGGATATTGTTGAATTGTTGTATCTTAAAATTGCCTACTTCGGTTTTCAAACATTTTATATGGTCAAAAATGTATTATTTATTATTTATATGACCCTTTTTCAAACTACGGAGAACCGTTTCAAACTCAGAAATAAAAAAAACAATTTTGAGATACAAAAATTGGACAATATCCCAATACATAGTGGATAACTAAAATAAGGCGAAAATGGCACTTGGGGGTTAGGGCAGTCAAAAATTTGCATGAATGCATTTGAACCCCTGGAGAACACAATGAATTATATCCCATCTCAGATCGCGTGTTACAGTTGGGACGGTTCCCTTGCAAATAATTGTCGAAATCAAAAACAATATTTCGGTTTCGCAGGTGCGAAGTCGTCACGGATGGGCCAGACCTAAACAAAAAAGCTTTGTCAATCTTTAATTGTGGGAATTTTGAATTTTATCCATTTCTAATTCATGCAAGGTTTTAGTGCCAAATTTCTTCCTACCAGAAATTAATAAAGATTTATTGCCACGTTTTATTGAAATTTTGAATGAAGTTGAAAAATATTTATTTGGATTGTCATCAGAAGCTGCATCAAAATATGTACAACTGAAACCTTTAATAGTGGCACCGAATTTAGATAGCACTGATTTAATTGAATTTTTGCCAGGTTTTGGCAATGCCAATATTCTGGTATCCCAGGCAATAAAAATTGAAAAAGCACGGGATCTTCTCTTCAGCGATCCATATCCACATTTTACAAAGAAGGCTCGTAAAATTATTTTTTCTTCAATTACTTCAAAAACACTATTAATAAATGTCAAAATTGTTGAGTTAACAAGGATATATATTTCTGCAGAAACCTTGCTCTTGATTTTGTCAACAAAAACAACTGAAATTCGTTTATATGCCGTAAAAATAACAACAGCAATAAAATTTTCTGAATTAATCAAAATATGTCCAAATGTTGAAAAATTTTGCTATAGGGATTTTTATGTAGGTAGTCAAACTTCTAAATTAGTTTTTGATAATTCTTGGATTGAAAATGTTTTGAATAATTGGAAATCTTTAAAATATTTTGAAGCTCCGTTGAAATATTTTAATTTGACTACAGAATGCTTGCCTGTTTTACAGGTTTTTTCAAAACTTTTATCTGTTTTTTACGTTTTTATTAATTTTTAGCAAAAATTGGAAAGCGATGATAACGTGAAATTCTTTTTAAATTTTAAAGCAATCAAGAATGATCAAATGAGAGAAAAATTATCCAACTTTTCAATTGAACTTCGTGAAGAATTTATTCGGGTCAAGAAGAAAATTTAGATAATATTTGACTGAAAAATTGTTGAAAGGTTTTCTTTTTGTTATTGGTTTATCAAATAAATAAATAAAATTTTGAAATCTGTAAATCATCTCTTGTTTGTTTATTTCTAACAATAAGCAACTTTTCTAAAAAACAACCGACGTCGGATCTAGACAATCCCTAACAAACTTTTTATATGTTATTTTTGCCTTTCTCGTGATAGTTGTTTATTACAAAGTCAGATAAAATTTTATTTATTAAAATTATTGTAAAGCTTAAACTTGTTTTTTGCAAATAGTATCGACAAGAGTCGTGCAATTAACATCATAATAGCAAGTTGCACCGATTCTTACACACCTTTCACCAGTAATATTTGTTGCCGGATTACCTCTACACCATGGACCGTAATTAGTAAAATCCGCTGGCGAGCCATCAGAATTCTTCTAAATTTTACCACCATCAACACTAAAAATACCAGACCACACACCTCGCCAGTATGCATAAACTATGCCTGAAAATATTTATAAATCTTTATGTTTTTTATTAAAAAGAATTTTACTTTGTAAATATTGAAATTCTGCAAAAGTATGAAAAGCGGGAAGATGGCACCTATTCCCTCGCAATAATCCTGTGCCGTTGTCCAATCATAATAACGAGGTTGACCATCTGAAGCAAAATCTGCTCCATAACAGGCATGAGCTTGTGGAATATAATACCAACCATTACTACAATTTCCGGTTAAAGACAAAGGTGTTGTTGTAATAATAATTTTAGGAATTTGGCAAACAAATGGTTTTGCTTTAAAGCAATCTTGAGCAGTCCAGTATCCATCTGTCATAGATAAAGCTGCACTGTTTAATCCTTCTGTATTTTTCGGTTCTCCTTTGTTCGAATCATTAAAATCAAATCCACTTCCATCTGTCTAATTCCATTTTCCGTTGGATATTAAATTGTTTGCTCCAATCCAAAGATTAGAATCAGTGCTGCCATGAAAATAATTTTGGGCTTCTTCTGAAACTAAACTATGACAGAAACAATCATTTTTGAAAATTAACAACCTCCAATCATAACATTTGTAAATGCATCATGAACCGACGCTAAATGCCCGCCAAGATTGGCACAGCTAATTTCAGCTGCGGCAAATCCCGTTGAATTACCAATAAACGAATAACAATTTGATTGATATTCAATTGCGCTATTTGGACATGAACTTGATGCAACTAAAAAAATAAATGGTAGAAGAATAATTTGTTTTAGCGTCATTTTAAGGACAATTTCGTTTAATCAATGAATGAATTTAAATGATAAATTGTCATAATATATAGGAAACAACGAAAAATGGCTTATCTTTTTTTATTGTTTCCATTAAACAAAGAATATGTTGATGTTTATTTTTGCTGTAGTTAAAATGTTTTCTTGAGTGATAAAAACAAGAAAATTGTAACTGCATTGATTTACCTTTTTTCGATACAAGGCTTTAAAGGGACTGTCACAGTGAAAAAATGACGGAGAATGATTGGTAATGAATATTTGTATTCTCCATCATTGCTTTCTGTCGTGTTACATCCACTTTTGCCTTAATCAGGCAACATTTTTTTATACCGGCTGCTACAGTGCCTTTAACAGAAGTCGTTGTTTTATTATTAACCCCCATGGGGTTACGGTAACCACCATAAACTTATTTTAACACACACGTAGCGAACCATGTACAAGTGTGAATAACCTATACTACTCGAAGCAAATTGGGTTGAGAATTTTAATTATTTTAATTGCATTTTAGGTACTTTTTGTTTTACAGAATATAGTTTTAGGGTGATGTATAATTTTATTCATTACAAGTTTAAACATTCATGTATGTATACAACAATAAATTTATCCTGAGAAAAGTGTTATTATAGAAACATTGCAATTTATTATTTATTTACCAAATTGATTATTGAATCCATTATTATTATTATTTTGTCCCAAAACGCATTCACCAACAGTTGGTGGACTCCATTGACCGTTCATGCATGTGGATTGTGACATTCCAGTCGGGGTATATCCATTATTACATTGATTAGTAACCATTGTTCCAGATGGATACGGACCCAAAACAGATCCAGATGAAAATCGTAGTTGGCCATTTAATGGTGTTAAAGGACCAAAAATACATTGGGCACCACCACCATTATTATTATTCATTCCAAATCCATTATTATATTGTCCTGGATATTGTTGTTGTAGTCCGTAAGGGTTTTGTTGGCCATATTGATTTAGGGGTTGTTGTTGTTGAAATTGTCCTTGTTGACCATAATATGGCTGCTGCTGCTGTTGTTGACCATATAGGGGTTGTTGTTGTTGACCATATGGCAAATTATATTGTCCAGAAATTTGACAATTTACATATACAAATATTACTGAGATCAAAAATAGAAACATTTTATAGCTGATATTAATTTTAAAAAACTGAAAATGATTAATTAAAATTCAATAACTTTTTTAAAAAATTAACAAAAGATCACGAAAAAATTGATACGGTAATTTTTTTAAATTCAATTTTCAGAAATTTTCAAGTGATTACTTTTTGAATAGGATTTGAACTGATTTTTTAATTGCATTTTTTGTTTCTTTTTATACAAAAACGTTAGAGTTCAAAAACGCGAATAAACACCAAAAATGAAAACAAAGGGATTATCTTTTTTGATGATCAATCCGAAAACCTTCATGGATATGTTTTTTCTGATGTAATAAAAAAGATGTGAGGATATATTTTTTGATTTTTGTAATGGATGATCAATGTACCTGAAATGAACAATACGTTTTCATTTTAAAATGAAATTTAAAGTTTGACATGCGCCCATTTAATCCCTAAAAAGCCAACTATGATGCATAAAGATATGTTGAAAGCTTTTTGGATCAAAAAACCTCTTAAGCTACCTGTTATTCATACTTCAAAAAAACATAAATAGTCGGTTATGAGAAATACATTATATTTTTCTTTCTATGTAAAAAAGGATTGGTAAAAATTAAAATTTTAAATAACGTTTTCCTTCTCTTTTCATTAAAGGATAATTTATTAATTCTTGATTTTAATGTGCCGATTTAAAATGATTCTTTGAAATTCAAAGCGTAAAAAAGTTTATATTATTTTGATTCATCTGAATTCAAATAATATAAACTTTTTTTAAATGGATCCAGTTTAAACAAAATATATAAAATATTCAAAAAATGAGTTACTTTTCACAACGAAAGACAAGTTTATAAAAAAAGAGAGTATTTAAGAGTTGAATAAAAAAAAGAAAAAATAAAGCAAAACAAAATCAATGAACTATCTTTGACCTTTTCATTCTCCGTTTTGCTGATCTTATAAATTATATTAATTATTATGAGCTATAATGAGGGACTTTTAAAAAATGAACAGCAATTTTGCAGAAATGAGATGTATTGTTTTTTCATTAAATTTATCTGCCCTTTCGATTGATAATAGTAATGTGACTGCTTTGTTATGCCCTGTTTGTCCTTCATTACGTCTTGGAAGACTAGACTATCACTATAAAAAATGCCCCTTAATCTTATAAGAAAAATAATCTCGATAATAAAAAACCGTGGCACTTGCCAACAAAAAAAACCTTGACTCTTTTATTAATCCATTAAATATTTTTTCAAACTAGTCCAAATTTTTATTTTTGCTTGAAAATGGATTCAATGAATTTGGTCACATTGACTTCTTCTCAACCAATCTATTTTCAGGGACCCGCTCATTTTCAAAATTGTTCTCTACCTGATTCAATTATCTATTATATCACAAAGAATCCTTCAAGCTCAAAACTTTACCAAAAACTTGTTCAATTATGCAAATTCTTTTTCATCAAAAATCCAGTTATTGTTCTTCCATGTTTACATTATACATATAAAGGTTGGAAAATTTGTTCTAAAAAATGCTCATGGAAAAGAGATAGAATATTTGATATTAATATTATTTCAAGAAAATTATGGGTTACTAATACTCTTGATTTGTTGGATGGACATGTCTCTACCCCTTTATCCTATATTTCAAAGTTATATCGATGTGATGTTTGTAATTGTTATCTCTCTGGACAAACACTGTCAATGGATGAACTTTTATTTCTTGCGGCTTCTTCTACAAAATTGATTTTATCGGATTCTTATGTAACTGATGACAAAGGTTCAATCGTATACGTTGAAATAATTCTTTCGAATCTACCAAAGATTATTGATATTCAAATGTAAGTATTTTAACATCTTTTTGGTCACTTACAGGGTTCAAAAATGAGGCCAAAATAGCCTTCATTTTCCCTCTCGCTCTCGACGGGGATCCCGCTCCTCGTCGCCGTGGAATTTTCATCCCCGTAATTTTTTTCCGTTCCCGTTAATCATCCCCGTCCCGCGATTTAGGTATACGAAGGGGGAAATGAACACTAGGCCAAAATTTTGCGGCCGGTCTGCTTTAATTTTTATAAAACTAAGATCGCCTTACTAAACAGTGGATGGACGGTCGGCGCCTTGACTACATTTTCGCCCCTTGTCATTTACAAATTTTATTGTTTCAGTTCTTCAAATGTGTCGTATATCTCGAATAATACAGTTCAAAATCTCTTTGCACTTCCACATTTCTCTAAAATTAAATTTCTTCGATTAACTCAAATTCCTGATTCATTTGATATTGATAGTATTTTAGAATACTTAAAAGTGAGTTACATTTTCAGGTGTAAATAAAGCTCTTCAAATGTTATAAAATACCGTTATCATTTATTTTTAGAAAACTTCTGATTTTATTTTGGTGATTGATTTTTGTTCTTCCATTTCTAACGAATATCGTCATCGTCTTGAAGCTTTTGTTGATGAACTTCTTGCAACAAAATCAACAACTTTTCGATTTCCAATTTTCACTATTCCGAATTCCGATCAAAATAAGCGTAACGCTATGATTGATCGCTTTTATAAAAGTTCGTGGGAAATTTTGTAAATAACTTTTTTATTCTGAAATTTCAAATTTTATGTTGTTGAATTTTTTGCGAAATTTTCTTTGTATTTTTTGTGTATTTGATGCTTTTCTTGTTGAATAAAATTCATGTTTTTCGAAAATGTTTTTTATACATAGTAAATACGATCATGGTATGATCCATTGAATCTGAATGCTATAGAATATCGACAATAGCTACATCAGAAATTATGCAAATTTGCTGACTTTCAATAACCCAATAGTAATTTATTCTGCAATTTCAGCAGTTTTAATGAGCCTTGCATTTTTATCTTTTGCAGTCTTTTTTTTATTTATATCTTTGAGCTTGGACAATAGTTTCTCCACTACGTAATTAATTAATTTGAAAACGTTAAAAAATTACTATAAAAATACATATGTTTTTGCTAAACATAGTTGCTGGTCCATAAATTGTGTTCAAATTTTTATACTGAAATTAGTTTGTTTCGTTTATTATTTTAAAATTCTTTCATACAAATAAAGACATGCCAGACCATAAAAAATTTTACAATTTTTTTCATCACATTCCACAAAGTCTTAAAATAATTTTTTATGTATTTTCTATTATTTATGCCCAGAAACTTTTTTGTGTAAAATATTGGTATTAGTAATTAAGGCTGAAATTGTTGCAGCTTTTATTGATTTTATTTTTCCAAAACTTTTTGAATAAAGAATTGCAACAAATGTGCCATCGGCAGCTCCAAAGAACATTGTATAAACTCCAACATATCTTGTCAAGGAAATATTAATTGTCTAAAAGTTTATAAAATTAGTACCTAAAATTTGCATAGATTTGTACCTCTCTCAAAATTAAATCAATCAATGCAGGAATGAAATTTAAAACAATTTCAAGGATAATTGTAATCAGGGCTAATTTGTTTGCCTAGAAAAAAATTGATACTGTAATGGTAAAAAATATTTGTAAAAATTAACCTTTTTTCGATTTGCTTGTTCTGCGGGTTGTTGAGAAATGCTAATTTTTGATTGAGATTTTTTGAGTTCATAAAAGAACCAACTTCCAACAACAGCATTCATAAATCCAGTGACAAGTTTGGCCCAAACTGAAAAAATACTTCCATTGAATCGAGTGATACAATTTATTGTCCAACAATTATTTTCTGCTAAAAATATACATTTTTACAGTAATTTTTAAACTTTTTAAAAAACTACGTTGTGGTGAAATCTTTGCCCAAGTCCAAATATAATAGGCTACAGTAAGAGAAGAAAGAAAAAGCATGCAAAAAATAGAAAATGTTAAAAGCCATTGATGAATATTTGTTCGGGCCATAAATCGAGTAATAATTAAAGTTCGATGAAGAATTAAAAATAAGACTGCCAAAGAGAGGATTGGAAGCGACATTAAAACTGCCGCAGTTGTTGAATAAATTATTAATGGGTTATTGGTGTCTGAAAAAATTTGCATAAAATTATAATTTAGTTTAAGAAATTTGCATAAAATTTTAACTTAGATATGAAAATTTGCATAAATTTAAATTTAGCTTCATAAATTTACAAGAACTTTAATTTACCAATGGAAATTTGCATAAAGTTAGTTTTTGAAATTTTAAAAATTTGCAAAAATTTAAATATAGCTTTAAATTTGCATAAGTTTAAATATCGCTTTGGATGTTTACAAGAACATAAATTTACCAATGGAAATTTGCATAGAGTTAGTTTTAGAAATTTTTATAAATTTTGATTAAGGTCTAGAAATTGGCATTTTTATTCAGCTTTGGAAATTTGCATAAGGTTAAATTAAGCTTGAGAAAATTTGCATATGTTGGGTCCACCTTTGTCTTTTTTCTACAGCATTCAGATTCAAAGAATCCTACTGTAATAGTATCTGCTTTGGATCTGAGAAATCCCAATTTTTTTCCAAATCCTCAAATCCCTTTACTCAATTTAATTAATTACAGTATACTTACGATTCCGCCAAACAGCAATAATATATCCGCTATTAATCAGCCCAAAAATTGCCATTAAATCAATGGAAAAAAGATAAACCAAAAATGGCGCAGAGATTTCGGCATTTTTAAGCATCTTTATTTTTGTATACAACGAATTTGATAACAAAATAAAAGTTATCAAATGCATTAAAAACATTAAAATATTTTGAATTAAAACTAACAAAGTCATATACGGAAGTGCTCCAGCCATTTTTTAAGATTCTTCATTTTTTGGAGAAAAAAAAGAAATAAAAATCTGAATTTTTTTAAATTTTTTTTATAAAAGTGATATAAAAATTGGCAGGTTTTGCCGACTTTAAAAAAATGAAAAGGTGTAAAAATGAAAAATTGGCCTTTCAAGCAGCTTTATTATTTTTTCTTGAAAATAATTATAGGTTTTACCAAACTGAAAAATATTTTATAAGAATATTTTATTCTGAGAGTTAAATAATTTATTGCTAAACTTTTGATCTTTGATAGTTTTAAATAGAATCCTAGTTTTCAGAAGACCATGGAATCTTTTAAAATGTCTTATTTTTTTCATTGTAACAAAGAAAAAAAACTTTGAAATTACAGTAGATTCTATGCAATTTCACCCTTTCAGTTCTGTGATCTGAAGATACCTTAAAGGACGAAACCCAACGTGAATAAACTTTTTACACGCAACTTTGAATGCATTTCTCGACGCGAAAACACCTTTCATTGGAGCTTGTTTTTTTATTCACTGCAGCTGCAAAAAAAGAAAGAAAAAAGCAGCTCCAATGAGTCCCTGATTTTTGTATAAAAAAGTTTATTCATGATGGATCTCCTCCTTTAACTTGTTCTCATGAATTAATTTTTAATCGATGGATGCGGACTGATGAAAGTCCATTATTTGATTAGTTCCCAAACAAGAAAACGACAGTTTTGATTTTTTTTCACTGTTTCTTCCTTTCAATCGATTTTGTTCCATCGTGAATAATTTACTTGTTTGAAAAAGGAAAGAAAAAATACATTAGTTCGACACGGATGTACTCACAAAATGTGCAATAAAAAGAAAAAAAGTTTTAACTTTTTTTGGTTAAACATTGTTTTTTTATCGAGAAAAATGGTTGTTTGAATATTTTGGTTATTTTTAAAGGCATACCAGTTTTATGAAGGATTTGATCATAGCAGGAGATATCTGATTCATTTTTATTTTGTATTATCAATATCTTTACCACGATCCAATTTTTAATAAATAAAACGAAATTAAAAGTGGACAAAAGTAAATAAAAATTCAATTTAAATATAGAAACTCAAAAATATAGATAAAATTCAAGTAAAAATGTAATAAATTCAAATCCGTGAAAAAAAATTAAGAATCGTGGTGGACATGACTAGTCGTAATTAAGCCCTGGCGATGGAGGAAGTTTCCACAATTATTGATGCAAAAAAGTGTACAATTGCTTTTTTCATAAGATTTGATTCTGCTCTGGGGGACAAGGGGACGGCAGAATTGAGTCATAGACGATTGTTAGAAAAAGGAAAGAAAAAATGCATAAGTTTGGGAAGGACAAAGATTTGCTTCTTCTCTGATGGAAAAGGGAACGGCTGAACTGAATGCAAAACATCTGTTAGAAAAATGAAAGAAAAAATGCTTGAGTTAGACAAGGACGCACACACAACATGTGTCAAAAAAGGGAAAAATAGTTTTTCTATAAATTTGTGATTTTTCATGCTGAAAAAAGGTTGTTTGAATATTTTGTTTGTTTTTGTATGTAAAAATCACAGTTTTATGAAAGCTTATTTAGTAATGTTTATGAATTTCTGATTGCTATAATTAAACTTCATAGGAAATGTCAAGTATTATGACATTAAAGATTTAAAAAATATATGTTAAACATTATTACAAATGTGTGTTTTGTTAGCGATTTTACCTAAATAATTTTTTACACATTTTCAACAAAACACTTATTGAAAATAACTGTGTAGGGCAAGCGAAAAATGAGGAAATCGTTAAAAATTCCAGTTTATTCCTATATTATTAGTGTGGTAGACTGGATCAAATGTTGTTAATGAGACACGTTCCTCCAAAAAACTTTGTTTAAAATTTTAAAAAGCTTTTGTTGTAGCATTGCTACTAAAGAGAAAAGTTTTTGGGCTCACTACATTCTACTGATTGAACTCCCCTGCAAACTGACCATATCTTTGCGAAAAATCAACAAATGAAGTAAGCATTAAGAATCTTAATTAAAGATGCAAAAGGTCAATTTGTCCTTTTAGTTTTTGTAGTTTTTGGAATAACTTTTACTTTTTTTATTCAGTAATTTTATACTTCAAAGATGTTGACGGAAGAATGTCTGATTGATTATTTGATTGTTGTTGTTTGTTGTTCCAGATAGGTGAATATTGAATATTCAAAGATGTGTTCCTTTTTTGTTAAAAAAATTTATTTTGATTTTTATTTGGCAGATAATTACATTTTTTGTTAAAAACATTTATCATCAAAAGCCTCTTTTTTCGTCGGTGATCAGGGAATGTCCAAAAATCACGTGAAAATCGTGATTTTCAAACCTCTATCCCTTCCCCGTGACCAAAGATCAAAGCGTTTTGCCGACAACATCAAAACCGTGTTATCATTAGGCTTACCTCACTCTCTCCCCCTTATGATCACGTGATTCTGGACAATTCCTTATTCACTTAAGAATATTGAATTAGCTATTTTCTGCAATGATTAAAAGAGAAAAGCACTTGTTTTGAGTTTTTGTTTTTCACTCTTTCTTCTTTGTTCCAATCGATCTTGTTCCATCGTGAATAGTTTGTTTGTTTAAAGGAAAGAAAAAAGGGTACAAAAAGAAGTGTCAAAAACAGTACATGCGTGGTTCACACGATATATTATTTGCCAAAGAAAAGAAACACAGTTTTGACTCTTTTTGGTAAAATGTGTGCTGTTTTTTTCATGGAAAAAGGTTCTTTGAATATTTTGGTTATTTTTATAGGCATGCCAGGTTAATGAAGAATTTGATTTTTGCGGGGGACATTCGATAAACTTTTAATTATGAAAAAATCTTGTAAGATGTCGAACTAGAAGAATCACCAATTTTTAATTATTAAAAAAATTACAATAGCACATAAAAAAAGAGTTTAAGTAAAGTTACTCAAAAACAAAGTTAAAATTTCAGAAAATTTTTAATTTTAAATCAGTGAAAAAGATATTGAATTTTTTTTACACGGCTGCCCTGGTGATGGAGAACAATGATTTAGGATGTCGGCCGGTAAAATTGAGAACGAGTGATGTTAAAAAAAGAAAGAAAAAATGCATTAGTTCGACAAGGAAATACACACAACACACAACATGTGCAACAATAAAGAAAAAGTTTTAACTTTTTTGGTTATACATTGTTTTTCATCGTGGAAAAAGGTTGTGTGAATATTTTGTTTATTTTTGCCAGATTTATGAAGGATTTGATCTTTGGAGAAGATATCTGATCAAGGGGATCTCGATCTTAAACTTTTATAAAGAAGAATATTTAATTGAAACCACAATAAATAAAAATAGAACTCAAGTGTACAAACTTTAAAAAAATTTCAAGTAAAAAGCTAATAATTTTAAATCCATGAAAAAATATGGAAAACTGTGGTGGACAATGCCTACCTTGATTGATTCCTTATGGTTTAGAAGTTTCAACAATTATTGATGCAAAAAATTGTATGTATAAGATTTGCATCTTCTCTGGTTGAAAAGGGGACGACAGAATTGAATACAAATCAACAAACCAAAGACGACTGCTAGAAAAACGAAAGAAAAAAATGTGTGAGTTTGACAACGACGCACACTTAACATGTGTCAAAAAAAGAGAAAATATAGCTTTTCTACAAATCTGTGATTTTTTGTGCTGGAAAAAGGTTGTTTGAATATTTTGTTTGTTTTTGTATATAAAAATAATAGTTTTAAGAAAGATTTTTTAAAACTGTTTGAGAATTTTTAATTGCACTTCAATCATTTTGACGTTAAAAATTTAAAAATATATGTTAAACATTGATCGAAAAGTTTATTAAAAATTTTTGTTTTGCTTACTTCAATAATCAAATCATAATTTTTTATACGTTTTTAACAACAACAAACAAGCATATAAATTATTTTATGGCACTAGAGCTTAAACGGGCCTCCGTTCCGCCATTTCACTTTTAAAAAGTTAAAAAAAACCCAATTATTTTGTCCTGGATAAAGGTTGTTTGAATATTTTGGTTATTTTTGCATACATGTTAGTTTTATGAAGGATTTGATTACTGTGGAACGATATCCGATATGTTAAATTTTTTACCCTCAATAACTTTTTTCTAACTGTAGTGGACATGACGGGTCGTAATTGAGCCATGATGATGGAAACGTTTTCACAATTATTGATGCAAATTGTTACGATGTATAAGACTTGCTTCTTCTGTGGGGGAAAAGGGACGTCGGAATTTATTAGAAATCATAGAAAAAAGAAAGAAGAAAATGCAAAGGAAAGACCCACACACACAACATGTGTCAAAAAAAGAAGAAAAATAGTTTTTCTATAAATCTGTGATTTTCTTGTGCTTGAAAAAGGTTGTTTGAATATTTTGGTTATTTTTATATGTAAACATTACAGTTTAACAAACGAATTTTTAAAAATGTTTATGAATTTTTAATTGCTATAATTAAACTTCCTAGGAAATGCCAAACATAATAAGGCGTTAAAAATTTAAAAAATATATGTTAAACATTGATCGAAAAGTTTATTAAAAATGTGTGTTTTGTTTGCGATTTTACTTAAATAATTAGGTTGCAATTTTTTATACATTTTCAACAAAACATTTTTATTAAAAATAACTGAATGAGGCCAGTGAAAACTAAGAAAACCGTTGAAAATTCCAGTTTAACTCTATATTTGTTGTTTGGTACACGGAATCAAATCTTGTGGATGGGACACTTCTCTGCAAAAAAATTATATTAAAGCAAAAAAACTTTTGCTGTAATAGAAAACACTAAAATGCAACTAAAGAGAAAAGTCTTTGCGTTCCTTATTTCTATTGATTAAAATCCTCTGCACACAGACCATATTTTTGCGAAAAATCAAGAAATGAAGTAAGCATTAAAATGCAAAAGATCAAATTGTCGTTAAAAAAGCACTCAAAGTTTTTTTCTCCAGATCTGCTTATTTTTTGTTGTTTAATTTCAGTTTATTTCAAATTTTTGAATATTTTATCGTATTTTGGCACTTTTGTCGTTAACGCCCCCCTTCATCTTGCGAACACAAAATTTTTGGAATGAAGCAAATTTGCATTTTAATTTTTTGTTCATTTTCGAAGGGGGGCGTTAACGACAAAAGAAGACTACGGCGTACTATTGTTCTTTTCGCCCCCTCATTCAAAAGCATTCAAATTTTCAAGAATTTGCATGAGAAATCATCAAAACAGTATAAAAGCTTTCGATGACGTTAATTTCAGGCTTTTTTTACATGTTCACTCCTTTGCTGAACGGTCGTCATTTTGCTCTCCATCTTGCAAAATTTTTCTAAGTTTTGTTCTTCAACATTGTTTTTGCAAGTTTGTGTTTAAACTTGCTGAACATTGTTGAAGAAAAAAACTTAGAAAAATTTTGCAAGATGAAGGGGGGCGTTAACGACAAAAGTACCAAAATTAATAAACAAGCGTAGGTTAAGAAATCTTCAATAGAAATACTCGTAAAAAATTTGATTTGCATTTTAGTTTTTTTTTGCAAGTTTTTGAATATTTAAACTATTTGTTTAAATTAGTGATCATTTTAAAATATATTGAGAGTAATGACATTTTAAGTGTTTGATCAAACGCATCAAAACCAAAGAACTAGAATGGTGTCATTTTTTAAAAATATTAAATTTTTTAATTTATGCAATTTTATTTTGGCTCATTTTGAACTTTCACATCTTTGTCAAATTTGTTGTTTTTAATGTTCAGAACGACTAAAGTTTTATAATTAAAAAGCACAAGGGAGCTTTCTCCAAAACTGATGAAATTCTTTGATCTTTTACCGCTTTCAAAAAAATATCACAGACGCTCCGCAAAATGGAGCCGTGCCAAATCTAAAAAATTCTGCTGACCGGCAATTGTGCATTCAAAAATAGTGAATTTTCTACAAAGAAAAAAAGCACTTGTTTCGGTTTTTCCTGTTTCTTTCTTCCAATCGATTTTGTTTCTTTGTGACTACCTTGATTGTTTGAGAAAGAAATGAGAAAAATACATTGGAGCAGTAAGGACAGACACACAACATATGCCACACAAAGAAAGAATAAGGTTTAACTTCTTTGCTATAAATCTGTGGTTTTTTATCCTGGAAAAAGGTTATTTGAATATTTTGGTTATTTTTATAGGCATACCAATTTTATAAAGGTTTTTTTTTGAAATGTTAATGAATCTCCTCTGATTGCTAAGATTAAACCGGCATCTTAAAACGTTAAGCACGATATTAAAAATTTAGAAAATATCAGTAAAACAATGACAAAATGATCTGTAAAAAAAGCCGCAATCCGACGTTCACGAATATTAAATTTTCAACAAAGAAAAGAAGAAATTGTTTAGATTTTTTGTTTTTCACTGTTTCTTCTTCCTTCTAATCGATTTTGTTCCATCGTGACTACTTGTGTACTGAAAGAAACAAATATGTACATTTGTGTGACATGGGCATACATACAACATGCAACAAAGAGAAAAATATACTTTTAAATTTTTTTTATTAAACGTTTGTAGTTTTTTATCAAGGAAAAAGGTCTTTGAATATTTTGATTATTTTTGCAAGCATGTTATGTTTTTAAAAAAATTTTCTTTAAAGCTGTTAATTAATTTCAGAATGCGAAAAATAGGCTCAAGCTTTACTAATACTGCAAATTCGATTTTTAATTTAAAAAATATTAGTAAAACGTTTATCGAAAAGTTTATTATATATGTTTGATTTGTTAGCGGTTTTTAAATTTTATACATTTTTTAACAAAATAAATTCATCATAAAATGTTTTGTGACAAGTGCAAACATGAAAAACATTTAAAAATAAAATTTTATTATCACTATAATTAGTGTTTAGTATACGGTATCAAATCCTGTGAATGAGACCACATCCAAAAAGTTATTAAACTGAAAAAACTTTTGCTGCAACAAAACAAATCCCAAACGAAACCAAAGAGAAACATTTTTGGTCTACATTGAGTCTCTCTCACACTTATGCCGGCATTTCACTTTTTTTTAAAAATGCATTAAACCGACATTTCTTTCGCGTCGAGATTTTTTTTACCCTGTAAAAAATAAAAATGTTGGTTGCAGCCGACATTTTTCTTTCTTTTAAAAAAGAACTGGAGCAATGCCGGCATTTCATTTTTTACAGGGGAAAAAAAATCTCGACGCGAATGAAATGTCGGTTTAATGCATTTTTAAAAAAAAGTGAAATGCCGGCATAAGTGTGAGAGAGACTCATTATATTTTTCTCTTCTTTTTTTATTTTCCCATTTTTAACAATTCTCTTTCAGGGAAAACTGAAGAGCCTTTGTTTGGATTTATTAGACATTGAGGCAGTCGAATGAGATCATTTGCACAATAATGATTTATTTCAGAAAAAATCAATAAGCTAAATAAACCTTTTTATGCAAAAAGTCATTTTTCGTTATATCTCCGCTACAGCTGAATTTTTTGGTTATAAAACTTTAGTTTATTACAACTTTTTGAATATTTTATCTATTTTTTCATCAATAATAAGTATAACTGAGATTAGTTATTTTTAGGAAATTTTTAAAAAAAAATAAACTGCTGTCGGTCAAACCAGCATTGTAAAATTTCTTGCATTTTTAAAAAATGTTTTATTTTTCTTTTAACTTTACTTTAAAATAAAATATTATTTTGGCTTCACTTCGAACTTTTACATCCTAGTCGCATTAATTGTTTTTCATAAGAAGAATAACTGAATTTTTTAAAGTAACTAAACCACGATGTTCTGGTTATTCAAAGACTTCATTTTTTGCTGTTAAAATTATTCCTCTTTTCTATGTTTTTGTTAAAACTACAAATTATAGTTTTTATTAATACATATAACCTCGTTTTTTATGCTTGTTCGAGTTTTTTATGATAAAAATTTCTTTTATACGACAAAAAATAAAATCAATTAAAATCAATAAATATTATCCAGCATGTTCAGGGATGGCATAACAAAAGATTTTCTAAAACAATTTGCAACAGTTGTACGGTAACTTTTTACTGATAAAATTGTAACAAGCGGGTTAACAACCGGTATCCTGAAAATGTATTATTGCTTGGGGTAATCAACAATGAAGTAAAAGCATACCAACAACAAATTAAATTACAAATTATACCAAAACCAGGAATATTGACCAGGGAAAATACAGCAATTAATACAATTCCAATTGGGAATAAAATGAAAATTAACGGGACAATTGCCTAAAAATAACTTGCAACGGTAATAATTTTATGCAAATTTTTAAATTCGAATTGAGCACTTTTTATACACTAATCTAAATAGTACCGATTACAGTAAATTTCAGTTTTTCCAATGTGCGAATTTTTGAAATTTTTTATCAAAAGAATTTTTATAACAAAATTTACTAAAATTTTTTAAGGACCGCAAAGCACGGAAATATGCAAATTTTTGAAAAATTTAAATAATATGTTTCCATCTAAGGTAACATATTATTTTAATAGTTTCTATGTTGTGATATGGAAATTTAAATAATATGTTTGCTTTAAAGGTAAAATTTGCATATCACAACATCAAAACTACCGTACCCCCGAAAATTACCTGTAAAATCATAGTTTTAGTCAGTTGATTATGCATTTGCCGAGTTGCAGGTGAAAGAAAATAATATGCATTTTTGAGTTTTTTCCAAACTGCCCAAAATGTATAAATTGTTATTGCATAAGAAATTATCACAAGTAACAATCCTGCACCGCAACAAAACCTTAGAGGCCAAAATTGAATTCTTGCCGAAATAAAATATGGTATTCCTCGAAAATAATATGGATCAGCTGCCAGAAGTGCCACTTTATCTTCATAAAATTCAATTTCAGAAAATTCTGCATAAATCCAAAGTCCAATTATAAGTAATGGTGCAAGAATTGTTATCACCAGCATTGCCATGTATTCCATTATTGATAACTTTTTTTCAAAAATTATAAATAAATATCGATAAACAAATTGTGCCGGGATTGTTGTGACACAGTAAAAAAGCGAAAAAACCCAAAAATGAATCAAAATCATGTTAAGAAGATACGGTAATGGTTTCAGCCAGTCACTTTCAATGATGTAAAATGTACCGGTTTTGATTTCGGTGTGCTGAAATAGTGTGATTTGAAAAAATTTGCATAATTAAAAAAAAATGGTTTTGAAAATTGGAAAATTTGTCTTTAATTAAAATATGAATAACACACTCTAACATTTTTTCAACAAATCCAGAAAATATTCCAGATTATGCAAATTTTCACAAATTTGCATAATGTGAAAAAAGAAGAATTTCGGTCATTTTAATGTTTTCATTAAAATTTGCAGAACACTATTTATTAAATTTAAAAAGTTATCTGACTCTAAATTAATTATGCAAATTTATTCTAAGAAATTCGCATAATATTCAAGAAAATGGAACATTGATCGGTGTCGCTGATTTTCTGTACTTAATTATAGTTAGTGCAACATGTTTTAGTTTTTATAAAAAATGTGACCCAAAAAGTGAGCTATGCAAATTTATTCCTGGAAATTTGCATAAAAATGATGTCATTTGATTTGCATTTTTATTACATTTTACCCAACTCAATTACTGTTAAGAACTTACACATTTAACCAAATCACTTGCAATATTAAAAACAATATCAGCACACCAATTATGTAATAAAATAATTCGATAATCCGTCATTTTCTTTGAAGTTTTATAAACAATTAAATACAACAAAAATAAATTCAGTGAAAATCCAATAATTGATAAAAAGTTTGCGATTAAAAAGAAAATATTCCTTAAATCTATCCATGGTTCTTTAATAATAGCCATTTTTAGGCTTAAAAAAATGGAAAAAAATTTCTGTTTTGATTTTTAATAACAAATTTTTAGGCTTTTTTGGTAAAATACAATTATCTGAGAAAATTTAGCTATTTTGATATATTACAAAATTAAAAGTGAGAAAAATACATGCAAAAATTAGAAAATAATACATTTTTCTAAAATGACAAATATCATAAAATAATAAAAAAATGTTAAAAAGCAAAGTTTAAATGTAATTTTTGTTTAACAAAATTAAAAAATGTCAAAAAAATACTGATTTATCCAACTTTTATAACTCAAAAAACAATTTAATTAACAAAAAATGCACATTTAATTTACAATTTTATTTGTGGTAAATTACCACTGGTAACAACAAAAAACGTTTTGTTTTTGAATAAAAATAAATAATTGTTTTGGGTAAAGTACACGTAAAACATTGTCAGCATTTATTTATTGAGGTTCAACAACAAAGAAAAATGAATCATATTTGATTTAATTATTTATTTCCTGCAAAGCAACGTAGTTTTTTGGCACTTTTTATTGCTTTTGTACGACTACATGACTTTAAAAATGCCCTAAAGTAGGGACAACCGACGAAAAAAAAATTGTTAGCTTTGGTGCTTGTGCTATGTCTTTTCAGATACTTTCATATATGGAGAATTCAAAAATAAAAAGAAAAAAATTAATAAAATAAATTAGAAGTTCATATTTTGAGATGAGAAGTTGACTTCTAAAAGAAAAAGTGATTCGAAAAAAAAGCTTCATTTTTTCGCTTGCAAATATTTTTGCATGTTGCATGCAACATTCCTTCGACAAACGAAAAAGAAAAAAAACTTTTTTCTTCACAAATTTAAAAAAACCGCTTTTGCCTTCGGTGTTCTCAACACGAAAAATTCAAACCTTGTCTTAAAAAATGGAACAAAAAAAAATCACTTTTTTTGTTTGGCAAAATGTTTTAAACCATCGATGATGGTCTCTACCCTAAAGGGATAAATTTAAAGGAGGAGATCCATCGTGAATAAACTATTTTTACAAAAATCAGGGACTCATCGGAGCTGCTTTTTTCTTTCATTTTTTGCAGCTTCAGCCACTATAAGTCGCGACGATTCTTGACACGAACAAAAATAGCTAATTTTTTGATTTTTTAAACATTAGTTGAATCAAAGATTTTAATATAAATGCTATTTAAACAACTTTTGAATAATTTTTATTATTTCCTTATTAAAAAGGAATAAATTCCTCATCGATTGATACCAAGATCATTAAAATTGGTCACGCTTACACTATTTTACTTAGCTATAAGCAATCTTGCATGTTAAACATTAGATACAATTATCCCTACCTGTCGGCAATTCTACGCTTTTAATTCATTTTAGCTATCACAATAGATAAAAAAACGTATTTAGAAAAAATGTAATTCAGCTTTTTCAAAATCTGAGTATTTTTTTCCAGAAATTTTTGCAATGTTTAACACGAAATACTTCAGTTTTTTGTGTTTCATTGTTAAACATTGCAAAAATTTCTGGAAAAAAATACTCAGATTTTGAAAAAGCTGAATTACATTTTTTCTAAATACGTTTTTTTATCTATTGTGATAGCTAAAATGAATTAAAAGCGTAGAATTGCCGACAGGTAGGGATAATTGTATCTAATGTTTAACATGCAAGATTGCTTATAGCTAAGTAAAATAGTGTAAGCGTGACCAATTTTAATGATCTTGGTATCAATCGATGAGGAATTTATTCCTTTTTAATAAGGAAATAATAAAAATTATTCAAAAGTTGTTTAAATAGCATTTATATTAAAATCTTTGATCAATTAATTTTATTAAATTGTTTCGTTTTTTGTGTTTGGCAAAGTGGCAGTAAACAAAAACCTTATAGTGCTTCAGTGAACAAAAAAAACAAGCTCCAATGAAGCTGTTTTCGCGTCGAGAATCGAAATCGGGTGAAAAAGTTTATTCACGTTTCGCCCTTTAATTAACTAATAATAGAAAGACCAATTTTGCTTGATCTTTTAACAGTTTTAGAAAACAAAATTTTAGTCACTATATCACAAAGAAATACAAAATACATCTATAAAATTGTAACATTTTTAATCTTTGAAACAAAAGATTATATTTGAAATTTGTTTAATTGCTTCCTCCACTTAAAGAAATCGTTTTAAAAACCATTTGTTTTCGTTGCTCATATCCCAAACGACTTTTCAATAAAATTCAATGAACATCAAATGTGTGTTTAAAATGTCACCCTTTTGTGACATTTTAAAAGCAAACATTTATTTGTTAACAAGATTTCAACACAAACAATTACTGTCTATCTTCCATTCCTTTTACCTTAAACGTAATTTGGTGAACTTTTTTTAAATTGTTTATAAAAAATAGCATTAAATAATCGTTTAAAAAATTATTCCTAATCATTTAATAGTTACTATTTTTGCTGGTACTATTTGAATAAACTTTAAGGTCAACTGCCAATTACAAATAATTGTCACAAAAAAGTTTCAATTTCTAACAACATTAAACCATATTTTTTTACAAAAACTGATTTTAGGACTATTTTCAAAATTCAAAGAATAATTACATTTGCAATAACAATGTTTTTTTTAAAATGCTAATTTAAGTAAACAAAAAAATTACCATTTTGAAAAAAAGCATGTCTGGAAAGAAAAGACAAAGTCATGACTTTAAAATACAAAACACTAAACTTTTAAGAATACTAAAAAGTACAGTAACGGGCGAACTGTTACTTGAATAAATGATTTTTTCCAGCATAATCATTTCAAAGAACTAAACCTAATGTTTCAAGTATATGCAGAAGGAATTTGATCAGTCTACTATTGCATATCTTTAGTGCTTGATATTCAAAAAGTATAACAAACTCTATTCGCCACGTTTTAAAAAATGTTTTTTTCAAAGTGCAAAACGTCAACAAAGTTTCTGATTTTGCACTTTTTCTATTAAAAATCACTTTAGAGAATGATAGCAAAAGTAGACACAAAACAGCTTAGATTCTAGGAATAAAGTTGTCTGTAATTATTTTAAAAAATCATGTGATTTTATCAACAGATTTTGTTTTTTCTTTAAAAAATATTATTTAAAATGACAAATTTTATTTGCCACGTTTTAACTATGGTTCCTGAATGCACTTTTTCCATTAAAAGGCACTTTAGAGAAGACCGTAGACGTAAACAAACGATTCTCGATTATGGTGAAATTTTCTTTTATTTGCAGTTGGTATATAATGTCGTAGAACAGACAGTAATAAAAGAAGTTCTTTTAGTTTTCTTTGGAGTTTTTGTTGAATTCAAAAAATTGTTGATGTTTTTACAAAACTTTGCACCATCAAATAAAATTTTAGTTTTAGAAAAATGGTCCGTCTTGTTCTTTTTGTTGCTATTTGCTTCTTTGCTGTTATTACAGTTCATTCCTGGCCAGATAATTGTACTGTGGTAAAAGCTTTAAAACTTTATAGGAAAAAAAAGTAAATTACAATTCGACAACTTGATTTAAGGGACATAGATGTGGACCACCATTAAATAGATGGGTTGCTGAAATTTGTCCCAAAACCACTCACAAAGGTGCACCTTGTGGACGTATGTTGCGTACACGAATTATTTTTTCATTAAAAAATTTAAACTTTACAGCCGATGGCATGGTTGAAGCATGTTGTAAAGGAGAATGCGGATGTGAAGATGTTCGTGCCTCCTGTTGTCCCGAAGTTACACCACCACCATTAATTTAATTATGTGTTTTATAAAAACATGCGAAAAAATTCTTGAATAAAAGACCTTTAAGAACTATGCAATAATGAGTATAGGTGAATTATGCAAATTTGATCTCATTTTTTGATGAAATCAAGAATGTGTAAATATAAAATGTTACAAAACATGCTGTAATTACACACAACCAATAAACACTTACAGTAAATAATAAATTTTATTTCAAAAAATTTAATATTAAACAAATAACCACACAACAAATTTTTTTAAAGTCCTTGATGGAACAACATATCAAATTAGCATAACATAAAAGGTTCGCCTGGCTCATAATTCATAGCATATTCTAACGAGTCTGATGAAAAATTAAGTGAACCCCAGTGTGTAAAAAAGATGATTAAAAGATAAAGAACCGATCCACTAACAAGTTTAGCCCCCCTATCATCGGTGCGTGTTATAAAATTCCATTCTTTCCAAATTAGTAAAATCAACACACCCATTAATCCACAGCTAAAATATGACCAAAATCTGTAAAAATCATATTGAAACTGTACTTTCGGCAAAACAGCATTTTCTTTAAATTTTTGCATACATATACTCCTTGAATTTTGTTGGATCTTTAAAAGTCTACGTGTGTCATTTAAAATTTTATGCAAATTTTTAGAAGCTTCTTCAAGATGAAATCGTAGATCGGGATGAACATAATGGGAGAGGCTAATTTCTCTGATGCAACTGAGTTCCTAAATATTTTTCACCAAGGTTTGAAAAATCTGTAACTTTCTATTAAAAACTTACTCTTAACAAATTTCCACATTTACTGTTCAATTGATTAAACTCTTCCAGTGGCATATCGCAAGGAGGCTTTGTAATATAATTTCTTATCATGGTATGGCCAATAAAATGCGTATACAAGTTATACCATAGAAAAGCAACATTTAAAAATGGCAGCAAAATTAATAGAAGTATGCGAAACAGTGATCTTATTTGTCGTGCCCTTTGACGAAATCTGTATTTACAGTTACACAATAAATATAACGATTTCATTTGTAATCTTTAATTTTATTTAAAACAAATTTTTTAAAAAGAAAAATGAAGCAAATAATTTTCACAATAAGGAACTATTCTCTTTTAGTGATGGCATTTTGGACTTGCCTGAACTACGACTAGAATGCACTGTGCATCCTTTTTTTATGTTCATACAAATATTTTTACTTATTCTTATTCAATCAACTAGCAATTACGACCATAAGGTCATTATATGGAAAAATAAATGGATTGGGAAATCAATAAAGTACATTTGTGCCATGTGATTCCCTTAAAATTACACCACCAACAAAAACTTAAAATAAATAACATATTTTTTTTCAAAAATTTAACATTTAAAAAATAAACAAACAATTTTTTTGAAAGTTTTGAAGGAACAGTGTACCAAATTAGCATAACGGTAAAAAATCTTCAGGTTGAAAAGTCATACCAAAATTTAAGGATTCTGATGATATAACAAGTGAAAGCACATGTGTGAAAATGAGTATGTTAAGATAAATGAAAGATCCGATAAAAAGTATCCCCTCATCGGCGCGGGTTATAACATTCCATTCTTTACGAATTAATACAATCAGCACAACCATTAATCCACAGCTAAAACATAATGAAATCTTATGACATTTATATTCAAATTGAATTTTTGGCAAAATAACATTTTCCCCAAAATTTTTCATACATTCTTTTCTTGAATTTTGTTGGACCTTTAAAATTTTATATGTATCGTTAAACTTTTTATGCAAATTTTTAGAGGCTTGCTCAAGAAAAAATTGAAGATCCGAATCAATAGGATGAGAGCTGATAATTTCTTTGGTCGAATTTATTTGCTAAATAAACACAATTTTATTAATTTCTAATATAAGGTCGTTCCATATGTTTATGCGTTTTGTTACCCTTGGCAAAGTGTTCTCCTCTATAAAAAAACGCCGAAACTTATGGAACGACCTGATAGATTTTGATTGAAACAATGATCTTACTTTTGATAAATTTTGACATTTAATATTCAGTTGGCTATAGTCTTTCGAAGGCAATAAATTTGGCAGATCACATGGAGCATTTATTAAATAACCTTTTATCATTTGAGTTTTAGTTCCATAACCAATTAACATATATATTTGAAAAATAATATTCAATAAAGGCAACAAAATTAATAACAATATATTTTTTCTAGATTTAATATTCTGTGCTCTTTCATGAAATCTGCTTTTACAGTTACACAATAAATACAAGGATTCAATTTGCATAACTAATTCTACGAGCTTTCAATCAAAACTGAGCAAGAATTGTGTTAACCAAAAAAAAACAATTATTCTTCTTCAATATTTTTTCCATTTTTTTATTTCTTCTCTGTCGTGATTTTTTGTTTTTATAGCCATTATTATTACTGGGTTGCATAAAAAAAGGGACAAACAACAGTCACAGACATAATGTCTTTTAAGATTTAGTTGGATGAACTGTGCATCCTACTTATCATGGCATAGTGATGAGTCTGAAATTTAAAAGGCAGGAATGCCAAAGCTAAAGAAGAAATAATAGTTTTTTGGTTACATTTTTTTTTTGCTAAATTTTGAGTGAAAGCTCGTAAAAAGTAGTTATGCAAATTAAATCTTTCAATTTATTGTGTAACTGTAAAAGCAGATATCGTGAAAGGGCACAAACTATGAAATCTACAAAAAATATATTGTTATTAATTTTGTTGCCTTTATTGAATTTTATTTTTCAAACGTATATGTTGTTCGGTTATGGTACTGCTTCTGGAATGATAAAAGATTATTTAATAAATGCTCCATGTGATCAACCAAAGTTATTGCCGTTGGAAGACTTTGATCAATTAAATATTAAATGTCAAAATTTATCAAAAGTAAGATAATTGTTTCGATAACAAAAAATGCGTTTCTGAAATGTAAAATTGGTTTTTAGCAACTGAGTTCAACTGAAGAAATTCTTATCTCCGATTCTGATGATTCCGATCTTCAATTTCATCTCGAACAAACTGTGAAAAATTTGCATAAAAAGTTTAATGAAACACATTTACTTTTAAAGATCCAACAAAATTCAAGAAGCGTATGTATGCAAAATTTTGGGGAAAATGTTATTTTGCCAAAAGTACAATTTGAATATGAATGTTACAAGATTTGCTTATATTTCAGCTGTGGATTAATGGTTGTGTTGGTTGTACTTATTTGTAAAGAATGGAATGTTATAACACGTGAAAATGGGGGTGCTGCAGTGCTTTTTGTTGGATCATTCATTTATATTTATATGCTTATTGCTACACATTGGACAGCACTTTATAATTCATCAAAATCTTTAGAATTTGTTTTGACTTTTCGACCAGAAGATCTCTTACGGTTATGCTAATTCGGTATTTTGTTCCTTCAAAGCTTTTAAAAAAAATTTGTTGTTTCGTTTTTTTTATTTTAATGTTTAGTTTTTAAAATAAAATTTGTTTTAAAGGTTGTTTGCTGGTATAATTGTAAGGAAGAGCAGAATATGGCACTAAGATGTTCAAGCACACTTTGCTATTTGTTACTTAAAAATTGTTTGTGCTTCATCAGAAAAAAAATTTCAAGCTTGCATAATGTACGTATACGCAAAACTGTAAAGATCTATCACAAAGTGCGAATGTAATTGTAAAATCAATTTTTGTAAAAAGAGTATGGTTTAATGTTGATAGAAGTTTATTTTATTTACATTAATGTTTTTGTAAATAGTAACAGTTAAGAAGTATTTGATAGCTACAAAGGTCAGGTAAAATTTTTAAAACGAGTTTTGAAATCTTGCACTGAATTTCATGTTTTTTTTTCAAAATGTGGATTGTGATAAAGGTGTTCAATCCTTAATGATAATCAGTATAAAAATAAATATTTAAAGTATCGAGAAATGCAAACATATATAATTTATGACAGATATACAGACGCATACAAAAGAAAAGACAGAGATAGAACATATGCTGTGATACAAGAAACACCACGGAAAAACAGTAACACAAGAAATTGAGCTAAAAAATGTCATTAGAATTATATTTTTAACTTTAAATATCCAAACAAATGAATATTCAAAAAATGAAATTTCACTTACTCTTAAATAAATATACAACTTTAGACAACATGAACCTCAGCAGCACGTTGACCACAACAAGGAAATTTTGCTTTGATATTTTGAAAAAGCAATCGTAAATAATTCTTGAAACGGATCATGACATAAATGACAAAAACAATGGAAATTGCGATAACATTAATAACTGTGGCAGTGATGGGATGTATAACGATAAATCCAAGATGAAGACAATATAAAGTAACTGTTGCTGATGCCATGGTTACAATAGAAATGACTTTAGATGTTATATCGAGATCAAATGATATAGAAGAAATAACACCAGCTGAACCTCCAACAATTATACTAGCAACATATAAATACCATTTTAAACCGTTATACATTTGGAATACTTCTAAAAAATGAGATTTTAGATATAAACTAGTGCATTTAACGTCTCATAATTCTTATTAAAGAGTAATGATTTTCACCTTTGTTATGTAAAACGAGTGATAATCCATATACTTCTTCAGCACTTGCAGCCATGACAAAACCACCAACAAACATTAAGAAAGCATAAGAAAATTCAGTTTTCCATCGTTCGGCAAATTTGATATCTTTGACAGAAAAACATAACATCATAACAAGTATAGTAGTTGATGAACCAAAAATTGCACTAGCCAACAGAGAGAGTCCCATTAAAGCATAAAAGGTTGGTTCATCCACATCCATTTTTACATTGAAAGCATTAAAACTTGCCTGTTAAAATACACATATATTAGAATAAAAAAGGTTGATACAGTATGCCTTATATTTTACATTTTCCTTGCATAAAATTCTCAGTAGCTCAGAATAACGGCAAAAATGCCAGCTTAACTTTGTTTAAGCTTTTATCAATGAAATATGCATAATGGTAAAAACCAGCTACATCTTGAATGCGATTTCGTCATTCTTATGAAATAAAAAAATATTTCGATCTGGGATACTTAACATTATAGTTGCTTTTTTCTTCTGAAGCTTTCTTCTCTCTGGGTAAATTATCCAAATGACCTATGAATTTGAATAAAGTATTGTCAAAAAAACATACCAAAGCAGCGAATGCACATCTGAAATTAAAGGAAGCAAGAATAACAACTTGGAAAACTATCCATAAACCATTTAGTCCACGCAAATTTGTAAAGCATGTTAAATATTGTGGAGGAGTTTCATTTGCTGTAGATACTTCAACAGATGGAGCAGGAGTTACACCACCAGAAGCTACAAATTGAAGTTCATTTAAAGGCTGGTCTTGAGCATTTCTTGGCGTTGGTGGTGGAGTTGCAGTAACTTCATATTCAGCTTTCTTTATAATTTCTTCTTTATTTCTAGGAACACATGGATAAGGTTCAACAAAGGTTTTCATTTCAATCGCTGCTGACATCTTGATGATCAACCAACTGATTTTGTATTTTTACCAACTGATTTTATATTTTAATTCAAATGCTTTTTCATTTCACGATAAATTTGCATATTATTTGTTTGTTGATCACAACTGTCAATGTCAAAAATTAAAATATTAGTGCTTTTGTCAGAATATATAAAGTTTTTGAGCAAAGTTTACAAAAGAATTACGGTATAGATGTACAAATAGATCAGAAATAGATTGTTTGATGTTTATTTTTTTCTTATGCCTGCGACAAAAAATAACTTAACAGCTGTTTATGTAAATTTCCATAAAAACAAATGTTTGTGAAGAGTGAATCTATTTCATTTTTACAAAAGTTGTCAATTTTAGGTTTTATACACGGCATATTTTTCGTTGATGTAAAGACAGAATTCATTGTTTAATCGATTACGAAGTTCTGCACTGTTATTTCAGTGATGTATTTCTTAAGAATTTTGTTTTTCATCACTTCAGAAAAAGAGAGTTGATCTTTGTACAACTTTTTTGTATCAAAAAGTTGAAACCCAGTAAAGGCCTGCATGAAAATAAAATAGAGTTGCTTTAAAATTTTATTTTCAAATTTTTTTGAAAAAAAAGAATTTTATAACCAAAGAAGATCTTTTATAACAAAAATAGATATGCATGAACAATAAAACTCTTGAAAATACTTTTATTTCATTAAAAATTAAATTTGAAAACTTTAACAGTAACAATATTTAACAAAAAACAAAACATTTTCAATATTGTTATTGTTATTATTAAATTACGGTAAGATTTCGTTTTAAGAAAAAGAAACAGCGAACTTTTTAACATCAAAGTTTAAAGAAAAAAGAAAAAGACAATTTCTATGGTAAAATTACCGGCAAAAAACAGAATTGATAATTTCTTTTAAAATGTGGTTCGCCAACAAATATTTCAAAGTGCATGTTTTTACATACACATGGGCGGAGGCGTAAGCTGCTCCAACTGATTTGAGGGATTGAAAAAAAATATTGCAGGATCAGAACCCGTACATTGGACTTGTTTTCCAACAGGGAAGGTATAACCATTCATCTAAAAAGATATTCATAAAAATTTTGTGAACTTCAAATTTTATTATTTACCACAATCGTAGTTTTCATCATATCCATGCATTGAAAACCAGTTCGAATATAAACACATCTTTCATCTGCAAAAAATGGTGCAGAAATTATCCCAGTCATGGTAAGAAACAGCATACAAGTTCGAGGTGGACAAACACATTCAATGGAATCAAAAGGTTCTTGAATTCCGCCATTATCATATGTCCATTGCATGGTTGTATCATTGCATGTAATAGTTTGTGGAGTTGGAAAATTTGGAGCAACACCATCAAACTTAAAATTAGTAACTGTTTAACAATTACTTATATTATATTGGTAAAATTATTACCCGAACAAAAGCAATTGGTGCCACACATGTTGCTGTAGCAGTGTAGACACATGTTTCACAATCAGCAATTGCAGGTGAAACTGTTATTCGATTTCCGGTTAAAAGTGGGCATTTTAGTGGTTCACAAACTGAAAAAAAGATAAATAGAAAATAGCTGTATGCTTTCCATGCATTAAAATAATTAAAATCTGCAAGTTTATTTAAATAAAAGCATATATGCAAATTTTTTTCCTTTAATTTTTATATTTAAAAGGTCATTCTGAAACACTTTGCTAATCGGCGCAAAACTTAGAATTTTGGCATTTTTAAACATTTCGCCAAAAGGCGCCAAATTTAAATCTGTTTTTTAGAAAATTCCAAAATGATCAATATCATTTTAGTTCATGACCTCTCAGAGGGAAAACAGTTGCCATGAAAATACCATACATGGTTCAAACATTGGTCCAATTGCCATTGCAGGACATCTTTCAAGATTCGGATTTGCAATACATCCATTGGCTTTTAATATTGTTTCAAAAATAAAATATAACAATAGATACATCATTTTTTTAAGGTTAAATTTTTTTACATGTCAAACAAAAAAAAGGTTCATCTTTCTTTTTCTCTTTAATGAAAAAAAAATTGCGTAAAATAAATTTAAAGGTGGTCAAAAAAAGTTCGTAGATTTTTCTTCATCTTTGATTCCTTTGATCTCAAAAATGGAGACACCAACACACAAAAGAAAAAAATTCGCATCAATTAATTAACCTTAATTTATTTTTTTATTGCGTAAAAATTTTCCATCAAATGTATTTTTTTTGCAATTGAAGTTTCAAACTTTTTCTGAGCACAGTTAAATCAATTTTCAAAAATATAGAAGAATGAAATTTTTTTGGGTATGTTTAGTTTGGTGTTGTTACAAAACACGGTTGAACAAATAAAATTATATATTAATTTTTAAAAAGTTTTAAGAAATAGTTTTTTTACACATTGTTTGAAATGGCATTTGTCCACAAAGAGAAGGAAAATAGCATGTTTCAAATTGTAAACCAATTGCAATACATCTTTTAACATCTTTTTCTGCGGCTTTGATCAAAGCAGATTTAACACTACACCATCCTCCATAATTCAAGAAATCAGCTTTTGTACCATCTGTAGTTTCCCAAGTTTGTCCACTGTCATTTGTGTAAATTCCTGTCATTATATTAATTGATGTAGCAACACCATAACCTTAAAAGCAAGAAATATGCAAATTTTATGGGCCGATCTTACTCATCACAAGTTGCAACTCTGCGACACTATGAATGGAAGCCAAATGTGCACCACCAAGATATTGACAATGTTGTTCTGCTTCAGACCAAGTTCCATTAAATCTTCCAAGATTCATACTGTAACAAGATCCTGTTGGAGGATAATACATCCAACCTGCACTGCAATTATATTCTAGCGGATAAGCAGGAAATGGAACTGCACACGCAAAATGTTTTGTTTGAAAACAATCATGAGATGACCAAGTTCCGTCTTTTAATGCTAGAGCAGTACAATTTGAATCACCAATATTTTGTGGTTCACCTTGTTTCCAATTATTGTAATTAAAACTTGTGCCATCTGACCAGTTCCATTTTCCATTTGAGATAAGATTACTTGAACCTATCCAGATATCAGTTCCAGTACTTTGATTAAAATAATTTCGAGCTTCTTCTAAAGAGATAAAAAGTTTAGGTATAATTATAAATTTTTACAAGGAAAGGTATCAACATGTCCCTTTTGAACAGGACCTATCCCATTGGATATCCCTAGGCCATTTATACATAACCTCAAAATATTTCCATTAGCCTTTTATTATGCAAATTTATGGGATTGAAGTTCAGAAAATGTGCGTGTTACAGGGGTTTTTGAAAAATTGTTGACCCGGGGGTAGTGGATTTTTCGAACTTCATTTTCACAAATTTGCATAAAGAAGGCCATTCCACGGAAATATTTTGGGGTTATACATAACTGCCCTAGGGCCATATAATGGGATAGGTGTTGTTCAAAAAGCTGGGGGGGGGGGGCATGTTGATACCTTCCCTTGTTAGCATAAACAGACGTCCAATTACAGTATTTGCAAATCCATCATGAACAGAAGCTAAATGTCCACCTAATCCGTTACAGTATACCTCAGCTGCAGCAAATCCGGTTGCTTTTCCATTGAAGTAATAACACTTTGATTGATACTCGATACCACCATTGAAACAAGTAAAAGATCCAAATCCGACAAAAAATGATAATAAAATAAAATTTATAAGCATGATTTTTTATTTGCTTACAATAAATATGCTTTTTTTCAAACACGACCAAAATGCTTTTATTGATAAAAGTTTAGAGGTCAAATTTTTTTGACAATACAAAATTATTCCCATAGAAGCAATTAAATTTGCATTCTTGGGTGTGGTGGCTACATTTTTGTAGTCCCACAAATATGCATGGATTGTATCGTTTTATTTTATCAGCGTAGTTGATTTTTTGACCTTATGAAAATAATCTTAAAATATTTTATCAGTTGTTTGTGCATTCTTTACAGTACATTCTTAACATATAGTCCACAAGTATTTTGAGTAACTTTTATTGACAAAACTTTCATGGTGTATCTTTGCAGCAATTATAGTTTAAAGTACAAATTTTTTGGGTCAGGATCTTATCAAAAAATTTGATGATCTCGACATGAATAATAAAGATTGGTGAACGCTGGTATTTATTTTTGTTGGAGAAAAATATTTTTAACACAAAATTGCAGCAAGTGCCTTTTCATCTTGAGATAATAATCTTCCATAATTCAAGTTTCCAGGTTTGTCCACCTTTGTTTGTGTAAATTCATGTCATTATATTAATCGATGTAGCAACACTATAACCTAAAGAGCAAGAAATATGCAAATTTTATGGGCCGATCTTACTCATAAAAAGTTGTAACTCTGCAACACTATGAAAGGAAGCCAAATTTGCACCATTAATATATTGAAAATATTGTTTAGACCAATTTCCAATAAATTTTCCAAGAGTCATGATGTTACAAGAACCAATTGGAAGATAATACAATAATATATTGTTATTTGTAGTATTTTAACTTCTACGTTTTTATGCATTTCATTAAATGTGTGAATTACGACTTCTTACAAAAACAAAAAAACTTTATCTTTACGGAACTTAAAAAAACCATTGTTTCACACATTTGATTAATTTTTTAAAGCGAAATATTTAAATAAACTTGACATTTTTTCAAAATTACGGTTACCATTTTGTTATTTTCTCAGAAGCAAAGAAATTAAGATTCCCACGAATAATTTTAAGCTTATTTATTTCCATATAAAACAAATACATTTTTAAAAAAACATTGCATTTTTAAACAGAAAAAAATGAAGATGATCGTTTCTGTTTTAATATTTTGTTTGTGTTTTGAGCTGGGTTACGGTAAGTTTTAAAGATTTTTTTGGGACAAAAATATGAAATAAGTCTGGTTTCTATTAAGCTTGAAGCAATAGCAAGTGTTGTTAATAAATGCTAACAGAAAAAAATTTGCATATTTTCAAATAGCTAAAAGCGAACTTTCAATTTTAGGAGCTGTTTTTGATCCTTATCAACGCCGATACAATATCCGCAATGCGTCCTTTGATGCCTTGTTCCCGACAACTGTCTCTGCAGGATTTCAAAAGCTTATCAATTCTACTACCGTAATCGATAATACTCAATGTAAAAGTATTTATCAATTTACAACTTCATCAACTCTTGCTCAACTTGTTAATTTCCATCATGAACTTGTTGATCTTTGTCCACAATTATATGATACAATCTGGTCCAAGAATGTCTCAACATGGGGTCCAGTTGATGAGTTTATGCAAATTTGGTATATGAGACATGTTGATGCTTTATGGATAAAGATTCAAGCTCGAACTTGTCGATGTCAATTATACGATGATTTTGTAGCCGGGGCCCAAGCTGCCTCAGATTCCGCTTTGCAACAGTATCTTGAAACGAATTATGACAATGCATTGTGTTTAATAAACACTGACACAATGTATAAATGGAATCTTTTCTTGAGTCGACCTGCAATCAAAAACAGAGCGATAAAATTTATCCGAATTGGTGCATTTTCAATTTCAATTGTTCATGAAATTGCCAAAGCATATCTTACAGCAGCTCGATATAACATGTACCTTGAAGGTCCGCCTTTCCTTCTAAATTCTTGCTACAATGCCACTTTCGCTTCCTCAAATTGGACACTCAGTGGCAAAGGTTTTATTAAACAAATGATGACATATCACGATCAAAAGTATCCCGCCCTTAGTCTTGTTGCTCGACAAAATGATTTCTTAATGAAGCGTTCTGAAGCTCTTGATCTTTCATGGTCATATTATAGGGAAATGAACAAAATTCCTTTGGATCCTACTGATGAAATTCATCATTTGCATTTAATTTTATACTTATGTCGAAAAGATTTTTTGGAAGCTAAACGATTACAGTACGCTACTTCTTCAACAACTCCAATTTGTACAACGACAACGAAAAGTACACCATCGACATCAACTTCAACAACTACTCCAACAACAACGACCACTTCAACGACGCCTTCAACGACCTCTCCGACAACCAGTACAACAACTTTACCACCAACAACGACCTCGGCATGCCCCCCATCATTCGCTGCTGGACTTTTTATTGGTAATGGTGTCGTTCTTACAGTAGGTGTTGCTCCACTTTTAGGAAAAAAAGAGCCCGTTTGTAAGTTTGTTATTTGCATTTTTAAATTATAAAATAATGTTTATATAACTATATTTTTTGTACTATTCCTTAGGGATCATCCAGATATGACGTCATGCAAAGATAGGGAGGGATGGGGGCCGAGTATGACCGCTTTCAAGTTGCGGCAAAGATCAAAGCATTTGTATGACGAATAGGGAAAGCGGGGTAGAAAAAAGTTGATTTTTGTATGACGTCATATCTGGATGATCCCTTTGCGCTTATTTAATTCCTTCAGAGACTTTGTTTTAAGGGCTTCTAAATTATAAAAATTCTATCACAGCAAATAAGTTAGGATTAAAAAACAAATGAAAAATTGTTGTAAGCCTTAAACATTTTTAAACTTTATTTCCTTCTATCTCTGTCTTCCTTGAAATAATTATTCATTTATTTTTGAATCCTAACTTATTAAATATTTTCTAGGTAAATCTGAGGGTCTATCGTATTACGATGGCAACACTCCAGTAGAATGGAACAATGTAGATGGCAATGTAGCAGCAGGAAACTGGGATCGAACAGATTGTCCCATTGCATGTGTTTGCACTGCTTCAGCATGCTATAAAGTGATTACATCGGAGTTTGATCCTGCCTCGCCACTCATTTATTTTTATCCCCATTGCAATAGTTCAGCGGATTGTTTCGTTACTGTCATATTATTCACTACTGGTTCTTTAGAAAACCCAAGTGATCCAACTGATAAATTTAGCATTGATTCGCAACAAACATCTTTTGATGTAAATGGTCCGAATTATCCAAAAGTTACGAAAATTGGGTGCAACGGATGTCCTATTGTTGCTTAATTGAATTAATAAAGAATTGATTATGTTTTTACATACCCGTTTTATACCTAAACAAGATAAATTTGACATAAAACGTGATTAACACAAATTTGTAAAAATATGCAAAAACAATTTAAAAGAAATTTTCCATTGTGAAACTAGTTCAGTAAACATAAAATTACCTTAAAAAGTTTTTTGACACTTTCGAAAGTGTTTTTTATATTGATCTTACATATTTCATAATCAGCTTAACTTAATCAAGCAATGTTTGGTTAATTTTTTGCAAATGTTTCCCCTGGCCTACCTTCGCGTTAGGTTTTTTTCGGCTTTTCAGTCAACCGAAACCAAAAACCCATAACCGCCAGCACTGCTTTATACCACCGTTGTGGCAAGTAAAAGATCCAAATACGACAAAAAATAATAGCAAAATAAAATTTATAAGCATGCTTTGTTAATGATAAATATGCTTTTTTCAATCCACAACCAAAATGCTTTTATCCATAAAAGTTTACAGATTGTTGACAACAAAGCTTTCCAAACAAAGCAATTAAATTTGCATTCTTGGATAGCTGAATTGTTATAGTCCTACAAATTTGTATGGATTGTATCGTTTTATCATATATTATCCATGGTATTCAATTTTTGACCTAAAAAAATTTATACTGGTTAAATAATCTAAAAATAATTTATCAGTTGTTTGTACATTCTTTATTGTACATTTTTTACATTTAATCAACAAGTATTTTGGGTAAGTTTTATTGACAAAATTTTCATAGTGTAATTTTTTTTTTTTACATTTAATCAACAAGTATTTTGGTAAGTTTTATTGACAAAAATTTTTCATAGGGCAACATTTATAATTTCTGCTGCTGAATAGCAGACAAGTTCTTATGAAAAAATGTTACGTCACACATTTTCATAAGAACTTGTCTGCTATTCAGCAGCAGCTAAAAAATTACTACTAAAAATTTTAAAATGTGGTTTAATGTCTTTTTATCTATTTATTCGTAGACGAACTTTCCGTCATATTTTCCATGCCTAATTAAACATAAATGTTAAATTAATATTTCTAAAATTTTATTAATTAAAAAATTTATTTACTAAGGTGGCAAAAAAACTTTGGAAGTATTTAAACGTTTTTTAAAAACTTGTTTATAAAAAAATGCGCAGATTCCCATTTCAATGCAGGCTGATACGGTAGAATATGGACCAATAACAGCTTGTAAATTAATAATACCAAACTACAAAAAATTTGCATAAAAAGATAACGATTTACGATTTAAATATACCGTGTTCAGCAAAGTTCCACCAAGATTTGAGCCAATATCCAAGAATAAAGTTGCGAGTAATGTACAAAGTACAAGGGTGTTAAACTAAAAATTGAAAATTTGCATAAATTTTTGATATACTGTAGTTGCAAGAAAATTTGCATATTTGGATTTCTATTACGATAAAAAATATCAACTAAATTTTTTCAGCCTCTTCGATAATCCATATATGCAAATTTTTAGAATATGCAAATTTTTGGATTACTTACCTTATAATTAGCTTGGGTATAATTATGGGTATATTTCATAGCAGTAAATAAAATGACACAATTCAATAAAATAAAAAAACCACTAAAACCCCGTGAATAAAGATAAGTATCAACAATTGGTTTGGCAACCATACATCCAAAAACGGCACATGCTGTTGTAGGTTTTGTTGGCCATGTTGGAATAAGAATTACTGTCAGGGTGAATACTGTAGCCCCGAGCATTAACAAAACCACAAAATATCGAGGATATGAATTTTCTGGATTTTTATATCTTACTGGATACATAACTGCCAAAATTCGATCAAGTCCTAACCCAAACACAGATATCGGGGATAAAATAATGAAAAGAAGTTGAGTGCCACCAATAAAAAATAAAAAGTATGCATTATTTTCAGTTGGAAGTGGACTCCAATTAAGCATGTAAAAAATGATAAAACTAATATTGATTAATGCCGTGGCAATTTGGGTCTGGAAGTAAAAACTAATACAAGGGGATTTGATTACGGTAGAATTGCCATTGTTTGATTGTCGTTTAATGACGATGTAAGTAAATACATATAAACTAAACAATTGTGACCCTAAGGCAAGGATATATTCACCCAAAACGAGCCAGGGATTAGCTGCCATCGAAAATGGATTAAATGAATTTGAAGACGGCGGCAACTTCAAAGCGGTAGTTTCATTCATCTTTTTTTCAAACAACCATAAAAAATTTTGTTTCCACTTGGATTATTTAAATTTAATTAAACTACACGTTTAACAGACAAAAAAATGAAAACCTACACCGTATACTTTTTCCAAGAATAAACTTTTGCTTCAAAAAGTTTTTAAAGCAGAAATAATTGGGCAACAATTAATTAATATTTTAAGATAATTCGTTTGCGTCGGCACACATTTACATTTCTTATAATTCAAATTTTTCCTTTGTGTAATTTTTAGAAAAAGCAGAGATTACATAAGTTTTACATTCATTTTTTCAGCAATTATTTCCGGAAATGTTTATAAAAGTTTATGTTTACGATTCTTAAAATAGAAAAATATGGTCATTAATATCATTATAAATGGGGGAATAAATTATAAATGATAATAATAATAACAAAGAAATTTAAAGATTAAAAGAAGATAACTTTAAAGTATTAAAAATGCAAATTTTAGTTGCATAAATTTTAAGCCTTTTCACGTTTTTGGAAAAATGCACGAATACATTCATTTTATTTAATTATTTCCGGAAATGTTTTTTTGTTATAAATTCATGTAAAAATTAATTTTGGTCAATAACCTTTATCATAACCTGACCATTTTTTATGCAAATTTTTGGTAGTCGAACCTTGATTTTACTTTCACCTGAAATTTCTCTAATAATCCCGAGAAAACTAGAAAAGTTTGCACAATGTAATTTTTAAAAATGCTTGCTGATGAGATTTATTAAACCGTAGTACAGTTTTAAAAAAGTAAAATTTAAAAAATTAGAATATCCGTTTCTTGCATATTGTATGTGAGACATCAGTACAATTGCGATCCCAGTAACAATCTTCGTAGCTATATTCAAGTGTGACGCATCTTTCGCCTGGCACATTTGTCAAAGGGTGGCCAGAACACCATTTACCATATTTTAAAAAGTCTGCTGTTGTGCCATCAATGTACTTCCAATCTCGACCACTATCAGGAGAATAGATTCCTGTCCATAAATTTAACCAATATACATAAACATAACCTAAAAATAGAGGTAACACTTTGAGTAAAAATGTTTTTAGGCTTACTCATAAGGTATCGATATTCTGAGAAGCTATGAAAGGACACTAAATTTGCACCATTATCTGCGCAGTAATTTTCAGCAGCCATCCAAGTTCCATTAAAACCTCCTTGATTTACACCGTAACATGCACCAGTTAAAGGAAAATAATTCCATCCATCACTGCAGTTATAACTTAATGGATATACCGGAGCTGCAGAAAATTTGCATAGAAAACTTTTGTTTTTAAAACAATCTTGAGCAGTCCAATATCCATCATTCATTGATAAAGCAGCACAATTGGCACCGGAAACATTTTGGGGTTCACCTTTTTTCCAATCACTGAAATCAAAGGCACTTCCATCAGTCCAATTCCATTTTTGATTTGCATAAAGTTTATTTGCACCAATCCAAAGATCAGAATCCGTGCTGCTATGAAAATAATTTTGGCCTTCTTCTAAAATTGACTTATAAAAAATTCAATAATAAAAATTAAAAATTGTTAACCTCCAATCATATCATTCGTAAATGCATCATGAATTGAAGCTAAATGCCCTCCAAGGCTGGCACAACTAATTTCAGCTGCAGCAAATCCAGTTTCAGTTGAATTAAAAAGATAACAATTTGATTGATATTCAATAGTACCATTTGGACATGAATCTCCAAAAACAAAGGAAAAAATTAATGGAAGAAAAATTAATTGTTTGCGCATTATTGATTTTGCTTAATGATGTTTTAAAATAATAGTTTAAAGCAACAACAATAACCAAACGAGGTATCACTGATAAAATGGGTTAGCTAATTTTATTGGAAAATGATAAGAAAACAATCCTTGGTTTTTTATTGTTACTGCTATAATGAAAGACAATTTTTTTGTTGATTTCCAAATCACAGAAATTAAGTTTTTTTTTCAATGTAGAGTGGTGATAAAGTAGGGGACAAAACTTTAGACGAACGTCGAATTTCGTGGTTTCGAAAGGTTCTTGTCAATTATGATAAAAGTTATTGTTATATTCGAATTCAGCAAGTAAAATAACCTAGAAAATGAAAGAATTATCAGGCTTACTCGAAAATTAACGAAAAATTTCGAAAAAATTCAATTTTTGACTGGGACAAAACTTTAGACGAATTTTATTATTTTTGTTATTTTTCATTAAAAATTTATTATAAAATACCAGAAACAACAAATTAATAATCAGTAAGTTTACCATTACGATTAATTACTTGAAAGAGACGATTTTTCATACTTGAAACAAGATTTTTAAGAACTTCAGGTTGAATACTATCCCATGCTTCTATAATAGCAGTTTCAAAAAAAAAAAATTGTTATTTTTTATTTTTTTAATGTCCAAACAATTAAAATATGTTTCTAACATAAATATTTATCATATTTGAGGCATTTGAACCCATTACAATACCTAAAACATCAATCGGAATGAGCTCAAAATACTGTATTTTGGTCATTTTTGGTGTTTTTGCGGGACTTGTAAATCGGTGCACCAGCGGTGCATGGTGACACCATATACATTTTTAGATAGTCTTATATGTCATTAATAAGTATGGGAACTTTCATACACCCATCTTCAATACCCGCTTCAGGTCATCAAATCAAAGATAGACCATAAACGTCAAAAAATCCAGAAAAATGTAGAAAAATGACAAAAACTATAAAAAACTGTCAAAAACGAGACACTTTCAAAAAATCAGCCTGAAGCGGGTATTGAAGATGGGTGTATGAAAGTTCCCATACTTATTAATGACATATAAGACTATCTAAAAATGTATATGGTGTCACCATGCACCGCTGGTGCACCGATTTACAGGTCCCGCAAAAACACCAAAAATGACCAAAATACAGTATTTTGAGCTCATTCCGATTGATGTTTTAGGTATTGTAATGGGTTCAAATGCCTCAAATATGATAAATATTGATGTTAGAAACATATTTTAATTGTTTGGACATTAAAAAAATAAAAAATAACAATTTTTTTTTTTTTGAAACTGCTATTATAGAAGCATGGGATAGTATTCAACCTGAAGTTCTTAAAAATCTTGTTTCAAGTATGAAAAATCGTCTCTTTCAAGTAATTAATCGTAATGGTAAACTTACTGATTATTAATTGGAATAATATTATTTTCTACCCATAATTCGTCTTAATTTTACCCTTAAATTTTTCAGTGCCCAAAATTCATCTTAATTTTACCCATAATTTTTTAAGTGCCCAAAAATCATCTTAAATTTACCCCAAAATTTTTAAGTGCCCAAAATTCGTCTTAATTTTACCCATAATTATATCGATAAATCCTCACAATAGGCAAGCCTTGGTATGTTATAGCATAAAATGGATATGTTACAGTCTAAATATGCATGTTACAATGTCAGGCCCTCGCTTTGATCGGACCATGCCGTAAATAACTGAAATGAACCCTCGTATTGATGGAGCTGTTTAAGCCTAAAAACATTGCTTGTGTAAGGTTACAAAGGCTGAGTACATTAAGTCACACGCTAAGCGGAATGAAAGTAATCTAAGTTTGTGATAAATTTTATTACTTAAAAGGCCTTATCATATATAAGTTTGTCATTTTTAACGACTAACTGATATAATTATGGGTAAAATTAAGATGAATTTTGGGCACTGAAAAATTTAAGGGTAAAATTAAGACGAATTATGGGTAGAAAATAATATTATTCCATTATTAATTTGTTGTTTCTGGTATTTTATAATAAATTTTTAATGAAAAATAACAAAAATAATAAAATTCGTCTAAAGTTTTGTCCCAGTCAAAAATTGAATTTTTTCGAAATTTTTCGTTAATTTTCGAGTAAGCCTGATAATTCTTTCATTTTCTAGGTTATTTTACTTGCTGAATTCGAATATAACAATAACTTTTATCATAATTGACAAGAACCTTTCGAAACCACGAAATTCGACGTTCGTCTAAAGTTTTGTACCCTACTTTATACACAAATTTGTTTATGTCCGTCAGTAATAACAATAATAATAATAATAATAATAATAATAATAATAATAATAATAATAATAATAATAATAATAGTGCAATGGAATGTCTGTTTTCAACACTGTAATAATCTGTCAAATATCAAATATCATTTATTAAGTTTATTAAATTTATTAAATGACGTCATAGACTTGTTTACAGTTTTTAAATTAAATTTTTTTCCAAGAAACATTACAGTAACTTTTGTTACAAAAATTAAACACAAATCCAAAATTAATAAGTAAAAGATTTTGTAAACTTTGTTTTCATTGGGAGACTCTTTTTCCAAAGTTTTGTCACACTTTTCTTTCCCCATAAAACAACATCTCTTAAACCTTCCCGATATCCAGTCATTAATCCTAAAATTATTACAGCATCAAAAAATACACGAATTTCACGAAATATTAGAGTCGTTTGTTCATTATTGTATAACCATTTCAGCCAATTTGGTAAAGGTTGTTGAGGTGAAAAAGTATGAACAATTTCCATTGAACCCAAAATTGACAAAAATATTGTTTGAAGTGATAAAACAATTATAATTCGAATGTTGGCTTTTAAAGCTGTTTTATTGATTAAGGCCTAAATTAAATTTAAATTTAACATTTTGTAAAATGCATTGAGAAGAAAAAGTGATGATAAAATTTTGTGACACTTGAACGCCGGAATTTTGATTTTGGAATTTTCGAAAAAGTGCCATTCATATTATCTGGAAAAAATAAGGCGTGTGCCATAGGCAAAATTGACCCAAGTGTCACTAAAAGGTGACAACATGTCACAGAATGTCGAAAGTGTGACAAGTTGTAACATTTTTGTGACACTTGGGTCCATTTATGCCCATGTCCGCGCCGCTTCATTGATTAGAAGAATGACACTTTTCAATAATTCCAATATCAAAATTACGGAGTTCAAGTGTCACAGAATCCTGCCGTAACTTTTTTTGCTCGCATTGTATAAAACTCATAACATACTTGAACTTTAATTTGTTTTAAAAGTTTGATCAGCAGCAGCAAAACAAAGAGAATTGAAAATGCCAAAGTTATCGGATAAATTGATGGAATTACATAATTTTTGTAGTACCAATAAATGAGATATGTATTTTCAGTTAATAAATTCTTCATACATAAATCATATCCTTGTTTATTAAAATAAGAACATTGAATATCCGTAGAATTTTGATTACAAGTAATATTTTCAAATGTGTATTCACATTCGTTAAGAAGCCACTTTAGACATTTTAAATGTTTTTCACTTTGCCATGAATTTAAAAAGTTTGTTATTCCTGTTGCAATTATAAACATTGCATCAATTAATACGATATCTAAAAATATCAGATTAACAGTTTCAAGGAATTCTGTAATTTAAGCTTGCAGAATTTTATTTGCAGGCGGCACGATCCTTTGATCTTTTGCAACCAGCGGCAAAAGATCAAAGGTGCATTAAGAGTGCCAAAATTATCATATCAGGAATTTTCAATCTGCGTCAAGTGTTTTAGGGGATACAGGGTTAGTCAAAATTTGACGATCACAAGCGGCAAACATCAAAGGAAAAATCCGATAAAGATTTTTGAAAATAGCCCTTCGACAACAAGAACGGGGGCATTTAGGGTACGTGACCCCCAAATCTGAGAAAATCCTTTGATTTTTTGCCGCTCCAATGCCAAGGCGGCAAAAGATCAAAGGCGTGCCCTCTCCCGAAATTTTTTTTGCCTGCGGTCGATCTCGATTATCCCATTGTAGTGACTTATCAAAAATGCTCAAAAACTTACATAAAATTATCTTCCATGTTTTATTCCATTGAAAAAAAGAAAAATTAACATGTAAAAATCGTGATCCTGTTAAAACAAATAATCCAATGGCAGATAAAATCTGTAACAATTGATTGCCCTTCTCAAAGAATCCAAAGGTACAATTTTGTGACATATTAAATCCAAATTTAATACAAATAAAATGGTAACAAAGAAATAAATCAATAATTGCTTGATTCAAAATAAACCAACGATAATTCAATTTTATTTTACCAAAAAGGGATATCAAAATTACCAAAGTTAAGGGAATAAAAGTAATATATCCAAAGTTGATGAATTGTTTTTGTGTAAATGTTAAAAGTTTATCAGGATCCATTTTTATTCAGAGCTGGGTAAACTTAGAAAATGCAAAAAAAAATTATCATCGGTTTTTTTACATTTGTGGTTAGTGTCATATAACAAAATTAAATTAAAATGTTTTTCTATTTCTAAAAATTGCATTTTCTAAAAATCATAAAAAACCATAGATTATTAAATTTTATCAACAATTAGGTTTCGTAGCGCTTTAATTCATTTTAAAACCAGCAAAATGGCTGTTAAGCATGTAAATCTTACAGTATGAGACAAAAAATAAAAGATATTTATGAACTCCGAAAAAAACGAGTTAGACAACTACGTCGTTTTTTGCTTGACTATGACACTCATTTTTTATTTCAATTTTCTTCAGCAAAAAATTGTGAGCAAAATTTAAAAAAAAACAATTCCATTTTTTACTTTGCAAAATTTTTAAAAATTAAATTCTTTCATTTTTGCAGGTTTTCACTATTTGTGACAAAGTTAAAGTTGGCGAAATTATGGTAATTTTGGTCCAGGCCGTAGACAGAAAAAATTTTTGGGGTGGGCATATTCATTTCAGGGGATGAGGGGCACGCCTTTGATCTTTTGCCGCTTTAACACAGCGGCGGCAAAAGATCAAAGGATTTTTTGATTTCGGGAGGGGCACAGGTACCGAATGCACCCCCTAAAATTTGCATATTAGTTTTGACCCTAATAAGTTTATTGTTAAATTAAATTTGATGCCGAAACTCGATTATCACTTCTGACAGTTCCTTGTTAAATCCCATAAAATGAATGACGTCAGCTATGATTCACCATCCACTGTCACCATTTTTTTTGGTGACAGTGGAAATCTGTTTTGTCAATACTTACTACATTTTCTGATTCAGAACAATTTCCGAAAATCATTGGTATCATAAATAAAAGTATAAAAATAAAAAATTGAATTTTATCCATTTTAAAACCGTCGTAATCAACACAATTTCTCTAAACAGTTTTTTTTTCTTTAAAATTGAACACTACCAAATATACTTTAATTCAATCAATTTTATTTGCTTCATTTACAGGGACTGATAAGCGGCTCCTTTTATCAGATGTTCGATAAAGTAAACTTGCTTACTTTTTTTCAACAATTTCATTAAGCGTTTTGGTTTCTCTGTCACGGAGAATTTTTAGTGATCATAGATTTCGGTTATCCGAAATCTCGGATCTGTCATAGCCTTGATTGTAATACAACTTCTGCAACCAATATGTTTGAAAATGTAATTATAAAAAATTTACTACATCGAACACTTTTGAGCACTGCATTTCCCAAAGATGGTTTCAGACGTGTAAAAAAATAATTTTTTATTGTTGTTTTAGTCGTAAAATAAGAATGTTCAATATTAATAAAACGTGTTAGTTCAATTTTGAAATAAAATTTTAAACAAAGCTAGTTAAAAAAGTGTTTTTTTTGCAAAGTGTATACTGCTTGTTGTTGCAACCATAATTACGATAACAGCCACCATTTCCAAGAGATCCAATGTAAATACAAGTTTCTCCATCGACAGGTTGGGGGTAACCTGGACACCAATCGCCATATTTTAAAAAGTCTGCAGGCTCGCCTTGACTTGTCTTCCATGTTTTACCATCAATTGAATAAACGTTTATCCAAAATGCAACCCACATTTCGTATACAAAACCTGAAAATTTATCTGTGAGATAAAATATGCAAATTTTTGCCACAACTTGTAAGTAATTGAATTTCAGCAAAGTTATTAATGGATGGTAAAACTGCTTCAAGTTTTTCACAATATGTCTCTGAAGCATGCCATGTGTCAATTAACCCTGAGGGGTTAACACCATAACATGATCCTGTGGCTGCTAAATATACCCATCCATTGCTACAATTTGCAAAAGTCGGATATACTGGGGTAGAGGTTAAATGACAAATAAATGGTTTCGCTTTGAAGCAATCTTGGGCCGCCCATCTTCCATCGGTCAGTGATACGGCAGCACAATTCGAACCTAAGACATCGCTTGGTTCATCTTTGTTCCAATTGTTGAAATCAAAATTTGTGCCATCTGTCCAATTCCATCTTCCATTTGTGATTAAATTGTTAGCTCCAATCCAAAAATCAGAATTTGTGCTGCCATGAAAATAATTTTGGGCAATTTCTGAATGTGCAATAGCGTGATAAAAATATTTTACCATCATAAGTTATTAATAAAATGCTTACGAGCTAACATATCATTTGCAAATGCATCATGAATTGAAGCTAAATGCCCACCAAGATTGGCACAACTAATTTCAGCTGCAGCAAATCCGGTTTCAGTTGAATTAAAAAGATAACAATTTGATTGATATTCAATTGTGCCTTTTGGACATGAATTTCCAAAAACAACGGAAAAAATTAAAGGAAGAAAAACTAATTGTTTGAACATTATTGATTTTGTTTAATGATGTTTTAAAGCACTTTTTAAAGCATCAAGAATAACCAAACTTAGTATCACTGATAAAATGAAGTAGCTAATTTTATTGGAAAATGATAAAAAAACAATCTTTGGTTTTTTATTGTAACCGCTGTAATGAAATACACATTTTTTTTGACTTTTAATCAAAAAAACAATATTTTTTTAATTTAGAGTTCTGCCATGTACAAATTTTTTTAACCGTTAGTGATAATCCAAGTAAAATGGAAAATAATTAATATCATTTATCAACACCATTTTACAAGAAGTTAATGATTATCTGCATTATTTATTCGTTTGACCAAATAAAAAAATAATGGTAGGGTAAACGCTTGGTCAATCTTAACTCAAGTACAGTCTTATCTCTTTGCCAATTTTGATCAATCACGGTAAATAAGCCATAAGTCTATTTTAATCTCTTGTTTCTTTTTAATATAAAAAATCGTTTATTAAAATATTTTAAAAAACATTCAACAAACCGAAACACACTGATAATAATTATAACAAAAAAACAGTAAAACCCCTAACTTTTCAATTTCTGTTGTTAACAGTAATAATAAAAAATTTACTAGATTAATTTTTTTTATTTTCTTTATACAAAAAACAAAAGTTTAAAAAATACATTATTTTTAATTTTATGCAAAATCTTTTTGTCTGTCTCTAATTTAAAAATTTCACCTGCCACCTCCATTTTTTTGCTCGTATTTTTTTTAAAATATCAAAAAATATGCTACATTTTTTCTAACTTTACTCTCTCAATTATTTTAATTTTTATCTAAAAATGAAATATAATATTACGGATGTTATTGATTTTTATGCAATTCCAATATTTCAAAATTATAGTTTAATTACTTTTATTGTTACTGTAATTCTGGAATTATTTTTTGCTTTTATTGTTTATCAAACAACTTCGAAAAAAATGAAAATCTTTCGAATTTTAACATTTATTTACATTTTTGAATGTATTTTTGCAGAATTTATTTTACTTTGTTGGAAACCAATTAGAATTTATCCACATAGTATTTTTTATCCTGTTGGAATTTTATCTCCAATGTCGGATAAGATTTCTGCTGGATTTTGTGTTTCAACTTTTGGAATTCATGTTTTAATTATTGATACAATGGCAATTATTTTATTTGAAAGACATTTCCTTACTGTCTCAACTGGAAAACAAAAAATCAATAAAAATCGATTTTTGGTGTATTTTTCAATGGCATTTACAAACATCATTTTTATATTTTCATTTGCTATGTTAATTTTTTTGAATATTAATGATGAAGATGCAAAAATTTTGTTGGAATCAGAAATCGAAAATGCCGAAATTATTCTAATTTTTCAGCCATCACTTTTTATGTTTCGTTTTGAAAATGGCAAAGCTTTTTTAATACTTTTATTTTTAAGCACATTTTTTATTGTTTATTAAGATTAAGTATTGTAATTTTTATTTTAAAAAAGAATTATGAATTTATTAAAAGTTCAAAACTTAATATTTCGGAAAAAACTAAAACTCAATTTTCGTTAATGTTTCAATCAACAATGGCACAATTTATTACAACTTTTATATTTATTTTTATTGGTGGAATGTATGTATTAACAACATTTTTTGAAACTAATAATCCAGAAATAAAAACAATATGTCAAGTACTTTTTTGTATTTTTATGGATTATCCAATTACAGATGTTATTATTGTGATTACGGTGGTAAAAGGATATCGAAATACTTTTAAAAGAATAATTAAAATTTTAATGGGAAAACAAAGAAGTCGTGGAATTAGTTCAATAAATCAAGTTTATAATAATTCAAATTTAATGGTAAACAGCCGAAATACTACTGTATTGATTAATTGAATGACAATTTGCTCAAATTATTTTTTTATTAACACAAATCAGAAATGTTGCAAAAAAATATTCACGTTCATTTTAATAAATTTATTTTGTGTAATGTTTGTTTTTCTACATAAAAAATATTGCGTTATTTAAACTGCAGGTGAAACTTTAATACCCCCTTCTAAAAGTTAAGACTGCTTTTTAATCTTTAACTATAAAACAAATAAACTTTATGGGATTCAAACTTTGCATAATAAAAAACCCAAAAAAGTAGAATTGAAGTTTTTCATTTTTTGACTTCAAAAAAAGTACATTGTTCAATTTATGGATCTTTTTCGGGAACTGGATTGATTAAGGCGCGATAGAAATACGGGCTTGGATAAAGCCAATATTTCTTCGGAAAATGAATTCAAAAAATATAGGAACTTTTTCACAGCTTTTTAAAGAAATACTTTTTACTACATTTTGCTGAAACAAACATTTTTATTCGGATGGAAAAAAAGAACACGATCAAAACATTTGTTGTACTTTCATTCTTTTTTTGATTTATTCATTTCCCCCTTTTTTACTACAAAGAGAAAAACAACACTATGTTTTCGTATTGATCGATTGCGTTTTCTTTAAAAAAATCGCAGCAGTTTTAGTTTCATTTTTTTGCCTTTATTTTTGTCTCAAAAAATGGAAGAAAAATCACCGCCACCCTTTATTTGTCGAAATTTGGATAATCCATTATTCTCAAAAAATGTAATAAAATTTTTAAAGAAAAATGTTAGTTCTGATAATTTTTCAAATCCAAATAAGATTAACAAATATTTTTATCAAAAAGATTTTAAATGGATGGTTGTAAAGAAGGTTCGAACGGCTGGAGAGAATATTTTCTTTTTGGATACCTTTAATAACAAAGAAAAAGGTAAAACAATCAATATTCAAGACCTTCCAAAAAAATTATGGATTCTTGATAGATTTCATGATTTCCTTGGACGAACTCCGCTTTCAACTATTTTTTCAAAGGTTGCAGTTTTTGATGTTCGGGATTTAATGCTCACTCGAAGAGATATTACATTTGATGAATTTAAATTTATGACAGCTTTTGGTAATGTTAAACGGCTATCGTTATGGGAGGTTAGAATCGAAAAAGAAGATAAAGAAAGACCAACCCTTCAAGAAATTCTCGATTGTGTTCCGATTCTTGAGAAATTTGATTTGTAAGTTATTTTATTCTTTTTTTTGACTGCTTATTAATGCCATGGCATTCCGGATCGTGAAATTTATATTCGGACAGCCTTGATAAGGTCTTCTAAAGGATAGAACACCGGCGTCTTGCGAAATCAAAAAATCCTTTAATCTTTTACCGCCATCGGCAAAAGATCAAAGGCATGCCTCCTTGAAATGGTATTGCCCCTTCAGAAATAAAGTTCTGCTGCAACCATTTACCTTAATTAATAAATTTTGCAGTCTTTGCCGATTCCATCGATATCCTGAAGAATGCTGGTATCCAGCTTTTACAAGCGATATTTCTCTTCCGGCATCGATGAAATCTTTTGGAATGTCAAATGTCCCGGATATTCTTGATCTTGAAATGTTATCTGCATTTTTGCTTGTAAGGATTTGTTACAACTCTGAAATTATTTTATCTACTTTTTCGTTTCAGAAAAATTCTCATGTCAAATATCATTTCCATTTTAATCCCTGGAATTCGAAAGATTATACTTCATAATTAGAAAAACTTATTCCAACAATTGAAGATGCTTGGCCCGCCGATCATAAACCCTCTCCAAAATTGCGTTACAAAGACGATGAAGGAGCCGCTTATTTGACACTGATTTACAAATAAAATTCAATTGATGCACATGCATAATAAAATGAAGTAATTTTGTGTGCTAAGATATATCTGTTAATCAACTAAAGATAGGCTTATTAGCAGATTTATTAAGTCGTTTAACAATTAAATTTCTCCTTTTTGTTCTTTAATAAAGAGAAAAAGTTTCAACGTTGTTGTTTGTTTCGTTAATTTCGCTTTTTTTTCCAGTTTATTGTAATTAAAGTTTTTTCTGTGCTTGAAATAAAATCTTTGAGAAAAATAAAATCTCAAAAACACCCATTTTTTTCAAAATTTTTTCGTCAGATAATTGGGACACAAAATTTAACATTTGAAGGTCCTACAAAAAATGAATTTGAATGAATTATTAAAATTTAAGTCATTTTCGTCACTGTTTCTGATCATGAAAAAAATATTACATTTTCATGGAACTTTCAGAAACGACCAAATATTGTAAACACGTGTTTTTAACGAAAATATAATAATTTCTTAAAAAGCTTTTAGCAATAACCAGTTAGCAATGTTGAATAAAAGCATGAAAAAAGGGGCAATAGAAATTTTTATGATTTCATAGCTATACTAAAATGTTAATTTTATGCGACAATAAAATCAAAAAAAGAGGCGTTAAAGAAAGCAGTGCAATTTTACAGTTTTTGACATGTGTTTTTTTTTACAATTAAAAAAACGAGAAAATTGTATTTTCTTTTGCGAATTGCTTTTTTGATATAAATTTCATCTCCAAAAAATTAGTGAGAAATATGAATTCAGCAACAATGAAATTTGGCTTCTTTTTTGTACTTTTTTGTGTTATTGCGTCATCAAAAAAGGTTCCACCTCCGCCCTGTGTTGATAATTTACAATGTGCCATTGGATGGATGTGCAAAAAGGGTGAATGTGTTGTAAGTTTTTTTGCTTTCAGTGTGAATGGCATTTTGCCATAAATATAGAATGGCAAAATGCCATTCGTTATGTTGGCAAATTTGTCAACAAAAGCTAACAAATAGTTTTTGAAAATAGTTTTTCGTTAAAAATATCACAACATTGGTTTTAAAATCCCAAAATTTAGCCAGGACCGACTGGTTTTACTGAAGTTGAAGAAGAAGCTGAAGCTGGAAGCTGTAAAACAAATCGTGATTGTGCAAGAGGACATCGCTGTCTAAAACACCAATGTAAGATTGCTTGGTTTTTAAATCAAGAATAAAAATCTTTTTTAGGTCTCTGAATAAATTTATTGTGTCAATAAATTGAGAATGCGTGAGAGTTTTTTTGTTAAAATAAGCTTATATTGCAAGCTATAACTATGAAAAAATACACTGATAACGCATGTGTATAATTACAGTGTTTATTTTGGTAAATTGTTTTTAAAAAAAGAATAAATAATAAATTAGCTAAAAAAAGTTCATTAATTGAAAAAATTGAATAAAGGATAAAGACAGATAAAAATATAGTGTAATTTGGTAATTTAAAATAACTGTTTTACAAGACACGTAACTTGCATTAATGAAATAAAAAACTATGAAGCTTTTACATTTATGGGAAAATTTTCAGAAATCAAGAAACTGCTTTTTAAAAAAAAGCTTTTATGATTTTAGCTTTTTAAAGTTGTCTAGAAAAAAATCAAGAAGTGTTTTACAATTTTTTATTACTGTTTTTATTATTTTAGTTTTATCAAATTGCTAACAAATTTGATTAAAATAATAAAAAAGTATAGATTTTTAAGGTATTTGTTATCAGCAAAGAACAGTAATGATCCGCAAATATTTTATTTTGATTTCTATCATTTTTATTCGTTTATCGGAAGCTTGGCTCAATCCAAATTGTGAAAAAGGAGTGCTTGAAACAGCTGATTTTTTGTGCGATCACAATGTTAATCATGATGTTTGTAAAGGTTATCTTTAATTGCAGTTATTTCTATAAATAAGAACATATCAATTTTTAGGGGTCGCAAAAGAATGTTGCAATAGAAAATCATATTATGGCTGTGACGATAATGATATAAAAAAATGTTGCAATGAAAATTTACCCAAACAAATTTAATCTTTGATATAATGCTTTGCCAATGAACTAAAACATTTAAAGAATAAATAAATTGATATGGATAATTTATTACTTTCTCACATCTCATGAGTGTCCGTGAAAAATTCGGGGGTTTAACTCAAAATCAAAGATTAAATTACCTTAACAAAAAGAACATGTTTAAGCTGTTGGTGTTTTATAAATTTACATTTTCCATGTCTATAAAGCATATCATCGATTTTTTTAACGATTAGTTGCCAAATATGTTTTTCTTTTTTAAAAAAAGGATTTTAAGCAATTAATCATTGAAGTAACAATTCATTTCTTTCATGTTTAAGAAAAATTTTATGATAATTTTGGTTGATCCTTTTTCATAACAATGATATCAGCTTTCAAAAAACGAGGCATGAAAGAAAAAACAGATATCCTACAGCATTTCCAAAAATTGTATTCCCCAAAATCATGATAAAAAAGCAACCGCATAAAACCAAAGCTTGTAAAACTTTTGCATAATTTACAAACAATTATAGAAAAATTTGCATAAAATTTTTTGCCGACGACAATGAAAATCTGCAATCATTTGTTGGTTTCACGTGTCAAAAAATGGCGGAAACTATTGAAATGGAAGAATATCATACCCCAAATCAAAGTCCTGCCTTGAATCAAAGAACTCTTCAGCGTCAGCAATCAAATGAAACGTATGCAACTGCAGTTGAGATCCCTGCTGAACATCAATTGAATACCCGAATTCAACTTCAATATTACAAAACTTTTAAGAATTCTCGTCAAAAGAATACTGCTGTTGTGGGAGTAGCTGCCACTTTCTTTTTTTACAGCGTTGGTGCCTTTGGTTCATTGGTAAGTTTTTATATATATACTATAATTTTGCGTCATCGAAAAAAACTTCTGTAATACAGGACGTAAAATATAGAGAAATCGTTACCGTAATGTGTTTTTCATATTTTTTAGGCATCATTTTCTTCTTTTCATCCTGAAATTGAAATTGATGATCCAACTTCATTTGCTTTTACATGTTTAGTTGCATTGCTCATCAATATCTCTTCAATTTCAATTGATATTTTATGCAAATTCATCAAATTCCAGGAAACTCCATACATCAATCCAAATACTGCTGAAATTTAATAGTAATTTTATGTTGTTTTGAACGTGTATTTTAATATTTAAAAATGTTTGCGATAAAAATAAATGTATTGTTTGTTATTTTCTGTAACAGAAAAGGGTTGCCTAGATCTGACGAAAAACTTTTTTGTTGGATTTTTTTGATCTTTACTTCTTATTTTTTATTCTCCAAAAATTCTCCTAACCGTAAACATATGCAACTTCTGATGCAGTTGAGGCTCCATATTTTGCCCATAAACTCGTCTAGTATAAGGTATAATTGGGGCAAAAAATTGGCTGCCGAATCCTCAAACTGGGACTTTACCAGAAACTTAAAGTTACTGTAATACAGTAATCCACAATGTGATATACTCACCTTTAATTTGCAGATTCTGCAATTTTCAGAAGCACGGTGTGTCGAATCCTTTAAAACTGTCCAGTCTGAAATTAAGGGAACACTATGTTTTTAGTGAAATTCCATACAAAATTTTTAACATGAAATTTTGAGCGATTGAAGCTATCTAAACGATTTCTGTTGGCATATTATTTTTTTTCAGCATGATATCTAATAGATTTTGTATGGATAGATCGTGAAACGCTTTAGTTTTAGTTTAATTCAAGGTTTTCGTCAACGTTCAGTGGAGCGCTTGTGTTCCCCGGTTTTTCTTTCTTCCTTTTCTTCTTTTCTTTGGTGAAAGAAGGAAAAATTATATATAATCTTTAAAATTAATTAATAATTTTAACTAAAATTATTATTTTAATGATTATTAAATACTTTATAAGTATCACACATATGTAATAAACATGTTGAAGCAGCAGATTGTTGATTCCAGCTTCATCAAATAAGGTTGGTTGTGTTTTTGTGTATTATATATGTATTTATCTGTATTGTTTTAGGTTATTGCTGTTGCTTTATCAATTGTGAATGATTGCTATGGTTGTGATTCATCTAATTCGTGCAACTAAACTACTGGAAGAACTTCAAACTTCAATAATATTGCTTGAACTAACTGTTTTTCGCGAAGAAGCACCTGGATACTGTCTTGCTGAAGTAATTTATTTTATTATATGCTTTATATGTAATAATGTTAGATTATTTCAGGACACAGAACTTTAACGTTATACATGATACTCCAGCTGGTGGTGGTAAACTTGCTTCTGTTGATATGCAACAAATGTTAAAGCTGCTTCATTTAACATATGGTATACTTGTTCGCAGATTCTTTGGTCACTGATACTTAGAACTCTTCCACTCTGAATGAAAGCAAAAAAATATATGTATGATTTTTCTCAACTGATGTGTATTTGAATAATTTTGTTGATTTTTATGATAATAAACATATTTGAATTACTGGGTTACAGTGTCTATAACAATTCGAATGAAACAGTTTAATCACAAGTTAACTTTATTAAGAACATCTTTTAAAATACAGACCAAGATTTAAACAAACATACAGAAATAAGATTACGATGCCAGAGAGCTTTTGCAATTGAATCATGTTGAAGAAAAATATTTACACCTTCTTGTTGTTTCTCATCATCTTTTGCTTGACGATCAAGATCTATTTGAGAGATATTCAGACGAGGAAGAGGCGGCGACAAACTGGATGGAGAAGCTGCAGAGAGAAGACTTGTACCTTTAGTTGACTTTGAGCTGCTTCTAGCTCATTTGAAGATTTAATAAGTGATGAATATCTTTGATTCAGCATCGCCATATCCATGCTCATTGATATCCTATAAAGATGAAATATATAATTTGTAACGTATTAAAAATAAAGCAAACTTACCATCAGGTTTAACAAGGACCAAAACAGCTATAAAAGCATTAAAATATAGATTTAATTGCATATCAACAGAAGCAAGTTTACCACCACCAGCTGGAGTATCATGTATAACGTTAAAGTTCTGTGTCCTGAAATAATCTAACATTATTACATATAAAGCATATAATAAAATAAATTACTTCAGCAAGACAGTATCCAGGTGCTTCTTCGCGAAAAACAGTTAGTTCAAGCAATATTATTGAAGTTTGAAGTTCTTCCAGTAGTTTAGTTGCACGAATTAGATGAATCACAACCATAGCAATCATTCACAATTGATAAAGCAACAGCAATAACCTAAAACAATACAGATAAATACATATATAATACACAAAAACACAACCAACCTTATTTGATGAAGCTGGAATCAACAATCTGCTGCTTCAACATGTTTATTACATATGTGTGATACTTATAAAGTATTTAATAATCATTAAAATAATAATTTTAGTTAAAATTATTAATTAATTTTAAAGATTATATATAATTTTTCCTTCTTTCACCAAAGAAAAGAAGAAAAGGAAGAAAGAAAAACCGGGGAACACAAGCGCTCCACTGAACGTTGACGAAAACCTTGAATTAAACTAAAACTAAAGCGTTTCACGATCTATCCATACAAAATCTATTAGATATCATGCTGAAAAAAAATAATATGCCAACAGAAATCGTTTAGATAGCTTCAATCGCTCAAAATTTCATGTTAAAAATTTTGTATGGAATTTCACTAAAAACATAGTGTTCCCTTAATTTCAGACTGGACAGTTCAGCACACCGTGAAGCTGAAACGTTCAAAATCTTTCAGATTCGGATTCAACATATTCGAAAACCTATAAATCCAGGAAACAAGGCCAAGAAATCACAAGCTTTTAGAAATTTGCACAAAAATTAGAAAAATTGCTACCACAAAATTAAAGCCGCACTTTCAAAAAAATTTGAATATGATATATTTTGGAAAAAGTGGTGTTTGGAGGTTATTAAAAATATACATTTCAGCAATGCGGACTTCAAAATTATAGTAAGATTACATAATGGTACCTTTTGATTCCCTAAAACCATTTGCCATCGTTCCACTGACATATGAAAAATGCACATTTTGGCAAATATCGTAATTTTGCCTTAAAAAATATTCATAGAAGATAGGTGCGATTGAATATTTTTGTCTGTTTTCTTCAAAAAATGATTAATTGGATATTTTTAACAACCTCCAAACACCACTTTTTCCAAAATATATCATATTCAAATTTTTTTGAAAGTGAGGCTTTAATTTTGTAGCAGAAATTTTTCTAATTTTTGTGCAAATTTCTAAAAGCTTGTGATTTCTTGGCCTTGTTTCCTGGATTTATAGGTTTTCGAATATGTTGAATCCGAATCTGAAAGATTTTGAACGTTTCAGCTTCTGAAAATTGCAGAATCTGCAAATTAAAGGTGAGTATATCACATTGTGGATTACTGTATTACAGTAACTTTAAGTTTCTGGTAAAGTCCCAGTTTGAGGATTCGGCAGCCAATTTTTTGCCCCAATTATACTTTATACTAGACGAGTTTATGGGCAAAATATGGACCCTCAACTGCATCAGAAGTTGCATATGTTTACGGTAAAACTTTTATGAAATTTTATAAGAATGCAACTTTTATTTATTTTTAAAAATTTAACAAATCGACAAAAAATCACTCATTTGATAATTTGTTAAAAACACTGTTTTTTCATACAATTTTGAAAGGGATGCAAGTTGAAAGCCGATTATCATAAAATAAAATAGATAAAAATATCCAGAGGCAAACAGCAATATTTCCATAGGGGTATCACGATTCCCTTTAATGAGGCGAAAGTTTATCATCATAGAAAACATCAGCAAAATTATGGTAACTGCAACCATAATATTTGCCCAAGAATTTAATTTTTGGTAATAGGGCAATAAGGACCCTTTTATAAAATTATCAATACACTTCATTCTTAATTCATTTTGATAATCATAAATCTGTTTATTTTCAACATAGAAGTTTTTTAATTCAGTAGTAATAGAGTCTAAGTCAATGTTGAGTAACTTTATGCTGCCCGTGGAATTGAATTCCTATAAAAATTTGGAAAAACTATGTAATTCTAGTATTATTAAGGTTAATACAACTTACTCGGCCGGCATCTCTACATTTTATAAAAAGATTATTATATTCATCCAATGGCAGTAAATCCGTAGCATTGCAAGTAGTATTTATACTTTTTAATATATTTTCTTTAATATCTTTAATTTTTACATCAAATTCAAAAACGAAATATATCAAGCAAAAAGTGGTCATCAACAACAAGAGCGGTAATAAGAGCATAAAGGTATAGCAAATATTTTCAATCATTTTCTTGAACTTTTTTAAGTCTTTACCACACATGCACAACGGAAATTTTGGTTTTAAAAACATAGTTTAACAATATTTTTTTGTTTCGGTTTGATCAAAAAATGTAAAAAAATTAAAAGAAATAAGTACAGACATACATTTATTTATTTGAAAAGACAAACATTCAACTATGAATTATGTGGCATTTTTTTATTGATTTTAGAGCTACCAACAACTATCAAATAGTTTACTTGGGATGAACATTTTTTACATCAAGAAAAAGAGAAAGGCACACACTCAATTTTTAAAGGTTTACCGACACAAAAATATAATTATTGATTTATTTGTCATACGATTAAAAAAATATTAGATTTGTTGTGGGATAAAAATGACCTCAAGATGAAAAAATTTATTTGAGAAAAAATGATTAGTGCCATCGTCAATTCTCATTCTCCTGCTTGTGCTCTGTCAAAATTGTGTACGTCAAAAACCTTGCTTGGATTATCAATATTTGTTTTTTCCTTAATTTCTTTGCTCTTAAAATTTAACTGTTTTATTAAAATAAATAACATTAAAATTCAACAAATTAATAAAAAATCACACATTTGATATGTTGTTAAAAAATCTATTTTTTCATATAATTTATAAAGTGATGCAAATTGAAAGCAGATTATCATGAAATGAAAACCAGACACAAATGCAAAGTTTAACAGCACCACATCATCTGCTACATTTTTTCGTCGAAAAACTATTTTGACTAAAACCAGGAACGAAATTATAGTAATTGCAACCATGATATATGCCCAAAAGTTTAATGTTTGGTAATGTGGTGATAAGAAGTTCTTTATAAAATTATCAATACATTTCATTCTTAATTCATTTTGATAATCATAAATCTTTTTATTTTTAACATAAAAATTTTTCAATTCTTTGGTAATAGAGTTTAGATGATAATTGAACAATTCCGAGAAATTACTTTTCTTCTTTAAACTGATACTTTTCGAACAATTAAATTCCTGTAAAATTTAGAAAAATTACAAATTTTTTGTTTTGTACTGATATAAATACAACTTACTCGACCAGCATCACTGCATTTTTGATAAAGCTTATTATATTCATCCCATGGCAATAGATCAGTCCCATTACAAGTACTATTTAATATATTTTCTTTAATTTCTTTGATTTTTAAACCATGATTATAAACGAATGCCATAAAACATAAATTTTATAATTAACAAAAACAGTGGTATTGAGATTAGAATGCCATAGTAAATCATTTCAGCAACGTTTTTAAACCTTTCCGAATTTTTACCACATACGCACAACGTAAATTTAGGTTTTGAAAACATAGTTAACCATAAAACATTTATACAATTTTATTTTTTGATTAGTAAAATAATTGGAAAATACAAAAAAAGTATTTATCCAAACGAAGAAGAAAATGAGACTATGATATGTTTCATGTGGCATATTTTATTGATCAAACACACATGCCAATTTTAAATTAAAGGAAGCCCCAACAGCAACTTGATTTGCAATGAGCACTTTTTTATGAAGAAGAAGAGAAAGGTACACACATAATCAATTTTTAAAGGTTAACAGACACAACAAAAATATTATGGATTTATTTTTCAAACGAATAAAAAACTCTTGAACTTTTTGAGAAATAAAAATTACCCAAAATCATAGGCAGAGAAAAATAAATAGTGCCATTATCAATCCGCAATTTTGCTTATGCCCTGTCAAATTTTTATATGTCAAAAACCTTGCTTTAAAATTTGTTATTTCTTTTATGTTTCTACTATACGTATATTATCATATAAATTGTAAAATTTTTATAACAACAATCATTTTATTACTTTTTTTAAATTTTCTAACAATTATTTGGGCCATTTTTTTCAAAAAAATTTAAAAATGATCCAAAAATATGTATTTTTTTCTGCTTTCTATCATTTTTGTTCATTTATCGGAAGCATGGTTCAATCCAAATTGTGAAATAGGAGTTTCTGAGACAGCGGATTTTTTGTGCAATCACAATGTTAATCATGATGTTTGTAAAGGTTATTTGTATCATAGTTGCAGTTTTTTGTTAATAACAATTTCATATATAAATTTTTAGGGGTTGCAAAAGAATGCTGCAATAGAAAATCCTATTATGGCTGTAATGATGGTGACATAAAAAAATGTTGCAATGAAAATTTAACCAAAAGATGTTTTCCCTGCAGGCAAAATATAATGTGTGCAAAATATTTTTAGAACAAATAAACTGATAAAATATTGTTTGACTTTCTATCAAAAAATTATGGTGCATTCTGTATTCACAATACAAAAACGATACAAGTTTTTAATATGAATTTATTTTTTTTTATCAGTAAGAAACTTTTGGATATTCAACAAATCAATAAGAAATCACTTGTTTGGTAAGTTTTTAAAAAAATGATTTTTTCAAACAATTTAAAATAATAATAATAATAATAAATTTATTCATGCCCAAACGCATGATGCATTAATAATAAACAAACAATAAAATAAAATTACGAACACAAGATAAATAAAACAAGATAAATTAAATAAATGAACAACTCAAACTAAAACTAACAATTTACAAAAGGAAAAAAGAAAAAACAACAAAAATGTGAGTGAAAGTAAATTAAATTAAATTACAATATACAAGTTTTAAGTGATAGTAGTAGCTTTCTTTTAAGTATTGTTAGAGTTTTAATGCCTGGAGATTTTTCTTAAAGGATTTCGAACAGGTATACTGTAGGTTTCTGGGAAGTTTTATATATTTTGAAATGGCCCGGTAGGAAAAGAAATTTCTCTTGATTGATTTTAGGGCCTTTGGAAGGACAAGTTTTTGTTGTGACCCACGCGTTTTAGACGATCTAAGAGTAATGTTAAGTTTAAAGTTAACATTACCGTTTAAAAAGTCATTTAAAAAGCATAGGTCATACTTATTTCGACGGGATTCAAGCGACTCTAGACCGAGCATCTCAAGTTTTTCTTCATATGGGGCATTAAAATGGGGTTTAAGTTCCTTGGAACGAAGAAAAATTAATTTAAGAGCGACTCTTTGAACTTTTTCAAGTTTGTCAATGAGCTTAACTTTAGTAGGGTTAAAAACGGGGGTGGCAAACTCAACTAGGGGACGAACATATGTATGATACATATGAACGAGGAGCTTCGTTGAGGTTGATTTAAGCGCTTTAAAGAGGATAAAAAGACGACCCAAAGCATTTTTGGAAATTTTAGAAATATGGGTATCCCAATTAAGATTATTAGAAACGTTTAATCCCAAATCCCTAATGCAACTTTGGTTATTGGGGATTTTAAATCCATCGTAGAAATAGGAATACTTGGGATTACTATTAGGTAAGCAATGTAAAACATTGCATTTGCTAATAGCAATCTCAAGTTGGTTTTCTTTGGACCATGCTTCAAGCTTTATTAAGAATTTTTGAAGTGGGGAGTCAGCAGCAGAAAGAACAGAAGAAATTGCTTTAAGGTCATCTGCAAAAAGCATGTTAATGACTTCGGGGGTTGCGCAATGAGAGATCAAATCTGCGATAAAGAAAAGAAAGAGTACAGGCCCAATTTTGGATCCTTGAGGTACACCAGAGTTGATGTCGTATTCTTCAGATAAAGATTCCCCAACCTTAACTCTAAACTTCCTATTGGTTAGAAACGCTTTAATCCATGAAATGATAGAATTTGGGACATTCGCTCTTTTGAGCTTTGCAAAGAGGATAGGGTGGGACATTCTGTCGAATGCTTTTTTGACATCAAAGTAGATGATATCACAAGCTATTCCCTTTTCTGCCCACATGGTTATGATGTCGAAAGTTTCGAGTAACTGTGTGGTTACCGATTTGGATTTTGTAAAACCATGTTGACAGGAAGGGATTAGCTTGTGTTCAGTAAAAAAGTTATTTAAAAAATTTACAACAATTTTTTGGGGTATCATGGATAGGGAGCAGTTAAGAGAAATGGGGCGATAGTTTGCGGCAAAATGTTTCTCTCCCTTTTTAAAGATTGGTATGACAGTTGCCTTCTTCCAAAAAGAAGGAACTTGTCCTTTAAAAAAGGAGAGATTGATAATTTTGGTGATAGGTTTATACAAGGTAAAAGCGCATTTCTTTAAGATAATATACGGTATTCCGTCAGGGGAGGTGTTGCATTTAGGTTTAAGCTTTCTTAGAATATCGTGAACTTGGGATGCCTGCAAAAAGGGTAAATTATTATCTCTTATAGGATCGGAATCCATAGAGATAACAGGTTTTTCATTTTGGAAATAAGTTAAAAAGTTTGCTGCGAAAACAGTTGTTTTATCAGATTCCGAAAAAATTGTGTGGGTATCAGTTTTAAGCGCCGGGATATGAGTGTCGGGTTTTAAAAGTTTACCCAAATGGGAAAACATACCTTTCATCCCATATTTCTGAATAATTTGTTTTTCCTTTTTTCTACGCGCTTTTAGAGATAAGGTTAAAATTCTTTTGGAAATCAGAGAAATTTTTTTCAGGTTGGGGGAAATCTTGGGGATACTATCTCGATACTTTATCATACATTTGATCTCTTTAGGAAGTACTTCAGTTGATGAGGGGGTTACGGTATGAACAAAGAGGCTGATTGCGTTGTTAACGACGTTAATAAACTCAGCATAAGCTTGATCTAAGTCCACTACCCCTCTTGTTGCCAAAAACTCCCATTTATATTCGTAAAAGTAAAGATTCATAGAATCATAATCAGCGTTTTTGAAATTCTTAAAAGAAAGGGGAGCTTTAGCAGCAGGCTTATCATCGCATAAGAACGAAAAATTAACCATGTTGTGATCAGATGTTGCAAAGGGAGAGGTTACGGTAAGGTTAGTAATTCGATTAGGTGCAGAAGAAATAACTAAATCAAGAATGTTGTCATTCCTGGTGGGAAGGGTTACGGTATTAGTGAGACTCGAGGAAAAAATAAAATCACAAAAGAGATTCTCTTTTTCATTGGAACCTGTTACAGTATCCCAATTAAGGCCGGGAAGGTTAAAGTCACCCAAAATTAATATATCCGAAGACGTATTAGCTTTGAGGGACGAAAGAGTATCACACAGCTCTCTTACAGTATCCGCTTTTGAGTCAGGGGGAAGATAAACTAAAACTAAAGTGACATAAAAAGAACCCAAAAATATGTCAGCATAGAGATAATCGACATTTTTGATAGGGGGTGCAGTTTTAAGAGTGAAGGGGTATTGTTTAGGTATAAATACGCAAACGCCGCCACCTTTACTCTTCTTATTGCTTTTTCTATCAGCGCGGATAAGGTGAAAGTCGCTATCCCCGAGTAAAAGTGAAGAAGGAGTGGAAGGTTTTAAATATGTTTCAGTGATGCAAAAAATAGATTTAGGGTCAGCTTTAATATATGAAAGCAAAAGGGTTATCTTATTACTTAAACTCCAGGCATTAAATAACTTAAATCTTAAAAGAAAACTACTACTATTACAACCTATACTACATGAATTAAAAAATTTACAAAACAAAGACTCACAAAAATGATTTTTCTTTTGTCCAGCTTCTTCAAAAAGTTCGAGTTGAGGTATTCATTTCTTCTTCAGTTTCAGCATCAACAAATGGTTTGGGTTTGGCTCTTCTGCCATCACGATATCCCAGAGATTCACAAATATCACCAGCATAAATAACAAACTTCTTTTCTGGATATTTAGCTTTGAGTTCTTCGATTGCTTCCCTTTGAGCTGCAATTTTATCACGTTCTTCCTTTCTTTCACTTTCAGTCATAGATCTTCGGATGCGGAGATTAAATCCCCAATATTCTGTATCACCAATGTATTTTGCATAAGCAATTGCTTGTTTTGCTTGTGATGAAGTTTGAAGACGAGCTTTGATGAGCCTAGGCTTAGTTCCATTTCGAGTTCCCATACGAAAGACTTCTTGTACTTTACATTCCACACCCATTTGGTTAAGTAATTCTTTAATATCTTCTTCATCACGATGGTAACGATCAGCAGCAGAGATTTGGTTGGGATGTTCAGGCATATTTGATATAACAATAGAGCGACGATGCTCTTTATCTTCTTCACTTGAATTATCATTATCACGAGTAGTTGGAGTAGTTGATGATGTAGAGACAATGAGCTTTGCAATTGTAGCATCTTTATCACCAATTTTCGTATCTCGATCAGAAATTTTTTCGAGCAAATCAGCAATATATTTATCACGATCAGCGATTGATTTATCACGTTCACCGATTTGAGTATTTCTTTCAGATAAAGCAACATTGAGATCACGAATAATAGAATCTTTTGATTTAATATCTTCATTCAATTGCTTTGTAATATCCAAGATTTCGTTGAGCTTTTGATATAATGCAAGATAATCATTATCATTTCCTTCAGCATCAGCATTAAGCTTCTTTCTTTTAGGCATTATAATAATATCAGAAATAGATAGCAAAAATTGAAAAATAAACTTTTGGCGACGAAAACAAAACACCAGAGACGACAGAACCAACCGCTCACGACAAAAAAGTGGTGCAAGTTGAAAGCCGATCATCGCGAAACAAAAAACATAAAAATATCCAATCGCAAACCCTAATATTTCCATAGGGGTATCACGATTCCCTTTAACTAGACGAATAATTATTATGATCGAAAAAAGCAACAAAATTACAGTACTTGCAACCATTGTATATACCCCAGAATTTAATGTTTGGTAATGGGGTAATAGGTAACTTTTTACAAAATTATCAATACATTTCATTCTTAATTCATTTTGATAATCATAAATCTTTTTGTTTTTAACATAAAAATTTTTTAGTTCGGTTGTAATAGAGTTTAGGTGATAGTTGAACAATTCCGAGAACTCATTTGGTTTTTTAAACTTTACATTTTTCGTAGAATTGAATTCCTAAAACAGATTTTGACATACTAAACACGTCATGTTTTTTTAAACTCCGCGCGTGTAGAAATTGCTAGAAAAAATAGCAATCAATCGCTGCGAGACCAAAAAATGTTCAAATTTTCCCAATGTTTTAGTGATTAATATATCTAAAAAATATTTTTAATGTTATTTCTGTGTCCTGTCATTATTTATGGCTAATATGGAGTACCACAGTATTAAAATAAATATATAAAAGTTGTCTGTTGATTATTGGAATGCGTTTTTTGAACTCAACAGAGATCTTCCACAGACATGTTTAATATATCAATTTTAGTACGATGGTGCTCTATATTATCTGTAGATGGTGACATAATACTAAAATAACGTTCAAAATCACTTTTTCGATGTGTTAATCACAAAATAGCAGCGAAAATTTAAACGTTTTTTGGTCTCGCAGCGATTAATTGATATTTTTTCTAGCAATTTCTACACGCGCGGAGTTTAAAAAAAACATGACGTGTAAAATGATGTGCTCAGTTTTAACTCCAAAATTTAAGCCACGACTTACTCGACCAGCATCACTGCATTTTTGATAAAGCTTATTGTAATCATTCCATGGCAATAAATCAGTCTCATTACAAGTACTATTTATACTTATTAATATATCTGCTTTAACATCTTTAATTTTTACATCAAATTCAAAAACGAAATATACCAAGCAAAACGTAGTAAAAAATAACAACAGCGGTAATGAAAACATAAAGATGTAGTAAATATTTTCAGTAATTTTTTTTAACCTTTTTAAGTTTTTACTACACATACATAACGTAAATTTTGGTTTTAAAAACATTGTTAAACAATTTTTTTTGTTTCGGTCACAAAAGGTAGATAAATTAAAAGGAATAAGAACTTTTTCATAGAGACAAGAAAAAATGCAACTATGTGTTATGTGGCATTTTCTATTGATTTAACAAATGCCAATCACAAATTGAAGGAACCACCAACAACATGTTGACTTAGAAGGATGAGTCTTTTTTCATCAAGAAGAAGAGAAAGGTACACACATAATCAATTTTAAAAGGTTAACAGACACAAAAAATATTATGGATTTATTTGTTAAGCAAATAAATCATAAGAAATGGTCTAGTTGAGGAATAAATTTTCGTATTACATTTTACATGATTATTAATGTCACATTTGAGTATCAGAGGATTTACAACAAACAAGGAACGGAAACATCCATTATCTGATATAAAATTAAAGGCAGAAAGATGATGAGTGCCTTCATCACTCCTCATTCTCCTGTCTGCGTCCGATCTAGGGTTGCTGGCGCGCCCGATTTTCCGAAAAAGGTGGGCGCGCCCGCCCGGGCGCGCCTGGGCGCATGCGCCCGTGACCTCAAAATCCAAATTTACTAATATGTACAGTATAAAAATGCAAAAAAAGGAGTATTTTAGCTATAAATAGCATTATTTAAACATGAATTTACTAATTTTTGTCGTTACTAATTTTTAAAGATAAAAAAACGTGAATTTCTTCAATTACATGTGTTACAGTATCCTGAGGATACCGTAACACATGCTAAAAATTAAAGACGACATAGCAAATTGTTCCACGTATCGTTTTTTGGCTTAAAAATGAAAATTATATAAGGAAATAATTTGTTGTTTAGTCAATTTTTCGGAAAAAATTACCATCATATGGATTTTGGACCGGGCGCAACCATCGGGCGCGCCCGGACGACGACACCTCTGCGCCCGGGCGCGCCACCCCATGACAACCCTAGTCCGATCATAATTTGAAACGTTGAAAATCTCATTTTTTATTATACAATATATAAAATTGTTCTTTTTTTGTTAACGTTTCTGCTTTCTTCATTTTCTAATGAAAGTTAAAGGTATATTGGTAAAATAGAAAGATGAAATGATTCCGCTAAAAAGTGCATTGGGGAACTAAAAAATAAAAAACTTTTGAATTTTACAAAAATATTATTTGTTTACTATTTTTTTTCAGAAAGATAAAATCACACATTATCACTGTCTGCAACAAACCCATTAAAAATTGCTTAAAAATGATTGAAAAAAGCACTGATTTCTTAAAGGACATCAAAAATGATGTGATTTATGTTTTTGTGTTTGAAAAAATAATAAATCGTAATTTTGTTAAAATTATACAAAGACATGAAAAAGAGATCTGTTTTATGCGATTTTTTTCTAATCCCGCCCTGTTTGACACATTTAAAAACCATATAAAAACTAATCAATTACAATTGTAAATCAACAAAGATGGTCTCTTTTTATTTGTTTTTTAAGTTCAGGGATTATTCAGATCTGACTTTAGATGTTTTATTGACAGAAAGGGAATAGCTAAAAACCGATGTTCTATGTAAAGGCGGTAAAGATCAAAGAAAAAACTGATGAAGTGGCATCAACAATTTTGTTAACAAATCCAACGTCAAATCTGGACATTCCCTATAGGAAGTCACTGACGAATTTTTTAAAAGTTTTCTTATGAAGGGTCTATTTGAGCCGTAATGCGTGATTTTAAAACCGTCGAAAATAAGCATTAACAATTTGTTTTTTTAAAGCAAAAAGTTTTAGAAAAAATACCAATCCCCATCATGTCCCGCTTCTTCATTCTTTTATCAATTTGCATCATCGCAATTCTTTTTGCTTTTGTTGCTGAAGCTCAAGAAGCAACAACCCCGCTTCCAAGATATTGTGGACCCTTTATGGCCAAAAAATTCGCGGAAGTTTGTGGAACTTTAAAAGAGGATTTTGATTGTTCTAAGATGGCTTTAACTTGTTGCTCAACAGGATGTACAGATGATGATATTAAAAGTTGCTGTCCTTAAGTGTACTTTTGTGTGTATGTGAAGGTTTAATTTTGCTCACAATTACAGCTTAATAAATTGATATCCTTTTAAAATACCTAACATATGACAGATTGTAAAATACGTTGTTCAAAAATATACATAATTTCATAAGTAAATAACAAATCAAAGGTTTACGGTATAAAAATAAAAATTTTAAATATTTTACCTAAATAACTTGGAAGAAAGCATTTTGTGGGAATGCCCCAGGCAAATTACTGAGGCATACAGCATTTTTTATCTTTAAAGGATTGTCCAGAAATCCGATAAAATCGTTATTTTCAGACCCCCTCTCTCCCCCAGTGACCAAAAATCAAAGTTTTTTGCTGACAACATCAAAGCCATTTGGTTTTACCCCTCCCTCCCCCCTTATGGTCACGTGATTTCTGGACAATCCCTTATCCGGAATACTTTTACCACCTCCAAAAAGACTGTTCAAATTAATTTTTTTTAATTTTTGAATATTTACATTGTTTTTTATTGTTGTTGATATATCGTTAATCGTTAATTCTTCAATAATTACATAACAAAAATTACTACAACTTTTACCGCGAAATAAAACACGAAAATCAGGTAACTTTCCGGAAATGAAAACGAACAATCCTAAGAACAGAGCATTACCGTTTTTTAATCTTTTGACAAAAAATTTGATGATCATTTTTATTATGCTTTTGATTCTTAAAGTGCAAAAAAGTGTTGTTTTTGCTTATAATTTTAAACAACAACATAAAAATGAAAATAAAAAAGAGTTAAAAGTTTGCTGATAAGTTTTTGGAAAAAGGAGCAATAAAAATGATTGCCGGAAACATATATTTTTCAATCAACTTTTTGTTTTTGATTATTTTTATTCGAAAAAATGCTTCAAAAAGTTCTTTTAATTTTTTTATTCCTAAATTTGATCAAAGATGGGTCATGTGATTGTTCAAATAGTGAATTATCGGTAAAATGCCAACCTTATAATTATAATTACAATTTGAACCCATTTTAGACTTTAACAAACTGTTATTACACATATTTCCACATGCTGAATACAGATGCCAATGGCTATTGGGAAGTTGCGGATGATTACTTTGATTCTGCCGATGACGTTGATACTCTTTGTCGATATTATGGTAGCCTACAAACATGTTTGGGAAACAACGTTGTAAATCACTGCGTAAATCATGATGGATTTTGGCGAACTTTTGGTGGTAGTTACAGTTACAAATTTACTGCCGATTATTTTGAACTACAATTTACTTGTGGAAGTGGCAAAAAAGGTTGACTAAAATTATCATAAAAATGCACTCTTCAAATCTCCAAAAAAATTTAGCGTTAAAAAATGAATTGAATTGTCTCAAAAATTTGAATACTGGATGTAATGGTCTTGTTAAAACTTGTTCAGCAGCAGAAGAATATATTGATTGTTATGCAATTGCAGCAAAAAAATCATGTGGTAAAGATGGATATTACTATGCTAAAAATGAAGTATCCATTCGATATTGATATTCTGATCTTCAATGTGATACTTGCACCAGCAATGCAAATTTTGGTGATCTTAGTTTTTCTGTAATTTTTGCAAGTGTTATTTTCTTATTATTTTTTTCATAATCGACAAATTTAAATTCTATCATTCTTGTTAAAATTTCTTTACACATAATATATTTTGATAAATTTTAATAAAAATTGCAAAATTTGCATGAATTTAGAGATTTTCTAAAAAATAAGCAAAATGTATAGTTTTGTAAAGAACAAAAACTACATCCACAACATCTATTTTTTTAACAACTTTTACGAACATAACCAGGGAGGTCAGCAATGTGGTGTAACAGGGGCCAGTGTTGTGCTTTTTACTTTTTGTCGACTCCGACTCCGGTTTGATGTTTTGGAAGCACTGACTCCGACTCCGGAGTCGGAGTCGCAACAATACTGCCAGGGGCACAAAGCCTCTTCAAAATCATCAAAGTCCTTTGATCTTTTTCCGCCATCGGCATAAGTTCAAAAGTCACACCCTGTTGAAAGAGGTTCTGCCCTCTCCGAAACAATAGCAAAAAATCAAAATCGAACTATAACTTCAAAAAATAAAGAAAAACAAATTCTTTTTTTGGATACAAAAATTTACAACAATTTTATATTTTTAAAACTCGTTGAATGAACTTTCTCATTGAATTTTTGTTTGAGTACGTTATTTATCACAAAAAAATGTAGTCAAAAAAGTGTCCCTTTAAAAACGACCTTATTTCGTTTTTACTTCTGTCACACAAACCTTCTAAAAATGCACAAAGAAAAGCACAAAAAAGCACAAAAAACTGGGGTATAAAAATGTAGTCTTTTTTCTTCAACTTTTTTTTGTTGTAGTCATTTTTCTTTTCATTTCATTGATTGTTTTTGTTTGCTTGAAAAAAAAGCAATGATTTTTTATTTATTTTTATTTGCATTTTTTGGTTGGTATTTTTATGATTTATATTTAAAGAAAAAGAATTATCCCCCTGGTCCACTTCCACTTCCAATTCTTGGGAATTTTCATGTTCTTATTGTTCATGGAATTGGCGGATTTGGAAATTATCTTCAAAAAACTTTTGGTGATATAAATACGCTATGGTTTGGTCCAAAACCAGCTGTTTTTTTCAATAATTTTAATGATCTTCAAGAAACTTTTGTAAAACATGCTGAAATTTTTGCTGGAAGACCAAAATCTCAAGAACTTGATCGAATAATTCGAGGAAGTTTTTCGGGACTTTTGGTTACTGATGGACAACAATGGCGTGAACATCGAAGATTTGCTTTACATGTAATGAGGAATTTGGGTCTCGGGAGGAATTTAATGCAGGAAAGAGTTTTGACAGAGGTTTCATGGATGATTGATGAAATGAAGGGGAAAGGTGGAAATGAAATAAGTGTTCAAAATTATATTGATATTGCAGTTGGATCTGTTATTAATTCAATCATTTTTGGATATTCTCTTCAAGAGGTAATTAACTTTTGTAATGGTTACGGTATAATTTAAGAAATTTGAAGTTACTGTAAAAAAGTTAAGGTAACTTAAAACCTACAGTAACCCAAAAGGCTACAGTAACCCCAAAATGCTACACTAATCCTAAAGTCTACAGTATACTAAAAATTTGTTGTAACCAAAATGCTACAGTAACCCAAAAAGTTACAGTAACCCAAAAGGTTACAGTAACCTAAAAAGTCACAATAACTCGAAAAGCTACAGTAACCCAAAAAGTCGCAATAACCCGAAAAGCTACAGTAACCCAAAAAATTAGATTAACCCAAAATGCAACAGTAACCCAAAAATTTACAGCAACCTAATCCCATCCAACAGTTACCGTAACCTAAATTAATAAATATCGTTTTTTTCCCACCTTTTATCACACTTTTTTTATTTCAGAAAAGCCTTGAAGAATTTGATAAAATTAAAGGATTTGTTCAAAGATTTCTAAGAATGATTGGAAATCCTGCCTATGGAATTGTATCAGCAGATTCAACGGGAATGTTAAAGAAAATTCCATACTTTAAAAATATGTACAGTGAAGCTGTAGAACTTGGAACCGAATTGCAAACATTTTTTAATGCTCAAATTGCTGAAAGAAAAAAGAAGATAAATTTTAAAGAGGATTCAGAAGCAACTGATTATGTTGAAGCATATCTTAGACAGCAATATCAGAATGAACAAAATGGAAGGGATGAAGATTTATTTACGTGAGTTATCTGTTAGGGATGGGATTTTTAGTTGACAAAAATATGCATAAAACAAAAACATCTCAAACTTGAAAAAATATTATTTTTGGTTTGAGAAAAATTTTTTATGAAGCACAATTAAAAATATGCATAATGAAGTATCTCACAGTTTTCGGGTTAAGAAAAATTAATTTTTATTAATAAAAAAATATGCATAATGCAAACACAACTTAAAACTGAAGAAAATTTTATTCTTGGCTTGATCGAAATATTTAAAAGTGAACTAAAGCATACTTAAAAATTTCCATAATGAGATTTTGGATTTGGATACATACATGTTTGTTAACAAAAATTTGCATAAAACAAGAACTAAAACAGCTAAATATTGTAGAAAAATTTTGTATTTGGTTACCAAAAAATTAAACTAAAACTTTCAATAAAGCTCAATTTAAAAAAATTTGCATAAACTTTTAATTTAAAAACAATACCCATTTTAGGAATAATCAATTACTTGGATGTGTATTTGATATGTGGCTTGCGGGACAAGAAACAACTTCGAATACTCTTGCCTGGATGACCTTGTACCTTATGACTCATCCTGAAATTCAAACAAAACTTCATCAAGAGCTCGACAAAGTCATTGCTTCCGATCGCCTTATAACTCTTGATGACAAAACAAATCTTCATTATCTTAATGCTGTGATTGCTGAAACTCAACGATACTGTAATTTAATCCCAAATAATATCCCACATCGACTGACAGAAGATTTTGATTTTCACGGATATCATTTAAAAGCAAATACAATGGTAATCCCACAAGTTGGATCTGTTTTAATGGATGAAAAGATTTTCCCTGAAGCGGATAAATTCAAGCCAGAAAGATTTATCGATGAAAATGGAAAATTTCAAACAAAACCAGAGCTAATTCCATTTGGAATTGGTAAACGTGCATGCTTGGGGGAAGGATTGGCATGAACTGTATTTGTTTGCTGCAAATTTATTCAATCATTTTGAGGTTCGGATTTTGCTATTTTGGGATTGTACTGATTTGACGTCAGCAGCTGTAAGGGTGTAAGAGGGTAAACCAAAATTCCTTTGATCTTTGCCGCTATTTAGGCATAGGGTGACTCTTAACTCTAAATAGCGGCAAAGATCAAAGGAAATTTTCCAACGGCAAGGTCGAAAATTTAAATATTTTCCTGCTGTTGTCTGATCTGAACAATCCCTTATCAGTTCATCCTAAAAATTAAAATACTTTTAGATTACTGTAATCCCTTCAAATCCACCAAATATGATTCCAATTCTTGGCGGCACAAAAATGCCACAACCATTTTTGGCACATGTCAAAAAACGGTTTTAACTTTTTTTGAAATTTAAAAAAAGCATCGCGTTGAAAAATTTTATCTTTTTTTCTTTTGTTTAAAAAAACAAAGTTCAATTTTTTGTAGTTTGAAGCTTTTCAACATTGTAATAAAACATTATTTTGTTTATTTTTTCAGTTTTTTCACCTGTTTGTTTTTGAATATTTTTATTCTTTAACTCACAGTTACATACTTTTATAAATTACAGTATTTGCTATTTTAGACGACAGAATAGATGATAATTATTCAAAGAACTATGATACTAAATGGACAGAACCATTTTTAAAATATGAAACGTTAGAAACAAAAAACTGAAAATGAAAAACTGCAACATTTGTTGCTTAGTTAGTGATCATAAAAAAGAAAACAATATCGTTGCCAAAAAATCAATACTGAAGTTCTTTTCGTGTTTGAACATATTCCTTAATTTCCGGTAGAGAATGAATCCGTTTTTGATATTCAACAACTTTTGGAAATTTTCCTGCAAAATTTTCATCAAAATTTCCGATTGTTAAAATTCCTTCAGCCAAAAGAAAATCTCCCCATGAAACTTTTGAAGTAATAAAACCACTTCCAGCTTTATCAAGCCTTTTCTGGAGATAGCTGAACCATTTTTTACAATCTTCTTCATATTTTGGTTGAAGTTCTTCAAGATTTCCTTCTTTTCGACCTCTTCGAACAGCATGAAATGCTTGAGCTTCTTTGAAGAAATCTTTGTATGTATCAATAATTGAATCAATTTGGGCACTTTCAATTTCATCTTTTCCTGCTAATTTAAAGGTACGGCCAAGGTATCGAGTAATTGCAAGGGATTCATAAATTCTTTCATCATCAATGTCAAGCCATGGCACTTTTCCGGTTTCAGATGCTTAAAAATTTTATGGATAAGAAATAAGTTACAGTTATCTCAAACTTTTTAAGATTATTCTAATCTGACGTCAGCAGGTTTTAAGGAAGGGAGGGGTGAGTTGACTGCTTAAAAGCGGCAAAGATCAAAGAAAACTTCTGATGGAATGGGATTCAATTTCTACCGACATGGAATTTGGATACACCCAAAATAGTAAAAAACACTTGAATTTTATATATATAAGAGTACTGCTCCTTATTTTACAAAATTTACATAATGCCATCAGGGCATAAAGGACTATCTTCAAATTTTGGCACTTACTTGGTTTTATTTCTGCCCATTCTTCTTGGGCAAAACGGTAATCTTCAAATTCTTGTCCAGCGTAATGAAAGATTAAACGAGCAGGTTCAGCCATGCCACGTAAATCAAAATAATTTAATTTGTATTGAGGCATATTAATTATGGGCAAGATAAATGTTAAAATTAAAGTAAAAAATCTGCAAAACAAATTTTTGTTAGTAAAAAGTACAAAAAAGAAAAAAAATTAATGAAAGAAAAAAATTACACGAATTTAAAAAATGTGAATAAAAATAGTAAAAAATGCTCGCTATTTATAGCAAAGGAAAAACGGTCATTGCACACAATATAATTGTGGTGGAGTTGTGTTTGCACCCAAAGATCCACAGCAGAAAAGAAAAACTACAAACAAACAAATTTTCACGTCATTCTTTTCTCTCTTTTGCTGATGCATGTGGTTTGTGTTCAAAATTTATTTTTAGTTGAAAAAATGAAATATTTCGTAAAACAAAAAATTGGTTTTTTTCATTGCAGAATTTTATAAGGACAAAAATATAAATCAGGAAAAAGAATTACCTGCAACTCATGGGCATTTTATTTTTTAGTTTCAATTTTATGCAAAAATTTCCTTCAATTTGCATTAAGATTTTTAACATTTTAATGTCAAGTATTTGTCAATACAGAAAACAAAATATTGATTATGTAAATTAGGATTAATTATTTTCCTAGTTCTATTTATGTTGTAGACAAGTTCGAAAACATTTTTTTATTACAAGATTACTGTAATACAAAACAAAAAAGAATTTACATCAAACTTGAATACATTTTGAGATGTTTACAAATGCCTTTATGATTTAAATGAATCCAATCAAGCTTTTGGCATTCTTTTGAACAATAAAGTGCCATTTTGCAACCAGAACATGTTGGAAGAGATTTGCCTTCTTTTCCACAAACATGACATAATTTATCAATCATTGAATGATCTGAAATATTCAAATTTTATCTAATTAAGATAAACAAGGCCGTATTGGGGTAGGGGTCTTTCGGCCAACCTGGCCAACCAAGAACGAGAAATCCTTTGATATTTTACCGCCGCCATGATAAGGTGGCAAAAGATCAAAGGTGTGCCCCCTCCAAAATGAAAATGCCCCCCCCCCAAACATTTTTTTCTTAATACGGCCTAGAAGATAAATAAAAAATTGTGCTACCAATTTGAATAAATTCTGGACCTTCAACACGAATTGTATTTTGTCCATCTGCAGATTTTCGATGATATGGATTAAGAATTAAAATGATTGTATTTGGACGAAAAGTTTTCATTGCTTCAAGAGTATCATGACGTTTGCTGCCCCATATTCCCAATATCGGCCAATTGTAAACTGCAAGTCTGTAATAACAAAACCTTGTTTATAAATTCAAGCTTTTAATTTAACACAATATATTACCGATTAACATCACCATTTTCATCTTCAATTTTTGTTTGAATACCAACAATCAAAAATGGCCAATCAATAATACGGACTTTAAAACGCATTCTGGGAGAAAAAAAGTACGTCTCCCATTAAGCCTGGCACAGGCAAAAAATAAATTTTTTTGAAACTTTACCCATGTTTTCGACTATGCTTAACAAGCCCAGATCCAAAGTCTTTTTGGCCAAAAGTGCCGTTTTGGCACTTTTTTGTGCCGTGGAAGTTCAAAACGGCATTTTCAGATCTCGGATGCCGTTGGAGATATTTTCTTAATTTTCTTGGGTATAGGGGTAATCGACCACGCTGAATTCGAATTTCGCATTTTCGAAGCTCGATTTTCGCGTTGGGACCCAAAAAAATCAAAATTAAAACTTTGCGCCGTTCCCACGCCAATATAAAAAATTTATAGAGGTCGTGAGTACCACCATCGGATTCCCCGTGTTTTTTTGCCCTAGGGGGTCCGGAATAGGTAAAAAACCAGGGGGAACAAAAACCTTTTAAAAATGGGTGAAAATGTTTGATCCTGATTTTCACGAAAAAATTTTTTTTTGTTTTTGAAAAAATAGTTGACAAAAATCATGGAAAATGTTTCAAACCTCAAAAATAAATGTTTTTTATATTTTTTATGATTAATTACGCTATTTTTAATAAATTTTTTAACATATAGTAGTGATAAAATATTTATTATGCGAACAATATTGCTACATTGTGACTTAAAAGAAGTGAGTTAAAACTATTGTAATTTAAAATTTTATTTTAATCAATAAATCAACAAACAACATCAAAGCAAATTCAAATGGCCAAAAGAGGGCGGGGCCCAGAATGCTGAAAACGGGTAAAAACCCAACCAATGGCAACAAAAACAGCTCCAATACAAATAAAAATTGAAGAAATGGCCCAAAGAATGTAATATCTGAAGCGATATAAAATGATGAAAGCAAGAATTGCTCCAAGAACGATGGAAATAATCCATGGCATTACTGGACAATTGCAAGCAATATCAGGACCTTGAGTAGTTGTTGTTGGCCTGAAAAATTTCGTAAAATATTTTTTAATAATGCTAAACTCACTTCATTTGGAAAGGATTGCCCGGTGGTGCCATGTTAAAGCAATTAGAGATCTATCAGTAATAATATAGAAAGTCCTGTAAAACAAAAAATATATAAAACAAAAAAAAATTATGTCAAAATCGAGAAAATATGAGGTTCAAAAATATGATATTTTATGTGCACTGTATAAATTTGTGCTTTCAATAATTTGTGACGGGTTTGCTTGTCATTTAGAAATATATTTTTTATTTCAAATTAATTTTTAAAATTTTCAAAAAATTTAGATACGCAAATTATTATTTTAGTATGTTTTTACTATATTTTTAAACGGGCATCATCTTCTGAAGGATCAGGATCAACAGCTTCATGAACCATTTCATCAATGGATTCTTCATGTTCCCGATAGATGTAATTATTATGCATGTTAATGATACGTTGTGATCTTCGAAGTTGTTGATTGTTTTCATTTTCTTCCGCTGCATCATCACCATCACCATCTCCATCATCTTCATTTTCATCATAACTATCTGTAGCTGGATCAGGAAGTGGGCATGTGTTTGGGGTTCTGGCAGCTGCAGGGGTAATATTTTCACAATTTCCTTTTTCTCTGCTGAGAAAAGAAAAATAGCTTTTTATCTGTGTTTCTTTTAACACTTCTTCCGGTCTAAATTGAGGTCTGCCATCTACTCTTGAAGCTTTCATCTTTTTTGCTGCTGCTGCTGCAGATGACTTCTTCTTGGATTGTTCCCCATCATTGAAAATTTTCTGTAAAAATTGTTTTGCTTCTAACGTCAGTTTGGGAAACGATCTTTGAGTTTTTTGAGCCCATCCTTTTTTCAATTTGTCCAAATTTTCAGAAATCAGTTGGTCATTCAAAATATGATTTTTAATAACTGTTTCTGGACAATCTTCACAATCCGCAGAATTCAAGTTTTCTGAATAGTACTTCATTGCATAATCTAAAGCTGTCATTTTTTCCGGCAAGTACTGATGATTGCCAATCTGCATATGCTCATCCAAATCTTCCATGGTTTCAAATTTCAAAATGCATTGATTTTCGAGACACTGATATTCTTCTTTTGGTTGCACTTTCTTTGCTGCTTTAACAATCCGCCAATAAAAAGTATCTGCTAAAGTTTTTATAAGCTCTTTTTCAGAATCACCAGTTGGAGTAGGGTTAACACCATTACTAAGTAATACGTTATGTTGTTTTAAATGTGTAAGATGTGGAAGATTTTGGATAGGTTTATGTGTCCGATAAGGAATCAGTTTTCCATTTCCAATTTCCATAAATTTGTAAACTTTCATGCCACCATTTTCCAATACAAATTCTGTAAAAGTTGAAATTCCTTTCAAAGCTTTTGCTTTCACAACAGTGTCGGGGGAATTTACGGAATTCAATTCAATGGTTGTATGAGTAAGAGGTTCAGGTGTAATAAGGGCTTTGAAAAATTCATCTTCTGTGGTAACATCATTTTTGTGTCGAACATAGCTTCTTACTCTGCCTTTGACAACTGATGCCTTTTGATCGCTGCTGCTTTTGCCATTCTGAGCTTCGCTAAATGACCATCTCAGAATTTTGACGCCACTTTCTTCAGAGATTTTTTTCAACGACATCATTGTTTGTGCTGAATGGTAACAACCGGCTTGATCTGAAACTTTTGAATAAAAATCTATAAGATTTGTGGCATTTTAACCTGATCTAATTATCACAGAATGGATGCCCATTTTTTTCAAATTAATCAATGCATCCAAAACAATTGCAACAACAGGAACATTATCCTGAACTTCTTAATTAACTTTTTTATTTAAATTCAATTCAAAAACCTGTTTTGTTCCCTGAATAATGTTTACAAATGAATGGTCGACAGATTTGCCCATAATTCTGGTAAACACATGCAGAATACTGTAGCTCATTCCGTTTTTTCCCTAAACAAAAATTTATAAAATTAAAAAAAATAATAACAACATACAAAATAATCTTTTTGGGTCTCCCAATATTTTGTTCCTGAAAATGCATCACATTGTATGATTCGAATGTTAATATTTAATTCTCACCAATTAACTTTTGGGCCCAATCCAATGTAATGAATGCCACTCCATCGCTTAATTCATCCAAGATTTTAACACGCTGGATATCACTATATCGGGCCCTAACAAGATGTGCACGTAACTGTTCCACATCAGTTGCTGCTTCTTTGACTTCATACGAATCCCATTCTCTTTCCTCAACAGCAGCCATATTACCCTCAGATTTATCGACTTCATTGAACAAATTATCAGCAATGCTTTTCATTTCATCCAAAACATTTTGTAAAGCTGCACACCGATCACATAAGGTAAGATGTTCACCATCACATGATTTTTGAAAGGCAGCTTCTTTTGGATCTGATAATGCATGCTGAAGACAATGAGATACAACTGGTGAATGCATGGCCAAATTTGCTTTAAAATCGGTTTTCAAATATTGCTGACCATTTTTTAGTTGCATTTTTAGTGTTTCTGCTTTATCGATTGTTACCAACTGTAACTCATCCCATCGGGTAACAATTGAGTTAAGTTTATCAAATGCCTAAAAAATTTTTTTATCATAAACTAAATTATATGCAATGTGCCTACTTCATTCCCCGCGGCAACAAAGTAGTCCACACACATATAAGATTTTGCTTCTGCTGCATAACATTTTTTCAAAATCCCATACATTGTGGAATCAGGGAGTAAGAGATGTTCTTGATCCATTTCTCTGGCTTTTGCTTTATACATTCTGATTATCTCAGAATTGCGTAGAAGCTTCATTTTGTTTGGGATATTTAGCGTTGATCCATCAGAAAGCTTTAACACTTTTTGCCCATATGGTAATGTGACGAGGCAATAAGGACTAAACTTTTTGAATTAAATTAAAATTGTCTTTTTTATGTTCTAGAAACATACCTTGTCACAAAATCAATAAAGCGTTCAATTTTGCAGGTATCATATCGGATATATTGTTTTTTGGTATCGAATGATGGTAAAGATGTAAGCTTTTTGAGCTTTCTTGCTTCTTCGAAATAATGGGGAGTAATATTCGGGATAAATTGGGACATTTCTCTCAGGGATACCAGTCGTGCAACAGTAGAAAGAGCGTAAAGACGTAATAATTTGTCGTCAGTAGCTTTTTCATATTGTTCCGCTACATTAATTAGCAAAGCAATTTTCCATTCATCCGTATTTGGTTCAACAAAGCTTTTACAAATTTGTTTCAAAAAATCATTTTCCGCGTTTGGAGCAGCAGCAGAAGCAAATTTTTGGATCAAAAATTTCCCGGAGTTAACCTTCTTTCTTTGAGTATCCGGTTTTAAAGTATTATAATTACATTGAGTTATAAATCTTTGAACATCAAAGCTGTTGGCAAACTCTTGCACAATGAGCTGTGCACTAACATCATATTGGAAGTCATTATTTCCATTTGAATCAACAGGATATCCGTCAGCTGGACAAAAATCAACATCCATTTTTTCTGCTTTAAGATTTTCAGCTAAACGTTGAACTTCATCTTTGTGTTCCGGACAAAGACCTCAAATTATGAAATTCAGTAAAATTTTTATAACAATGTCTTGCTTACCTAATCCAGGTGGTAAAAAAATATTTTTTGCTTTATAAACAATTTCTGCGTCGTTTTTTGATAATGTGTAACGGCTTATTTTATTTTCATGTTTAATATCGCTTATTTCCTGGAAATAATTGCAAGCTAAAACTTTTTGTCCTTTGACTTTCATCATTTTTCCATAAATTTGCTGCCATTTGTAAAACATTTCATCGAAGTGGTTTTCACAGGTATCAAGATCTAAAAGTGTAGAAGTGTCACCTTGCCATTTAACATCATAATTTCCCATCCGTGCAGCCATTAAATCAGCTACATTGTTAGCTCCGAAAAGCTTCAAATCAGCAAAATTCGCAAACTCTTTGTTGATTTTACCAAGGCTAAAACATGTTTCTTGCGATTTAACTTAAATTATTATAATGGTACTTGAACATATTGCCGCCGCACGTGGTTTTTGTACGAAATAATTCTGGAAATGAATCAGGCATATGTTGATGATAATTATCAAAAACGCAATTTTGAACATCCTGATTTTCAGCCAATATGTTGTCTTTTCTACCACCGTACTTGACAGGAGGTGCAGGAACCAACAACCAAAGAAAATGTGAAACAACGAAGAACTGTAACAAAGTAACCATCTTGTAAAAAAGATGCTAAACCGTTGCGGTTCACCAATTTAAATACTGTTTTTAAAAAGCTTGACCCTCCCTTTTTTATCAACGATTCACTAAAAAACAAAAAAAAAGTGAATCATCGTCAATTTTAATTTTAAAAAAATGGAACGATTTTCAATGATTCACTATTGTGAATTTGAAACAAATGTGTGACTTATTTTGTTAAAACATGTCTCACAGTAATAAAAAGAATGAATGATTCATTGATGACTCATTTTCAAAAAAATAAATTCATCATTAATGCTCTTGACAATTTTAAGTCACAATGTAGCAATATTGTTCGCATAATAAATATTTTATCACTACTATATGTTAAAAAATTTATTAAAAATAGCGTAATTAATCATAAAAAATATAAAAAACATTTATTTTTGAGGTTTGAAACATTTTCCATGATTTTTGTCAACTATTTTTTCAAAAACAAAAAAAAATTTTTTCGTGAAAATCAGGATCAAACATTTTCACCCATTTTTAAAAGGTTTTTGTTCCCCCTGGTTTTTTACCTATTCCGGACCCCCTAGGGCAAAAAAACACGGGGAATCCGATGGTGGTACTCACGACCTCTATAAATTTTTTATATTGGCGTGGGAACGGCGCAAAGTTTTAATTTTGATTTTTTTGGGTCCCAACGCGAAAATCGAGCTTCGAAAATGCGAAATTCGGATTCAGCGTGGTCGATTACCCCTATACCCAAGAAAATTAAGAAAATATCTCCAACGGCATCCGAGATCTGAAAATGCCGTTTTGAACTTCCACGGCACAAAAAAGTGCCAAAACGGCACTTTTGGCCAAAAAGACTTTGGATCTGGGCTTGTTAAGCATAGTCGAAAACATGGGTAAAGTTTCAAAAAAATTTATTTTTTGCCTGTGCCAGGCCCTCCAGATTTTGTCCCAGAATGCGTTTTAAGAAAATATCCATTATAAACTTTATCCTTTGTTGGATCCATATCAGATAATTGAATTTCCGGAGGGGTTGATGCCCAATTTGGTGGAGCTGGGGTACAAGGAGGTTTTTGAATTGTTCGAGGAAATGATACTCCATGTTCAAAATTTTCAGCTTTTTGAATAAAATTTTCACGATTTTGAAGAATCAATGCTTTTCTTTTTGGATCTGCTTCAACTCGTTTAAAAGAAAAATCTAAAATATCAAAATTGAACGTTTTTGAATGTTTAAAACTAACAAGTGAAGGTCAGAAGATGTGACACCGCTTTTTGAACGAGACCTATCCCATTATAAAGCCCCAAGGCAGTTATGCATAACCCCAAAATATTTCCGTTGAATGGCCTTTTAGCATGCAAATTTTTGAAAATGAAAAAAAAATCCGGCGGCATTCTCACCTTTGATGTTTTGGAATCATCGACTCCGACTCCGGAGTCGCAACAACACTGATTACTGCCCTGGGGCTATCTTATGGGATAGGTCGTATTCAAAAAGCGGCGTCGCATGTTGGAACTGTCCCTTGTAAATCATAATTTTTTTTTAAATTCCAACCTTTATCATCCATAACTTCTTTGAGGGCCAAATAAAGAATTTCCAATTCTTCTTTTCTTCCAAAGTAATATGGTAAAAAACAAGGTAATTGCTTCTTTTCAGCAGCTTTTCCAGCTTCAAATGATTCAATAAAATTATCTTTATCTTGAATAATTGAATAATATACTGCTTTATGATAATGCATAGCTGGAACATTTGCAAAATCTTCTGGAGCTGCAGCAAGAAAGGCATCCAAAGCTTTGATACATTCGAAGGTTTGTGGTTCTTGCTTACAATAAATAATGCCACGGCAATAAAGTAATCGTAAAGAATTTGGATGACGCTAAATTAAACATTTATAAAGTTTTATAAGGATCTGATATTTGCAACGCCGTAGGGTTTTGCGATAAGCATTTTCATTCTGAAGAGGGCCGCCTTTGATCTTCTACCGCTCAACGATACGAACGTGACGGCAAAAGATCAAAGGGGTTTCTCAATTGGGGGGGGGGGGGGGGGGGTGCACCGAATTCCCCCCTTTTAATACGGACTTAGACATCTGCAAAAAATCTGAGAAACTCATCCAACTTTTTGTTAGATTTTTTCCTTTGATCTTTGCCGCAGTTCTAAATGCCTTACTTTAACTGCCATTTCAATATGCTTCAAAGCAGTTTCTGGCTGACCCATAATAATATGATGATATGCATTGATCTCGGTCAAATAGACATCATCAGGATATTGTTTATAAGCTTCCAAAACATATCCCTTCAAAACTGGTGGTCTTGGATCAATTTTGATAAAACAGACTAGAGTATCAAGATCATTTGGATGAGTTTTAATTCTTTCCTAAAACAGTAATATTGTGAAAAAGTACTGTAATTATTTATAGGACGTTTTTTGTAACAATCGAGAATTTCTTGGCATTAGGAAAATTTTTTTTTTCTTAGAATCGGCTGAAAATGTGTTCCTAGGGTAATTTTGGCCCAGGAATTCGAATTTCGTCATAATATTTGACATTTTTCAGGTGGATTCTGAGATTCAGAATCCAAGACCCAGAATCTGGATTCAGAAGCCATGTTTTCAAAAAATTTCAAAAATGATACTATTCGAAAGCCCTGGACGTTTTGAGTCAGGAAAATGCAAAAGTATTCATATTTGACCCTTTTTAAGGCTTTTATGCCCCTGGAAAGTTCAAAAATGGCCTAAAATTACGGTATTTGGGCTCCAGAATCCCCCAAACGACTTACGCAACGGCCATTCATATTTTTTTATAAACTTTAACTGATTGGGCATCGAAAAACACCTTAAACTCAAAAATCGGTGAGGTAGCGGAAAAATTTTTCCTGTGCTACTTTTGTCGACTTCAACAAAATTCAATATCCCAAAAACGCAGTACCAACCACATAGGGATAATTAAGAAATTGAGATATCATTGCTAAAACAAAATTTGATCCCAAATATACAGTATAGGTGTTAGTGGGTTCAAACTTTGCCCAAAATTTGTATTTAGCATATATTTTACGGTAAACACTCAAAAATGTTCATATCTTAGATGTTTTATGAAATTCAAAAATCATGAAAAATGACCAAAAATGAGGTATTTTCAAAAATTCGTAAAACTCCCCTATTGCTTCAAATATCATCGTTTATGCGTTTATCTATTGCAGAAACATGTAATTTAAATTAATAAAACACAAGAAAAAAGATTTGCAACCAAAAAATCAGTTTTGTGATTTTTTGTATATCGGTGTTAATTTTGGTAAAAAGTAGATATTTTAAGTTGATCCCAAATGTACATACTTGATGTCGGTGGGCTGAAACTATCCAAAAATGCTACAAATATATCATATTTCATCATAAAAGTCACCAGAAGACGATTCATAGTCGTTTTCCAAAGTTATGAATTTTTGTTTATGTTGGAGATATTGAATTTTGTTGAAGTCGACAAAAGTAGCACAGGAAAAATTTTTCCGCTACCTCACCGATTTTTGAGTTTAAGGTGTTTTTCGATGCCCAATCAGTTAAAGTTTATAAAAAAATATGAATGGCCGTTGCGTAAGTCGTTTGGGGGATTCTGGAGCCCAAATACCGTAATTTTAGGCCATTTTTGAACTTTCCAGGGGCATAAAAGCCTTAAAAAGGGTCAAATATGAATACTTTTGCATTTTCCTGACTCAAAACGTCCAGGGCTTTCGAATAGTATCATTTTTGAAATTTTTTGAAAACATGGCTTCTGAATCCAGATTCTGGGTCTTGGATTCTGAATCTCAGAATCCACCTGAAAAATGTCAAATATTATGACGAAATTCGAATTCCTGGGCCAAAACTACCCTAGGAACACATTTTCAGCCGATTCTAAGAAAAAAAAAATTTTCCTAATGCCAAATATCGTCAAAAATTCTCAAATGTTACAAAAAACGTCCTTTATAAATCATACTTCAATAACAGGTTTAAAGAGATCAGAAACTTCAACAATTTGATGATTTAAACAGAGTGCTTTTGCCAAAGATGCAACAAGTCCAGCTGAATCATTCTTTTTGAAGGCTTCCATGGCATTATTCAAATTTTCCCAAATGGCCATATGCCGTTGAGCAGTTAAGGATCCATTTTTTGCTGCTTCCTAGAAAAGGAATATTGTAAAATGTAAAAAATCAAGAACATCAGAGGAAAAAATGCCTCTGACTACAAAGGCAGTAAAATCTTTGATATTTTCACGGAGAAAAAAAGAGCACGATGTGTCACAAAAATTAGTGCCACCACCAAAAAAGTGTCACGAAAATGGGGCAAAAGGTGTCACAAAGTGGTGACACTTTATGTAATGTTCTTTCCATTAAGAGAGAGAGTCTGTCTTTGTTTCTCTGTCGCCAAAGTGTGCTTAGGCTTCTATTCTTCTTTCTATAGAAATAAGTAAACTTCCATCTCCGGTTTTTACCCAATTTAAAACATTCCTCCATTTTAATATTAATGGAAGAAAATATGCCTTCCCCCCTAATATGGGGCCGACGGGGCATGCCGTTGAAATTTTGAAAATAACCCCCTCCCCTCAGGGCATCTACAAAAATATATTTAAAATTAAAGTAATATGAAAATGGTGACACTTTTGTCACATTTGGTGACACTTTGTACATGTTTTGTGACACTTTTTCCAAGTGAGCAAAGTGTGACACTAAGTGCCACTTTTTGGATACGAAAGTGTCACGTTCTGGTGACACTTTTTTTCTCCGTGTTGTCCGTGGCGGCAAAAGATCAAAAGCGGCTTGTAAAACTTATTTAATTAAATGAATTAAATAAATTTTACAAGCATCCATTTGAAAAACAAACAACATTTTCTTACCATCACAGATTTACCAAATCTTTCAAAATCAAGTGGATTATTAGAAGTTTCAAATGGTTTTTTAATGCTAAGATTTAAAAATTTATCCATCATGGCAATTTCAGGTGAAAATTCTTTCCGCTTTCTTAATTCTTCCACAGCTCTAACATCACCTTTTTCTGCAGCAATTTGCAACCATTTTTTACCTAAAATTCGACAGTTTTTTGCTTTCAGCGATAAACAATTAATTACCTTCTTCAAAATCTTTAGAATTTGCAATATCCGAGTCAGTACCTTCTGCATTAAAATAGCAATGAGCTAAATTAATCATTGCATTTGTGTCACCATCTTCAGCAGCAAATTTGTAATAATTTAAAGCTTTTGTAGCAGATTTTGGAACGCCTAGACCATATTGATATAAATTTCCAAGATTATTTGCAGATGGCCCAAATCCATGCTTTGCAGCTTTTTCATACCATTCAGCAGCTTTTTGGTAATCTTTTTCAACAGCAACTCCTTCAGTATAATTTAAGCCAATGGCATGTTGAGCTTCAGCAATTCCACTTCCAGCCTAAAATTAAAAAAATTTGCATAAATTTGTTTTTGGGTTACTGTAATGAAGAAAAAAGAGAAAATTTTTGGGGTTGTTAAAATTTGCATAGTTTTCTTTTTGGTAATTTACATGATCTTTTTTCAGTTCCATGGAATTTCGAATCCGTGAGAACAGTATGCAAATTTTTAAATTTTAACCAAGAAAAAGAAAGGAAAAGAAATTTTTTAACTTACCATAACAGGACCAGGCTTTGAGTTTGCAGCTTTTAAAAACCATTTCATTGCTTCATCAAAATCTCTTTTAACACCATTTCCATCTTGATATAATTTACCCAAATTATACATGCCCTCAGGGTTTCCCAAATTTGCAGCATTTGCATAACATACTGCAGCTTTTTGATAATCTTGTCGAACAACAATTCCATCTCGATAATTATGACCTTGAAGAATATTTTCAAATTCAGGCAAAATATTTGCATCCTTCATCAAAGATTGAAATTGCTCTGAAGAAATTCCTAATCGGCTACAAACATTTTTTTCTTCATCTTCAGGTAGAAGAGGCCAATGATCAGGATTAAGATGTTCTTCACGGGCAATTTTACCAATCTAAATTATTTATTTACAATGGAAGGTCCCAACATTTGACACCGCTTTTTGAACGAGACCTATCCCATGAGATATCCCAAGGGCAATTATGTATAATCCTAAAATGTTTCCGGTAAATGGTCTTCAATTATGCAAATTAATGAAATTGAAGCTCAAAAAATGTGAGTGAAACAGGGTTTTAAAAAAATTGTCGACCGTCGATTTTTCAAACTTCATTTCCAAAATTTAGCATAATAAAAGGCCATTGACCGGAAATATTTTGGGGTTATGCATGACTGCCCAGGGGCCATCTCATGGGATAGGTCTCGTTCGAAAAGCGGTGTCACATTTTGGACCCCCTTGTTAGCTGAAATGGTTTCACGCCACCGCTTTTGTCGGCATTTTGAAAAGTTCAAAGAGGATTTGCCAAAGATCAAAGGCGGTGTTTATAAAAGCCGTCTTTGATGTTCAATAATTGTTATAAAAAAATTTAATCAAATTCTAAAATGAAACTTACTTTTCTTCGAACAAAACTAATTTCATCCCGAATTTCTTTGGATTCAGAATTCAATGCCAAAGCTTGTTCAAGGGATTTTTCAGCTTCAAACCATCCATCAGATTCCATTTGAACACGAGCCATTCGAAAATATCCTTTCCACCAAGCTGGCCAACATTTAATTGCATTTTCAGCATCCAATTTTGCTTTAATTATTGCATTTTTGCTTCCAAATAATAAATATGCTGCACTTCGATTTGAAAAAATTACTGCTTGATCTTGCTTTGGTAAATCAGGAAGTTGTAAGATTTCTGTATAACATTTTACAGCTTCATTATATTTTTCTTCCTTAAATTTAATTTCGAAATTAGCAGCCTTATAACAAATGGGATTATCCTGATCTGATGTCAGCAGTTTTAAAGAGTGGAAAGAGTAAATTAAAGTCTGACAATCACCTTAAAAGCGGCAAAGATCAAAGGAGAAAATCCGAAGCTGGTTTTTAAAAATTTAGAGTTACTTGCTAATATCAGAAGTGGACAATCCTTTGTTTTGGTATGGTCATTTTAGGGCATTTTATTGAGGATCGGATTTGATTTTAGTGATCCTCAAACATTACATATCCGAAAAAGTAATCCCTAAAAAAGGTATAAATTTTACTTTAAAAAGTTTGTTAGCTTTTTCTTTGAGATTTTCAAATCCGGCATTCGAAGGAGAACTTTGTTGTTGGACATTAAACAATTTTTGGGATGCTTTAAATTGCATAATTTCTGGCTCTTTTGATTCATTTTCTTTTTGTTGTCGAGGAATTTCAAAACAGATCTGAAAAAGTAATAGCAAGATTTAGGGATCATAAACAACTGATATAAACAAACATTAGCTGATCCATCATAAAAGTTTTGTTTTAAATTACTGAAATTCTTTCCAAAACCCGGCTTTTTGCTAACAAAAGATTCAGAAAGTTTGCTTTGATCTTTATAATTTTCAGCTTCAATTCCGTTTTCATAAGCAGCAATATGAAGGGATAAAGTGCTGCTGTGGGGTTTACCCAAAATGCTTTCATCTTTCTTTTGCTTTCTTCTTTTAGATTCATCAAAAGATTCTGATGTAAAAAATGGATTTGATGATTTATCTTTTTTTTCCAAAGCTAATGAACTTTTTGAAGGTTTATCAGTGCAAGTAAAAGCTGATGAATTTTTTAAAGCTGCAATCCCAAATGAAAAATTTTAAAATTCAAATTATAAAAAAATGTATCATGGAAAATATAGCTTGTTGTAGTTTTACTACCGTAGATTTATATTTTGCATTTCAAGTATTTTTTAGTATCATATTCTTATCCAAATTAATTTGAAAAGAACAAAAAGCGCGAACCATATTTCACTGAATTTTTAAGTCTTTTTCATTGCAGTCTTTTTGTTCAAATGATAGAATCAAAGTGTTTGGATAATTTCAAGCAAAAAATTTGGTTTAAGTGTGCTTTTATACAGTAAAAAATCTGTCAATTTAGTTTATGGGATCGCAATCTGTTATTTTTACCATTAATTTGAATTTTATGATTTTGAAATGCTGTTTGGCTTTTAAAATAAACAAGTTGAAGATCAGAGCAAAAATGATTTTGATTTAAAATGACATTCGAATATTCTGAACCACTTTTTGAACAGAAGCTGTTTTGTGATTGATGATTGCTTTTTAAAAGCAGATTCTCTCGTTTTGTTGCCATCTGAAAATCACACAATGGATATTTTGACCGTAAAAATAAAAAGTAGGAAAAAATACAGAGATTCTTTTTTAATCAAAGAAACAAGCTAAATATGGAAATGAAAACTGTGTTTTAAGATAGACAAAAAAACACAATGTTTACGAAATCGAAAAAAATTCAAAATTCAAAGTTTCAACGATAGAAAATTTCATAATTTCTATTTCTCCTTTTTTGTCGAAGTCGTAAACAACTTTGACATTTAATTTTTGTTTTTGTTAAAAATATGAATAATTTGCCGGAGAAGGATGTCAGCAAAGTTTTGTTCTTTCGAAGAAAGAAGAAGCGCTAAAAATGTGTAAAGTTTTCTTTGTTATTTTTTGACATTTATAAAAGTAGTATTCATTCTTCCTGCAAATTTATGTAAACAACTTTTTGTACAAAACTTTTCAAAAACAAAAATTTTATCGAGCTGATAAATTTGAAAAAGCTAACATTTTAGGTGTAAAAAATAGCATGTAAAAATTACGGCATAAATTTGTAAAATAGCAAAAAATAGCAGTTTCTAAAGTTTAAAACAAAACAGAGTTCAAAAATTTTTTTTTACTTGAAGTTGTTAAGGCACGATCATATTTTATTATTCTAAGACAATAGTTTATATAAACTTTTGAACAAGTAATCATGTGCAATGATAAATTTGAAACTTTAATTGCAAACTACTTTCACATACAAATTAATCAGAGTTATATACCGTAACTTTACTGTAACATTTTTATGACCTTTCATCACCTTTTGAATGTTCTGTTGATTTGGCTTTGAGGTTACTGTATTTACATACATGTATCTTTTTCAACCATAATTTTAGGAGGATCGTTTTTCTACTTTATTTTATTTTACGGTATTCCAACATTGGTCTTGTCTCATTATATCATAAACATGAGTAAAACGAATTTATAGATTTTTAACTCAATGTAAAACACTTAACAGTTCATTTTTTTTTAAAAATCCGGTGAAATTTTTGTTTATAAAGTTGATAAATTTTATAATCTAAATTAAACTAAAATTTGTTAATTGTGGCAATGCCAAAAGGGTTTTTAATGGCTGTGGGTAGGACCTTCAATTATGCAGGTTTTGGCCTTGAAGGCAATGAGCTTGAATAATGAAATATTGTTTATTGGACGTCGACAAATTCGCCATCGATGTCTCACATTTTGGCGGTCAGACTTCAATGACGTCTACATCGGGATTTTCTGGTAAAAAATATATAAAAGATTAAAAAAATCATTTTTCGTTCATGAATTTTTAAAAAGAAATGAGAAGAAGAAAAACCACAAACTTAAAAATAGAGATAAACTTTTTTCTATTTTTCACTTTTTAATGAACGCATAAAAGATCAAGGAAAAATTTTAACGAAAAAATGCAGTTAAAAAAGATACAACCTTGAAAGTGTTACGAGAATCAATGTCAAAAAGAAAACGAGTTGCCGCAAAAGAACAAATTTAAAGTATTGATTCTCAAAACGAAAAGTAACACAAATATTTTAAGACCCAAAAATTTCTTTTATTTGATTTATCACAAAAAAAAATGTGTAGTGGTGGTTAGACACGGGGCCAATAGGCCTAATTAAACATAGCATATTTATTCCAGTTCAAGCCGAGCCAGGAGGAAGACATCGCTATCTCCCCGTTCGCTCCTTATAAAGGATACGGCCGGAGGCGGACCAACTTTTGGACGACCAGACACGTTAGGTGGGGTTAAAATTCTCCTCATCTTCCGAATCTTGCGCCTCGCCAATATATCTTCCATCCATAATACAACAATACAGTAAAACAAACAAAATAACAAAGAAAGCGAAATATTTTTATTGAAACGGGAGCCAAATAGATCCAGAAAAACAAATATGAAGACAGAAAACAGCAGAAAGAAATTGCATAAAAAATGCAAACAAATTTTTAAGGTTGATTTTCTGCGTCGTTGAAAGAACTTGAGCATGACCAGGGCAGCTTTCAGCGCTTTACCCACTTCTTTCGGATGTCTGCAATTCATAGAGATGATACTTTACAAATGGGTCGATCATCCATGACTTTGAAAGTTTTGGATAAGACACATTGAGATGGCCCCATATATCGCGCCTTGTAGGCATCATGTTGTATTGGCATCCACAACGGGATTTTTAGGAGAAAAACATATTAAATATTCAAATAAATTCTTTTCCGTTTATGATTATAAGAAAAAATAAATGAAAACAAGAAAAACTATTAACTAAAAAATAAAGATAAACGTTTTTCTGTTTCTCTGTTCTTCACGCACCACGTCTGAACCAAGGCGAAATTTTTTTTTTCCAACCTCCAACCTGTTTTTGGCTGCCTGAGTGTCTGTGTGGTGTGCGGCGGCCGTTTTTTTGAGTCCGCCGCTTGCAAGTTCGAGTCGCGCCTGAACAAAAAAATGAGTTTTTTTTTTATCAAAACTTGTATGCTTTAAATTTTAACAATAAATACATAAAAAAATTAAAAAATTAGTAACTAAATGTAACATTGGCTATTTTAGTTGTTAATTTAAGGAAAATTCAAAAAAGGGAAGAAAGCTACAAGTAATAAAAAAAAATCTTTTAGAATTTTATTCATGTAATCGAGCTGCTATCGTTTTGTTCGAGTGCGCGTTTATCCAAGAAATGTTTTATCAAATAGTTTTTCAAAAAAATATATCTTTTAACGTTTATTAAAATTGTTTTTATTATAAAATGTATTTAACATTGTACTTTTAATATAAGTTTTAGGATTATCAAAAATGTTTACATTTTTTCGACGCGGACGATGGAAAATTTTAGCAGTTGCTACAGATGGATTTCGAAGTAATTTTAATTCAGATCAAGATTTGGATATTGGAAATATTGATGTTATTGATGCTAAGAAATATAATATGGTTTCATCTGAATATTTTCGCGAAAAAATCTTCAAATTTGGGCATGTCTTAAAGTTACATCAAAACGCTATTATTGGTGGTAAACATAAAGATACAACACCAGAACATGGAAAAATAAGCTTTTTAACATCAAAGATAATTGGTCTCTTAGCTTTAACTGATCATAAAAAATTTATTAAAGAATCTGACAAACGAAGCAATATGAATTCCCGTAACATTGGCAGCACCATTTCCCTTCATCTTCCAGCTATTAATGACTCATGTAGTAAAAGATTTACAGATAACTGTGATTCGGTATGATTGTTGTTATATTTTTTTAAAAATCATTTGACAATCATTTTCAGGGATTTGAGATTCCAAGACAACAGAAGGATGAAGCATCAACGCCTGAGATCATGCAATTTAAAGCTTCTCAGAAGGTGCTTGATCCTAATAAAAAGACTGATGACAAAGAAGAACGACAGGTAATTAAAAAATAGTGTGTTTACGGCTTTTTAAGTACTTATTTAAGATTGTGAATGATGATATTGCTCGTGCATTGGCAAATTTAACAAAGAATATTACATCGCCTCCGAATGCTAAATCTAAAATAAAATTCTCAAAGCAAACTCCAACTCAATCTGATGCTCCAGTAGAAAAAAAATCGCGACTTGAATATGATTTTACTGCAATTCCTTATCGTAGTATTGCTTCAAATATTTTATCACATACACCAGCTATGAATCCTCAACAATTAGAAATCGTTAATTTAAATGCAATAAATCGTGCTCAGAAAGATGAAATAATTCAAAAAGATTTGGAAATTGCCCAACTGAAACAAGAGATAAATCTACTGAAAATTCAATCAAAGAAATATTCCAAAGCTTCTACAAGTAACTATCATACTGTAGGTGAACGAAGACGACAACAACTTATTAAAGAAGAATTTGAATATTTACAAGGAAAATATCGGGAATCTGCTGATGAAGTGATTTCAAAGCTTTATAATAATTTGAACATCGATGATAGACATTGCTTTAGTCCTGCTTTAACCAGCCACATTTTTCAAACATGCGGCATAAGCCTCAATAAAGCTCGAAAGCTAAGACATGAATTGCTGATCCATGATGCTCCAAAATTTCTTGCTTCTGAAAGAAAGGTCAAGCTTGAAAAGAAACGTATTCGAGAAGGAATTGAATTTGAAGAGATCTATGTTAAGTTAAAAGTTGGCACCAACATGGAAAAAAAGCTTGTTACATTTATGAAGGATCCAGGATTATATATTCAAAGACGGTTACAACAAATTGTTGATAACAAACTTTATCGGAAAATCGAATTCAATGGCGTTGAAGAATTATGGTATGCTTTGACAATTGATAAGGCTAAGACGAGAACGATTCTGGGCTTGTTACCTGGCAATACGCTAAAAGCAATTAACTCAAGATATAATTTTTCACTTTTGGGAATATTTGAAGCTGACGATTCGTTGATAAATATTAATGCAGCTTTTGATATTATTTTTAGAATTCTTGGAAAAATTCAATCATTAACGTTTACAACATGTGATGGTGAAGTTGTTACATTGCCTGTACGATGGTTTTATATAGCTGATTATAAATCTGAAAAAGCTGTTGCTGGTATTCAAAGTGGTAATCCAAAATATCCATCTGTTACATGCTTATCAACGATGACAGAAACTTATGCCGAGCTTGATTTTGATAAAAAATGTGTTCCACGACCGGATGGATTTCATGCGTTTGTTTTATTACGTTAAAAATATTTAAAAATTATTAATTAAATTTAGTGAATATTCGCAAAAATTTCCTTCTATTGCTCCTTTCATTCCGTCATCACAGTTCATCCCCCCTCCATTACATATGACATTGGGACCTGGATCACAATTATTTGAGTATCTCTTTGAAACAGTAGCAAAAATTGATGTTCAAAAGAATAATATGGAAGACGTTTATCATTTGCTAAAAGAAAATTCAAGCTGGAAAAAAGAACTCAAAACTGCTCATAAGGAAATTAAAACTTTAGAATCTGAATTAAGAGATATTCAAGAAAATGCAGAACTATATGAAACATTACTTTCATCGACAAAGGTAACTTTAATCTTTCTGAAACAAATTTTCAAACAATATTACAGAATCAACGAAAGCTAAAGCCATGTTCCTTAAATAATGATTGCGTTGTTAAGCTTCTGAAGAAAAATATTCCGTCTCATTTCGTATCGTGTTGTGATATTTGCTCAAATTTGGTTCATAGATGTTGCAAAAATGATAATGAAACTTGTCCCCATTGTTCTCCATTTAAACCAACCATCGAAACTGGCAGAAAACGTTTAACAGAAGAACAGGATTTAATTAACCAAAGAATTGCTGAAATCATTATTACAATTTCTGAAAAACAATTAATCTTGCGGCAAGAAGCTCAAAAACTAAGTCCTGGAATTTTAACCAAAACTCTTGAAAAGGTACTCGAACATCATGGAGGATCCCGAAAAGCCTTTTTTCAGGCATATTCTGGTGCTCATTTGATAAAAATGGGAAACAATATCTCTAAGATTAAAGATGATCTTCCACTTGAAATCACAAGCGATCCAACAGTTACCGTAATTTTGGAAGCGATTCAACTTTTTTTTGAAGCTAAAAAGTCAATGAAAAAGGATTTCATGTCTGATGAAGAGATTACATCAATGAAAGAAAAGATTCGAGAGTTCGGAATGTATATGAAAACTAATCTTGGAACCTTGAAAACCAAACAAAAGGGTCATTTGTTTATGTTTGATGCTCCTGAATTTGTTACGAAATTTAAAACGGCATCGTTATTTTCTGATGAAGCAGTTGAAAGTTATCATCCACTAAATAATGAACAAGATCAAAGAATCAAATGTAAAGAATGCCCCAAAAGGTATGCACTTCAGCTGAAATGGGCGATTGATCATAACTATTATTTTGATAATGTTGATTGTAAAAGTTATGAAGATTAATAAATTTTTTTGTTAGTATATCAGTATAATCGAAATAAAAATGGTTTAATCATGATAATATTTTTAATTACGTTTTAAATTTAAATTTTTTTAATGAACACTTAAAACAATTTAAATTTAAATGAAGTAAAAACAAACAAAAGTTTCTTTGACTTCATTGTTTTTTTTTATCAAAAGTTGAGGTCGAGATAATTTTTTGGTCGCGAGCGGGCCCGACCCTTTTCCATCTATTTTGGACAACAGCCGCACGCACTCACAACTGAGACAGCCAGGCGGCCAAAAACAGGTTGGCGGTTGGAAAAAAAAAATTTCGCCTCTTTCTCTTTTTGATTCAGACGTGGCACCCATTCCGATTGAGATAAGATTAACGAAAGGTTTCAAAGAAGCAAAACGACAATGCGGTCAGAAAAGAAAACAACCTTGAACTTGTTATGACAGCCAAAGGAGAAAAGAAAATTTGATTGCCGCAAAAAACTTTTTTCTAAAAGGGCAGTGAAGAAACATAACTATTTAAAAGCACAAAAAATTTTTTATATTTATATACTGTAGTTTTACTATAAGATTTTTCATTGCGTTTCACGACTTTGAATCTACTGCTGGTTTGACCTTGAACTTGCTGTATTATTTTCAAACTTCATTTTAGAAGTTTGGTTTCTTTAGAATGCAAAAAATTATTTTTTAATAACTGTTGGTATGACCTCCACTTGTAATTTTTGAGGCCAATGAAGCCTAATTAAAAACCATTTTTTATGATATACATTTCTTAATCGACCCCGGGAGAGAGACGTCAATAGTTTCAATGTTCAATAAACAGCGGCCAAACTTCAAAGGTGAGGTTACAGGGCATCCTATTGTAGTTACATTTAGCGAATTTGGCATCTACCCCGGGAATTTTAGGGAAAAATATATAAAAGATTCAAAAAAGGTCTTATTTATATCCTTTGAATATAACTAAGCGGAAGAAAAACTGGACGATTAAAAATGTACTTTTTTCTGTTTTTTGATTTTTAGTGAACCGATTGAAATAAGATCAACAAAAGATTTCACGCAAATTTTCTCGTAAATTCGGTCTAAAAAGAAGTAACCTTGAACGTAAAACAACAATCAAGGGAGAAGAGAAAATGCCTTACTGCAAAAACACTGAATTAAAAAAAACAAGAGTATTTATTCTCAAGAACATAGTAATGAAAATATTTTGATGCATTAAAAATCTTAAATTTGTTGCAAATGTTTTAAAATTAATTTGCGATCTTAACCATTGATTAATGTTTATGCAAATTTTTATCAAGATAATTTCAATTATTTAGTTTATTAAAAATCAATAAAAATATTAACGTTATCCATTAGAATTTGATCTCTTCAACAGAAACAGATCCATCATCAACGGTCACTAAATTTTTGCATCGTGTAATTTCTGCAGGGCTTCGATTAAAACGAAACAAAATTTTATTAATTTTTGCGTTTCCAGAAAAAATCTTTTCTTTAAATATACGGTATATATTATCGTGGTATTAAAAAATATGCCACAGAATCAAATATATTTCACAATGGATTAAATAAACGTAATAAATGTTAAATGCCTCAAAAAGGAAGAACAAGTTATTCGAAAACTAAGAAAACAAAATAGTTATTGAAAACTGTTGCTTTATTTCAATCAGTATAAATGAAACACAGAAAATATAATTACAAGAGATATGGTCTTTTAAATACATCAAAAACAATTCATTACTTGGATATTGCCATTAATTCCATGTGATATTTGTTGAATATTTCCAGGTGTCCATTGTATAATATCTTTTGTACCACGATTATCAACTGCAATTCGAGTAATTATTCCAGGAGACCATTGAAGAACATTTGTTCCATTAATTTTTGTGAGACTTCCTTGTGGACATTGAATCACAGCTCCATTAGGTGATAATTGTATAATATTTCCATTTGATTCAATATTTACATAATTATTATTTGATGAAATTGTTCCAACATTCGAGTTTGAATAACTGTTAGCATAAAAAGTGATAATACCATTAGAATTTTTTCCAGGAGAACATTGAATACTTTGCCCATTGATAGATATTGTGGCATATGTTCCGTTAAGCGTTGATATAATACACGGAGATTTGATTTCATGAACAAGTTCTGGAGAAGCATCATTTCGAAGCTCTAACAAGCCATTTAAATAACGATAAAAATCATCTACTTCCTGAACACATTCACTCACAGCTCCTTTAAATTGTGCCATATCTCGATCAAGTTCAGATTTTTCATGTGGAGTAATTTCACGGTTATAAATTTTTGGAGCTTCAATTGCCTAAAATATTAGATATTAGTAATTTATCAGCATATAAGTAAGACTAGGATAGAAACTGTCACGAAGAATCGTGAATTATATGCAAATTTATATAACTAATCGTGCTTTCTCTCATTCTCTCTCTTTCTCTATAAATAACCTTTGTAACTCTCTTTCTATGTTCATTCTTATACTTTTTCTCTTATACAATAAATACGAAACTTTATCTCTCTCTCTCTCATACAAATACATTCTGCTACGGCGATCAAGGATCTACGTAACAATTGGTGACCCCGACGTGACTTATTGCGCAGCTAAAGCTTCCAACATTATACAATGAACATATTAGCATTCAAGGAATTGGAGGTAAAGAAACATATTATGAATCCAAATTTGTACAACTTCGAATTCAAACAAATGATGGTGACTATAATGATATTTATGCCAATTCAATGAAATCAATTGCAACTTCCATTCCTGTAATTGAAATCAACGATATTGATCCACAATCATACATTGTCAAGGACAAAACACCTGATATTCTGATTGGCATGGATTACTTCTTCAAATTCATTACATCAGTTAAACAAAGCAATGGGACATTCTTTGTCGAATCATTGGTTGGTCAAATGGTTGCTGGAAAAGTTCCAGTTACAGAAGATAAACAACCAGAAACAAAAGTTACGTCATTGCCAGCAATATCAACATCACAAAAACCTACATCTGAATCAAAAAGTCGTAAACCAAAAACATGTGCTGGCGGGGAAGGTTTTGCAAGGCAAAAATACTACTGCATGGCTGATTGGTGGAAGCTCCATGAAACAACATATGGATCCTTCGAAAACAAAAGTGATCAATTAATATTGACTTATGATCGATATGGTGCATTATTATTATCTGAAGAAGAGAAACCTGATTAACCCAAGGGGTTAAAACAAAGCTGTGGCGGGAAGTGTCACGAAGAATCGTGAATTATATGCAAATTTATATAACTAATCGTGCTTTCTCTCATTCTCTCTCTTTCTCTATAAATAACCTTTGTAACTCTCTTTCTATGTTCATTCTTATACTTTTTCTCTTATACAATAAATACGAAACTTTATCTCTCTCTCTCTCATACAAATACATTCTGCTACGGCGATCAAGGATCTACGTAACAGAAACATCATTTCGAAATTCTATCGTTCTTAACAACAAAGCAGTAAGGAGAAAAAAATCTCGGGGCGGACATTTTCATTTTGGAGGGGGCACGCCTTTGATTTTTTGCTGCCATGACACTGTAGCGGCAAAAGATCAAAAGAATTTCTCGATTTTGGGGGGTACGTGCCCGAAATACTCTCCTCCCTCCCTTTGGCCTTGCTTAACAGGGTCGTAAAAAACAAACTTGTTTAGGTGTAGGTGCAGGTGTAGATGGAGCAGCTAATTGTGCAGATGGAGTAGTAGCCAATGGTTGTTGAGAGATTGAAGTTCCTTTGTTTGATGTTTGATTCTGCTTTTGTCGTTCAGTTGATGCTTTCTTTTCAATACATCCAATTAATACAGTTCCAAAAATCAAAAAAGCATTTGAAGCAATGAAAAAAATTGACCAAAAAATAATTAATATCATTTCATCAGTAATAAAAATTTTAAAGCAGCAAAAAAATGTCAGCAGTCAGTTGATGAAGAAGTCAAAAACAAGAATGAATGAATGAATGAAAGCGATGAAAAAAACATGAAAGTATTGGAAAAAAATGATATCAAAAAATGCAAATTTATGCATTTATTTTCTATTTTAATTACTGTAAGATTATGGGTTGACAAAAATTTTCAAGGCGGGATAAAATGTGGTAGTAAAAAACGAAAAAGGATTTTATTAATTCTTGCTTTTTCAGAAAGCGTTTTTGCTTTTAATATACGGTAGATATTATCGTGATATTAAAAATATGCCACAAAATCAAATATATTCCATAACAGAATAAAGACGCACAATAAATGTTTTTGAATTAAAAAATTACCTTTAATAAAGTATGTAAGATAAACGTTGAACGGAAAATACCTTTTAAATTCAAAAAAGAGTTTTTAAAAAATGTTGTTTTATTTCAGTCAGTATAAGAAACATAGAAAATATGATTAAATAAGATATGACTTTTTATATGGATTAATAACAATACATTACTTGGGTATTGTTTTGAGACACATTTGATGTTCCATTAATTCCATGTGATATTTGTTGAATATTTCCAGGTGTCCATTGTATAATATCTTTTGTACCACTATTATCAACTGCAATTCGAGTAATCCTTCCAGGAGACCATTGAAAAACATCTGCACCATTAATTCTTGTAAGACTTCCTTGTGGACATTGAATTACAGCTCCATTAGGTGAAAATTGAATAATATTTCCATTTGATTTAATATTGACATAATTATTATTTGATGAAATTGTTCCAGAATTCGAGCTTAAAAAACTGTAAGCAAAAAATCTGCTAATATTATTAGAATTTTTTCCAGGAGAACATTGAATCTTGTTTCCTTTGATAGTTATTGTGGCACAAGTTCCATTCAGTGTTGAGATAATACATGGAGATTCGATTTCATATACAAGTCTCGAGGAGGCATCACTTTGAAATTCTAAGACAGTATTTTCATTTAAATCACGTTGGAAATCATGCACTTCTTGTACACATTCACTCGCAGACCATTTAAATTGTCCCATATCTCGATCAAGTTCAGGAGTGTCGATTTTAGTAGTTTTTCGGTAATAAATTTTTGAAGTTTCGTTTATCTAAAATAAAAATAAAATTAATTAATTATAAGCAAGATTATGAGAAACATCATTTGCAAAATAGGGCACATAGTCGACTGGTGCAAGGCGCTCAACTCACGATCCGAACCTCACAGGTTCAATTCCCCTCCGCGGCGTTTCATTCTGGCCAGTATAAAAATGAGTGCGCAACAACCCCGGATCGGTCCCTGACCTCCAACGTCTTCCAGCTCATGCCAAATGGTTGGTAAGGCAGTGTCAGACTTGCACAATAAATTTAGTCAATTAAAAAACAAAACAAACTTGTTGATTTGCAGATGCTGATGAAGTAGCCAAAGGTTGTTGAGAGATTGATGTTCCTTTATTTGATGTTTGATTCTGCTTTTGTCGTTCAGTTGATGCTTTCTTTTCAATACATCCAATTAATAGAGTTCCAAAAATCAAAAAAGCATTTGAAGCAATGACGAAAATTGACCAAAAAATAATTAATATCATTTCATGAGTAATAATATTTTTAAAGCAGCAAAAATAATGTCAGCAATCAGTTGATGAAGAAGTCAAAAACAAGAATGAATGAATGAAAGCGATGAAAAAATGACCACGCTCTCATAAAAAAAATGATATGAAAAATGCAAATTTCTGTAAGTGTTTTTCTTTTTTGAATATTGTATGATTTATTTAATGTATATAATTTTTTCCTGAAAATTGTTCGATTTAAGACAATTAATAAATACCCATGATGACCAATATATTATGTATAAAAGCAGGTGTTCAAATGAAACAGTTTGTCATAACTTTTTTCTTTAATCTCAAAATTCTCACCATGTCATAAGATGACCCTCGCAAATACCCTCACTACTTTCAATGAATAGTGATGCACAAATTTCACCATCATGTTTGTGCAGATGAATATTAGATTTACAGAAATGGGAATTTGAAGAAGATCTTTGAAACCTTGTGGATATAGTTGATGGTGATAAACAAAAAATAAAATAATGATCATTTTATAGTTCCACAATGATGAGGATGAAGAGAAAATTACTGAAGAAAAAATTATGATTAATCTTTGCTGAACCAAGGTCGTAGGGAGAAAAAAATTTCGGGGTGGGCATTTTCATTTCGGAGGGGGCACGCCTTTGATCTTCTGCCGCCTTAACACGGCGGTGACATAAGATTTAAGGATTTTTTTTTAGTTTTTTTTTGGGGGGGGGGGGGGGGGGGTGGGGCGTGCCTCCAATGCCCCCCCCCCCTCTCTAAGGCTTTGTACTGAACTAACCATCAAATAATTTAAAACGGGTTTTTAATCTTTGGTAACCGTTTCAAAATTTTTTTAAACCGGACAATTTATTTTGATCACCGTCTTCAAAGAAGATGGTATACTTTTAGCACTAGTATCTTGGGATGAGCTAATAGGGCATCTCCAACATCATTTTCTGCGAAAAATTATATAAAAAATTCAAAACACTTTTTTTGTTTATGATTCGCTAAAATTAAAAAAAGACCAGAAACTTAAAAATAGAGGAAAATATTTTTCTATCTCTGTCTTTTCGACGGAGATAAGATCAAGAAAAGATTTCGAAGTTGCAATAAATAAATAAATGTGGTGACCTATATTCTATTAATAAAAACGCTTCTTTAATTTTTAGAATAATTGTATCCTTTTTGTTTTCTATTTTTTGAAACCTGATTTTCCAGATAAAATATGAAGTTCCGAATTGCGGTAATAAATCAAAACCAATTCCAAGATTCAGTACTTTTTTATATGCTTTCTTTCCCGGATTCACATTTTTTTACAACAACAGTGCATTGAAAAAATTGCAAAAAGGAGAAAAATAGGTTTTTCGCTTAATTTAATCGAACTCAATGTTCCTTACAGTGAAATTTAAATATAGAATTAGAATAACTTTTTTTAATTGACTAACAAGGGAACCGTCACTTAGGTCCCAAAGCTTTTTCCACCAAATATGGTTTTTTAGGTTCCTTTAGGGTCACAAACAAACATATATTAATATTACGGGCCAATGCCGCCGCAATCTGGAGTTCTGAATTTTTGAAGTTACGGTATTTCACGTGGTACCCCCCTTTGGACCAAAAATTTCAAAATTTTAAATTTCGCTAAAAAGTGGCTTAAAATCTTCATTTTGGTCAGTAATAATGTTCTACAAAAGATTTGGGCGTTTTGAAACCTTTACACCACTTTTTGAGCATCTCGAAGTTTGCACCTTCAAAGTGAGTGCTTACTTGTATCTCAATGAAAAATGCTTTAATGCCATTATTAGCAAATGAAACTTTCCAAAAATGTTTATTAGACTTATTTTTAAGTATTCTGAGCAATATTATCAATTTTTAAAAAATTTTAATTTTTTGTATTTCTTGGTCACGTACTCCCCCCTTTGGAATCGGGTATACGATAACTTCAAAAATTCAGAACTCCAGATTGCGGCGGCATTGGCCCGTAATATTAATATATGTTTGTTTGTGACCCTAAAGGACCCTAAAAAACCATATTTGGTGGAAAAAGCTTTGGGACCTAAGTGACGGTTCCCTTGTAAATAAAATCTATAAATTTCTCTTCTTAAAAAAAGGCAAAAAGGTAACAAAAATTTTTATTATGAAAATTTTTACTGTTATATTCATTCTAACAAAATGTTCTATTTCAAGATGATCGATGATTAAATAAAGTATCTCCAAATGTTGCAGGGAAGATAGTTAAATAACAAAAGGCTTCTAGCAAAATCTTCTGCTTTGTTTGATTCCGTGTTTAAAAAAAACGTTTTAATTCAGATTTTGCAATTTTAAAATGCACAAAACTCGTTAATGTTAGAAAGCAAAAACTATTTCAACTCGACATTAATGTTTTTGGATTGAGATAAATTTGATTTCTTTTTTTAATTATTTTTTAAAACAATATCATTTTGTTTTTTTTACAAAAAACAATACAAAACAGAATTTTTTAAAACAGACCAAATTTTTTTGATGCTAATTTTAGCAAAAAACTTATAAAAATGATTCATTTTTTATTTTACGAAAAAAATAAACGTTTTAATGATTTTTCTTTCCATTTTAATTTTCATTGATGATTTATATTTGATTTAAAAAAACAATGCCTTGAAACAGACAATATTAAAGAGTTCAAAACACGCAACCTTTTTTTGTCTTTTTTCAATTATTGTAAAATACAATTATAAACTTGCTAATGCAATGGGCCGAAAAAATCCATTAATGCTTATTTTGTTCATGCTTTTAGTATCAGCTGTATCCTGCTTAAAATATGACGATCAAAACCTTGAAGCAAAACCCTTAATGCTTGCTAAAATTGAACATGAAAAACAAGTTGAAAGGGTTAAAGCGGCTGAAACTATCATAAATGCAATGGAAAATATCTTTCATGTTTTATCCCAAAATGATATGAAAAATACTTGTAAAATTATTCTTCAATCTTCTGGTTATATTGGAAATGTGATTTCGTTTGGAGTTGATTTATATTTTCCGGAGAAAGTATGTTTAACAGAGACCTATTAAAGATAAATTTTCGACCCTTTCATTCATTGGAGTCCCAGCACGAAAATTCTAAAAACATGAATATTTGAGAATTGGGACAAATAAGTTGGAATTCAACTTATATCCAACCATTTCTTAAAGTTCATACCATTTTGGTATTAGATAAAATAATTATGAAAGATAATGTCATCAGAATTTTTTGATTTAGAGTTTTCAGAATTTTCGTATTGGGACCTCCAATGAATGAAAGGGACAAAAATTTATTTGTAACGGGGGTCCTCCTTTAACCGATTAAATTTTCCAAAATTTAAGGATCCCGTAATCGAAAAATTGGATGAAATAACAGAGAAACTTGTTGGAAAATTAGCTGAAATTAGTCATCAAATTGATAAAGCCACCCAAGAAATCAAAGCTTTTATCGAAGATAAAACTTTTGAAGAGGTTTGTTGAATTTTGCTGCATTAAAAATTAATAAGGATTTTAGAAAGTTACATTTCTTGTTAATCAACTTATGAGTCATATTTCAATGTTTTATACTGGTCGATCATCATCACTTATGCATAAATTAAATCGAACTTGTCAACATTTTACTGTTGAATCAGTTTTTGTTGTAAGTTCTACACAAAGGTATTGATGATAAAATTTGCATATTGTAGAACATGAAAACTATGTTAGATAGTAATGCAATTGCAACTCAATTAAAATATGATGAATACAGTGAAGCAGCTTTTAAACGAATTGAATCCGTTTATAAAAATATGACAAAACAATTGGTTTGTTGAATATTTGACTTTTGAAAAATGATGACTTAAAATTTTTTAGCTTGTTGCATTTCCAATTTGTGAAATTCTCGTTTACGGTAAAATTGAAAATGAAAAGCAAGTTGTGAAGCGAAATGAACATATTGTTAAATTTGTTTTTGAGATCGAAGAAAAGTTGAAAGAAAAAAATGAAGAACGTCAAGTAAGATATCCATCATGTCTATTAAATAACTTAAATATTTGGTAATATTTTTAAGAGATTGTTACATGAAATTGAAGAATGGAATTTTGAAATTCAAAATTTAAAACCGACTGTTGAAAGTTTTAAAAAGCAAAGTGGAAATGGTTGGGAGCAAGAAACCCTTTACGGAATATCAAGTTGTGGAGAACATTTTGCTATCCTTGTGACAACGGTAATTGAAATAGTTTGTAAAATATTAAAACAAATTCAAATTTTAAGGTTGTCCGATCTGCTGTTAGAGTTTTTGCCCAAAAAGGCAGTACCCTTTGTGCAATTTATGGGTAAATAATATTTTTTTATGATTTTTCTCAAAAAGCTCATAAATTTAGTGATGATGAAAATGATAATTGCTGGAAAGAAAAACATTATTGGACCCCCAGTAGCGCACTGCAACATGCTAGTGAATGGAAAAATTTTCTTGAAAATGGACAAATATATGCTGTTCGAAATGATTAAAATGTGTTTTGGAAAATTTCAACAAAATTTTACAGCTTTTTAAAAAATTATATTGTAGTCTAGCTTTTTTAAACTTTTTTGTAATAACCTTTCTAGATTTTCAATGCGAGTTTGTTTTTTGTCCTTTTGGACCATGGAAAAAAAGCAAGTTTAAAAAACTTCAAATTACTTCGACCAAAAAATTAATTTAGTACAATTTTAAACACATCAAAAGCAATCGAAACAATACCGAAAATATATGCACATTTGCTTTCAAAAACTTTTTAAAAGGGATTTTCCTAATTTGACGTCAGGGTAATCTTAATTTAAAAATCCTAGATTTTGGAATCTGTGAAGCAGCAATTTGCATGGAATAAATTTTAGAGGACCAAAACGTGAATTATATAACATCCATAAAAAACTATGACCAAAAGCCGTAGAAAAATGTAAGGTTTTCAACAATTCTGCTTTTTTCATTTTTGAATAAAGAAGCAAACAAAGATGTTTTTCAATCGATACAAAAAAATTGCCTGCAAAAAATGTACACGATGAAATTTTTTATAGCAAACGGAAAAGGAGAGAAACCCAAGGACAAACAAGAAAGTGTAAAAAACGGAACAGTGGCCAGCCGAAAAAAAAACAAACCCAAGAGCAAAGAACATTTTTTGAAAAAGAAAATGCGTGCTTTTTTGCTGCAAAAAAGTGTTGTTCGGTTTTTTAAAGTTTTTGTTTGTCTCTGTTTTTTTATGTTTTGTTTTCTTTTAAACAAGACATTTTTTTAAAAAGAAATTGCCATATTTGCCGTTTTTAATATTTTGAGTTGAAATTTGCATAATTTTATCTTTAATATTTCAATTTTTTTACTCATGTTGTTTTTTTAGATAATTTGCATATGGAATGTCGCAAAAATTATTGCCATGTTTATTATTTTTATTAATATTTATTCCCGCCATCTTAACAGATAAATTAGAAGACATCATTACAGATGAAGAAAAGCAACTTCGTGATAATTTCATCAATCAAAAACTTGAAAAAATGGAAAACACCGTTGATGACCTTGAAATTGAGATACAAGAATTTGCATCAGAAAGTCCAAATTTTATTCAAATCGATATTCAACAAGATGCAATTAATGAAATGAAAAATATTATGCAAAATCCGGATCCTTCTATTTTGGAAAAATATAAGCAAAAATATGAATTTGATGATGATGGATTTGCAAGGGATTTATTTTTTGCTGATCAAATTTCTCGATTCGAAGAAGCTATTGAATCTGCTGAAGCTTTGTTGGGAGATTTGACGCAATTTGGAATTTTTAATCATATTTTTCGACAATTTGATATTCAAAAACATGATCTTAAAGAACTTGAAAATGTTATTGAAAATCATGATCAAATTCCAAGGAAAAGTGTTTTGGCACAGACAAGTCACAAAGATAAGGACGACAATTTGGGAGATGAATTTCAAACAATTTCACATAATTTGGGCTCAAAAAGTAAGCATTGTTTACTGTATTTTTAACATTTGACAGAAACAAATCAAAAATCTGCAAAAAATTATCAGATTTTTAATTTTTTTATGCAAATTTTTCACTCATTGGCTTATTGGGTTTGTTAAACATGATCCCTCATTTGAATTATAAGAAAAATAAATTTTTCATTGTACGACATTTTTCAGGTACCAGATTGATAACAAACAAAAGTAACCTTTGAGTAAAAACTTTACATAAAATAAAAATCAGGCAAAATTATAACAAAATATAAACCTTCACTTTTTACATCCATTTTTCAGATAAATCCGGATATTATGCTTATATATCTTCAATCGAAACAAAAGATCTTACAAGTCTTCAAATTTATACTGTTGATGCAAAAACAGAAAAATATATTTTATCTTTACACATCCCTGATATCCTTCAAAAATATCCAAATATTTAAGAATTTGTAAAAAATATTCCAACAATTTTTAATCATACCGCTTACAAAGCTTTGATCTTTGATGTTTTGCATTTCTCTTCTACCGAATATCCCAGCATTCATGTTTTTTGTCAAACTTTGAAAGATATCTTGGATTCCATGAAAATGCCATATTACTTTATTGGAGCATATAATTTTGCAGTTTCATCAACCCTTGTTCATGCCAACATCAAAGTCAAATTTGGTCAAGTTGTTTCATATTGCGTCATTCATGGAAATAATTTTCATTTGATGGATTTTGAATTCACTAAAAGGGGATATAAACGAATTGCAACTCGGAAAATCCTTGGATCACTTGATGAAAAGTTGCTGCAAAAAGAAATTATTGGACCTTATAATCCTGTTAAAATCGTTGCAACCACGCTTTTTCCAACTTCAACAATCAAAAGATTCCAAAAAGTTATGTCTGGATTTGAGGGCTTAATAATGCCAGAAAAAATTGATGCTGATAAAAATGGCCAACATATCGCAGAACTTGCCAAATGGGTGTTGGATAAAAATTATGTAAATTTTTATGTTTTGCCTACTGCTGCTTATTCATATTTGCTTATTAAAAAGTATAAAAATCAACAGGAAATTTCGGTTTTATTGGAATTTTCGACTTTTTTGCCTGAAAATGTTGAAAATGATGAAATCATTAGATCTTCACATATCGATTTTGACGTAAGTTTTTTTAAAGTTGTATGCCCTAAAGGGTTGCGTGCATCAGTGTACTAAAATTTTGATAGGTTCACAAGGGAAGGTCCCAAGATGTGACACCGCTTTTGGAACGAGACTTGTCCCGTTATAAAGCCCCAAGGCAGTTATGCATAAACCCAAAATATTTCCGGTGAATGGGCTTCTATTATGCTAATTTTTGGAAATGAAATTTAAACAATGTGCGTAAAACAGGTGCTTTTGAAAACCGAGGGTTGTGGATTTTTCAAACTTCATTTCCATAAATTTGCATAAAGGATGGCCATTCACTGGAAATATTTGGGGTTATGCATAACTGCCCTAGTGCTACCTAATGGGATAGGTCCCGTTCAAAAAGTGGCTAGACATGTTGGTCTTCCCTTATCAATTTTATTCAAAAATTTAATTTTTTATTCGATTTGAATCTGGCCTTATAGCTTAGAATCGAAATTTGCACTTTTTTATTTTCAAAGCAATTAAAAAATAAGCTAAACAATTATGGTGATTACTGTAGGACTTTTAAAGCATATTTCAAAACAAAAATTTGCATATTTCAGTTAGCATACAAAACTACTCTATCTCCAGTTGAATATATTACACCTATAAAAGTTCCAAAAACTTTTCATCGCATTAAAATTAAATTATCTTTTGATGCTAACAATTTATTATCCTACAATCTTCAACCCTTCCATCATCCAGAAATTATTGCCATGCCAAAGGTTTTACAGAAAGAACTTGAATCCAAAATTCCTGTCATTGCATTTTTTGATAATCTTTCTATAATTTTGATTCACAAAAACAATGAATACCAATTTCTTGATGCATGGAATGGTAACGTTTTTGTTACAGCACAAGTATCATAGATTTATGCAAATTTTTAGGTATCGGGGGTGTAGAGGTTTATATCAGTTTTGCTGCTGATAAAATCCTCAAATTCGGCAGTAAAGCTTTAAAAGATTCTGAAACAAAATCAGATTCTGTTGTTTACGGTAAACCACATATCTGGCCTTTATAGAATATGCAAATTTTTCTCCTTTTAGATCTCATAAAACTTCTCTCAATATCCCCAAACAAAATCGAAATGGATCCAACATGGACATTTAAAATTGTAAAAAATGCCAAACATCCAATTCTTGTTAATTATGTTTCTTCAGATGGAACTCGAAAGGCTCGAACTCCGATATCTTTAATGGCAAAGTTTTTGAAGATGCAATTAAAAGTGATCGAAAAAGAAACTGGAAAATATCCGAATGAAATTGTGATATGGTTTAAAGATGATTTTAGTGTTGAAGGATATAGTTTAGTTGAAGAAGGTCTTGGAGAAGCATGCAAATTAGCAAAGATTGATCGCAGCTTTCCATATCTTGATTTATAGGATATATTTTGTTGAGTTTATTGTTAATCTGATGTTGTTTTTTTTGTTATAATGATGAGGCGGTTTTATTAAAGACATTTAATTTGCATACAAAAATTTGGTGACATATTCGAAGACAGAAGTTTAACATTGGTGTTAAAAAAAATGAACACATGAAAAATACTAGTTCCAAGCAACTAAAAAACTTTAATTATTCAATCTTTAATTCCTCTCACCTTAAAAATATCTGATTTATTGGCCTTGTTTCCTGGATATATAGGGTTTTGAAAATGCTGAATCCGGATCTGAAACATTTGCAACGTTCTGGTTTCTAAAATTTGCATAATATGCAAATTTTGAGTTTGTGTTCATCTTGTGGATTACTGTATTACAGTAACTTTGAGTCCTTGGTAAACCCACAGTTTGTGGATTTGGCAACTAATTTTTTGCCACAATTATTCCTTACACTAGACGAGTTTGTGGGCAAAATATGGGCCCTGAACTCCATCATTTGTTGGAGATGTCTACGGTCAGATAATTTACCCTAAGAGAAGAAATGCACTTAAATAATCCTTCTTCCTTTTTTTCTTTACCTTCCATTGGTTTTTTTCGATAAGAAAAAAATGAGTCACTTTGGAATGACTGAAAAAAAAATTGAATATTATTTGTCTCACTGAATAAACCTTCTATTTTAATTAACCTTGAAAAAATGGGTCTTGGACGTTTGTGCTGTTTTTGTAGCAAAATAATGGATTCTGAAGTAAAAGAAATTAATTTTAAAAGAGTGCAAAAATCGTGTCCTTATTGTGACAGTTTTATTAAAAGTTCTTCAACTGAAAATTTATTTAAAGAAAAACCTGTTGATGTGAATGAAGATTTTCTGGATGAAACAAGAAACAAAATTATTCCACCTTTAATTGAAGAAAAATCTGAAATTCGATTTTTAACACAAGAATCTGAAACATTAGAATCTATTTCTAGGCCCTCTAAAGTTAAAACATGGTTCAGCAAACATATTTCATGTATTGTTCCGTTAAAATTGAGCAATCGATTGTCGTCTTTGCCGGATCAAATGACATCTTCATTATTGTTGCCAACAAGAAAAGCATCATCATGCCGTTCAACAACTTTAAAAGAAAAATATCCTTTTGGTATGACATATTTTTTTTGTAGAGATGAGTCTAGTTTTGTTGCAACCTTCCAAGTAAGGTTTCCTGCAACATTTCATGGGGACCGCCTTTGATCTTTTGCCGCTAGCGGTAAAACATCAAAGGAATTTTTTGATATTTGACGGGCTTGTACTTCTGGTACCTTATCCTTCTGACGTTGCTGCCCCGAAGGCATCAAAGTGAAATTTTCCACAATTTGCCATTTTATACCATTAATCCAAAAATTTGCATATTCAAATTTCAGCCCGTCAGTTTATTTATCCTATGATTGATGAAGATTTAATGCAAAGATTTACTGAAATGCTGAATCCCTTTGAACAATATTTGCTGTCAATTTCAGCAGCACAAGGTTTAGAATTACAAAAGAAGCCATTACTTATTGCTTCAAATATGAGATTTAATGAAGCAAATTACTATTTCCCCGTTCTGGAAAATATTAATATTTTAGTCACTGATAATGTGTCAATTTTTGATATAAATTCAACTTCACCAAAAACAAAATACATCTATCAAGATCTTTATTCTGCAATTTCTTCAAAAACTTTATCCTTTTATGCAAAAATTATTCATTTATTTAATACTGAAATTTCTGGGGAAAATTTTTTGGTACTTTTATCTAAAAAAACTCAAGAATTGAAGTGCATTTTTGTGGAATTTACTTCTTCCATCAAATTTACTACTGTAATTCAAAGAATTCCACAAATTAAAAATATTATAATTAAAACTGTAAAAAATATTGAATTTGATAATTTATGGATTAAAACAATATTGGATTACTGTAAATCAATAAAATATCTTCAAATTCCATTAAAAAGCGTTTATTTAACCACAAAGTTTGAAGTTTTGGGTATAAATATTCAGGTTTATATTTTTTTAGTATTGATTTTGTAAAAAAAAATTTTGTTTTAGCAAAATAATCGAAATAAACCCGAATTGGTAGTTGATCATGATTTCCTTAATGAAAAAATTAGAAAAAAGCTATTCTTCAAATATGTCATTGCGATAACAGATTGTAAAACTCATGGATTATTTTTATGTGTAAAAAATCAAGAAAACCAGAAATAATTTTTTTTATTTTGAGTTTGTCTTTTTTTGATGTGTGACATTTTTTCTGTTTTATATCGTTGTTAAATAATAAAAAGCATATCTTTCCAGTGTTTGTAAAACAAGGACTAGAAGAACCAATCCGTGTAATTAATCATTAAAATTAGCAATTAAAAACAATAAAAACTATAAAATTTGGTCTTCATAAATTTTTATTTTATTTTATCTTTTCATAAAAACAAAACAATGCATGTTTGAGTTCATGCTTTCATTATTTTTAAACTCTTTTTACAATAGACACATTTTCTCAATTCTATAAAATGTTAAACAATTAACAAAAGAAAGCAATTAATCGTTCAAAAGTTAAAAGTCAGATCAAAATCAAAGAAGGTTGTTATTTTGATTAATTATTTTGTTTAACATATTTCTACAAAATGAAAAATCTAATACTTATTTTTATTTTGGCAGTGCCATTTTTTTGGGTAAAAACTCATGGTAAAAATCAGTGTAACGACTCGAATTTTTTTCGCCCCAAACTCCGCCCCATTCCCCAGCATCTTTCAAACATCGCCCCCCACCGCACCACGCCCCGACTTTCTGAAAAACTCGCCCCATCCACCGCCCCGGAGACAATTTTTCGCCCCGAAATCCCCCGAAATTCATTAAATTTTCAGAATTTTTTACCAAATAAAATTTTTAAAAAGTACTTTTTTCGTTTTTTAACATCGATTTATGTAATAACGTGTTAAAGAAGAACTTTTCTAACATTAAAACAACCAAATTTACTAAAAAATAATATTTTTTTGATGTTGGCTCATTGATACCTTATAAAAAGTCGCCCCACCACCGCCCCGCGCCCCGACAGTTGAAAGAAAATCGCCCCATCCACCGCCCCGCCCCAGCTTTGGGGCGCTCCGGAGCGCCCCGGGGCGAGGTTGGGGCGGGGCGAGTCGAAACACTGGTAAAAAATGTCATTAATAAAGCCAAAAGCAAAGATTTCAATTTCCAGATTACTATTGTTGTCCTGCAAAAATTACCAAGTGTTACCCTGGTATTCCAGAGTGTCCAATAACTCATTCAAAATCAGCTACAAAAGAATCAAATGAAGAAGACTTTTCACAAAAAATTGATAAAGTTGTTAAAAAGATTTTAAAGGAACCAAATATTCACATGATTATGGTTATCGTGAGTGCTGTTATTGCAATTAAATTAAAATTTGCAAAATGTTGTGGAGGAAAAAAGAAAAGCGAAAATGTGACACCTTTAATAATTTTAATTCTTTAATAAACTTGGTTTGCTAATAATTGATAAATTTGAATATTTTTATAAAAAACAGTTTTTCAAAAACAAATGCCCTACAAAAATACTTGATAAAAGATTGAAATATCTGAAAACTCAAAAACTTTGCCAAGTACAGATTGATTAAAAAACAGAAGAATAAAAAAAAGTAAACCTTTTCGTTGTTATTGTTCCCAAAAGAAAAGTGAAAATATAGTTTATTCAGGTTGAAGAGAGAGAGAGCTCTAGAGAGGGTATTGATGCACAAAAATATTTACATCACTACTCACATTCCTTTTTTGATTAATTTTAGTGACCTCAAATAGATAGTAAACGAATGAAAAAGTTTTAGTAGAAGGCTTCCAGTCACTTCTTCTTTTAAAAAACTGCCATCCGTTATTCCTCAAAACTGCTGATTGTTTTCTCGCTATATGAAGTACAGGGTGTAAAAAAAAATTGTGCAATTCAATTTTTAAAGAGGGACCATGAGTTCCAAAGACCCATTGATGGGTGGAATATAAACTTGGCCCAAGGCCACATTTGACCCTACAGTATCACCTTTTGAAAGTTTTCGCTTCGGGAGATCCAGAATTCAAAAAAATTGTATTTTTTCGATACTCAAAAATGTTCAAAAACTGCTGCTTAAACGAGTATACTAATAAATATCAAGTAACTATGTAAACACGAAAATCTTTAAATGCTGGTTTTTGCTCTAAATCAATAGAGATAGTCCAGAGAAATACTGTAAAACTCATTTTAAGCGTTTTGGACCTATTTGGATAATTTAACATTGAAGTGAATTACATCAAGTACTAAGTATACTCACTAACATACGAAAATTATGGCGGCTTAAAAAGTGATTTTCTCAAATTTCAATATTTTGTTATGATATCCACCATAAAAGGTCTGAAGTTTGTTGGGAACAAATTTGAGCTTCTAACTCCACCTCTGTGAACTACACCATTGCTTCAAAGTTAGTCAAAAACATAAAAATTTGGAAATCGATTTTTTCGTGCCGTTGTTAAACTCGAAGCAGAGATCCCAAAAAGTCATAATATACTCTAACAACGAGTTTGACCTCAGGTCTACCTATCCCCAATTTCATAGGTTCCCAACTGCTCTGGGACCGGAGGAGAAGAATACGAAAAAAGACCACCAAAAACAGTACTTTTTTAACTTTGAAATTCTGGATCTCCCGAAGCGAAAACTTTCAAAAGGTGATACTGTAGGGTCAAATGTGGCCTTGGGCCAAGTTTATATTCCACCCATCAATGGGTCTTTGGAACTCATGGTCCCTCTTTAAAAATTGAATTGCACAATTTTTTTTTACACCCTGTAATTTTACAAGAATTTATGAAATGTTGAAACAAAATTCCTGTTGCTTCTGTTGCACAGTTGATTCATTTTTATGTACGTGTAGTTACTCAAGGCATCATGAGATCGTAAAATATTTGCCAACAAGGAAAACTTCTTGTCCACATTTTGATGATTTTATCAAAAATAAAACAAATCAAGCCGACAATAATTTTTCGAAATGGTTGTCATGTAAGTGTATATTTAATATATTCAAAATCTCCCAGATATCATTTACATATAATTTTATCATTGTAAATATTTTTAGTGCCAAATATTTTTCTACCCAAGATCGACTATCAACTGATTCCACGATTTATGCAAATTATTGATGTCATGGAACAATATTCTTTGACATTTTCTTCCAAAGAAGCATCCAGCTTATTTCAACCAAAACCATTAATTGTCGCAAAAAATGCGACTTTTGATAGGGAGAAATATTGTTTACCAAATTTGGGAGTTTCAAATATTTTAATTACTGAATCTTTTCAAATCAATTCGCTTGGCTCGACATTAAAAGAAACTGGAAAAGAAATTTATGATCGACTTTTTACTTCAATTTCCTTAAGAACTTTCATAGTTCTTGTAAAAGTTATAAATATGCAACAAACCAAAATTTCTCGAGATAATTTTCTTCAACTTTTGTCCCCAAAACTTCTCGAGCTTCAGTGCAGCAGTGTAGAAATATCTCCTGCGATAAAATTTTCAAAACTTAGTGAAATGATCCCAAATATTGAAAGCTTAAGCTTTGAATTTCAAAATGTCATATTTGACAAATTATGGATGAAAAATTTATTGAATACTTGTAAATCGTTAAAACGTATTTACATACCTGTAGAAAGTGTTGCTTCTGAAGCACCAGAATGCTTGCCGATTATTGTGAAGGTAAGTATTTCATGAAAATTAAAGGAGGAGATCCAAAAATCAGGGACTTATTGGAGCTGCTTTTTTCTTCCTTTTTTTGCAGCTGCAGTAAACAAAAAAACAAGCTCCAATGAAGGTGTTTTCGCGTCGAGAAATGCAGGCGAAATTGCTTGTAAAAAGTTTATTCACGATGGATCCCCTTCTTTAACTATATTTTTTTTAAAACCGTAAATATATTTTTTTAGAAAAAATGCAAAAAATCAAATAACATTTTACTGAATCTTGAACACATCAAAGGCATCGGTACCGATGTACTCCAACAAATATCCTTTTTTCGTATTAAAGTTATTCATTTTGGTTGGAATTGTTATATAAAGGCCAAAAAAAGTGGAAGAAAACAAAGAAAGATCAAAAACTAAAATTTCGTCGAAAAATTTTGCAAAAGCAGAACATCGATTTCTCAAATTTGTTCCCAAAGAAGATTCCACCGACTTGTTTTTTTGCAATTTTTAATGTTCACAAGTTTTATTTAACAATAAAATTTTGTTATCCATTTTTTCATAAATTTATTTATTGTCATACAGAAATACTTGATAAAGAAAAAACTAAAGAAAAAAACACTAAAACTTGGCATTTTGCCATGCATAAATTGATTAAAAAATAGAAGGATAAAAACGAGGAACCTTATTCTAAAAAAACTTTTTTTCTTTAATGAAGAGTGCAAAAATAATTAAATCCTGATAGAAAAAAGGGACAGAAAGAGAGACATTGATGATGAACAAACCAAAAAATACCGTTACTCACATGTGCTCAAATTCCTTTCATGATTGATTTTACTGACCTCAAAAAACTCTCAAAAGAATGGATTTGATTGTTAAAAAGTTTTTAGCCTTTTCAGTCAAAAAACATTGTCATCTCTTATTATTCAAAACTGTCTTTTCTTCTTCTGCTATTTGTGGGAATATTTAAAAATTGATGAAATGAGAAAAGCAATCTGTTGCTTCTGTTGTACCATTTTTTCATATCCGTGTAAGTGTAACTACTCTAGTCATCATGAATTTGTAATATATTCATCATTATGGAAAAATTCTTGCCCACATTATGATGATTTTATTAAAAATAAACCACTTCAAGCCAAAATTCCTTCTTCGACATGGTTTAAATTAAAGGATAAAAAATGTTTTGCCTGTTTTTCAAAAAACCATAAAACTGAAGCATGCAAAGAAAAATCATCACGTAAGAAATATATAAATAATTTTAAATTTCTAATCGCCCTTTGCTTTTTTCCAGTTCCTAATATATTTTTCCCTAAGATCGACCCCCAACTGATTCCACGATTTATGCAAATTATTGATGTCATGGAACAATATTCTTTGGCATTTTCTTCCAAAGAAGCATCCAGCTTATTTCAACCAAAACCATTAATTGTGGTAAAAAATGTAATTTTTCAAGGGACCACAAATTGTTTACCAAATTTAGAAGGCTCAAATATTTTGATTACTAAATCTTTTCGAATTAATGTGTTAAACTCAGAATTTGAAGGAGTCGGAAAAGGAATTTATGATCGATTATTTCCTTCAATTTCTTCAAAAGCCTTTATAGTTCGTGTTAAAGTTATTAAAATACGGTTGACCACAATTTCTCAGCAAAATTTTTTTCAACTTTTGTCCCCAAAACTTACTAAACTACAATGCAGCTTTGTACAAATATCTCCTGCAATTGAATGTTCAAACCTTATTCAAATGATCCGAAACATTGAATATTTAAGGTTGCAAAATTCGAGTATTAAATTTGAAAAATTATGGGTTAAAAATTTACTAAACACTTGTAAATCCTTAAAACGTATTTATATTCCCATAGAAAGTGTTGTTTGTGAAGCACCTGAATATTTGCCGGTTATTATAAAGGTGATTATTTATTAAATGTTAACAAACTTGTTTTTAAACCCCTAAATATATTTTTATAGAAAAACCACAGAAAAGCAATTCTGAATTTTGAACGTATTGATATCAAAGTACTCCAACAAATATCCCTTTTTCGTATTAAAGTTATTGAAAATAGTTGGGATTGTTATATAAAGGCCAAAAAAAAGTGAAAGACAAGAAAGAAAAATCAAAACTAAAGATGCTTCAAGCAAGTTTTAGCTAAAAAAGATTAAAACCGCAGAACTAAAATTTCTAAAATTTACATATGATAGTTCACGGCATACTGTATTTTTAACAATTATTTCAATGTTTGTGTTTAGATTCTGTTTATCAATAAAAATGTTTTATCTATTTTGTCATTGAATTATTAGTTGCTTCAAAAAAAAGAAGAAATTAGTTTTAAGCCAACAACAAAAGTAACAAATAAAGGATATTTGGACATAGGGTTGTCATGGGGTGGCGCGCCTGGGCGAGCCCGGGCGCAGAGGTGTTGTCGTCCGGGCGCGCCCGATGGTTGCGCCCGGTCCAAAATTCAAATGATGGTTATTTTTTCCGAAAAATTGACAAAACAACACATTATTTCCTTATATAATTTTCATTTTTAAGCCAAAAAACGATAAGTAGAACAATTAGATATGTTGTCTTTAATTTATAGCATGTGTTACAGTATCCTCAAGATACTGTAACACATGTAATTTAAAAAATTTATGTTTTTTTATTTTTAAAAATTAATAACGACAAAAATAAGTAAATTCATGCTTAAATAATGCTATTTATAGCTAAAAAAAAATTCAAAAAATCATAAAACTGAAGAATGCAAAGAAAAATTTTCATGTAACTACTTTAAAAATTTCTCACAATAAACTTTTACTTTTTCAGCTTCCAATATTTTTCTTCCCAAGATCGACTATCAACTGATTCCCCGATTTATGCAAATTTTTGGCACCATGGAACGATATTCTTTGGCATTTTCTTACAAGGGAGTCTTAAATCGTTTCATGCTAAAACCATTGATTGTAGCAAAGAATGTTACTTTTGATTGGTGGGAAAATGATTTACCGAATCTCGAAACTTCAAATATTATAATTACCAATTCGTTGCGACTTAATATGTATAATTCTACAAAAATTTGTGATCGATTTTTTACTTCATTTTATTCAAACGCCTAGCCAATTCATGTAAAAGTTATAAATATGCGATTTGCCAATATTTCCTTTGAAAATTTTGTTCAACTTTTGTCGCCAAAACTTATGGAATTTTACTGCTATAGAGTAGTAATATCTCCAGAAATAGAATGTTCAAAACTTATTGAAATGATCCCAAATATCGAAAACTTGGAGCTCTTATTTTCAAATATCAAATTTGATAAATTTTGGATTAACAACTTGTTCAACAATTGCCAACGGCTAAAATGTTTTTCTATTCCTTTTTCGAGTATTGCCTTCGATGCGCCTGAACATTTTCCGGTTTTAAAGAAGGTCAGTGTTTCAGGTAGTTGACTAATTTTTATAAAACTATCAGTATATATTTGTAGAAACACCGTAGCAAAAGAAATGATGAAATGATTTTGGATCTCGAATGCATCAAAAATGTTGAAAACGATGTACTCCAACAATTATCACTTTTTCGTTTTAGATTTTATGGTACTAATGAGATTGTATTGACCAAAAAAGTGGAATCAAAACTGACATTGTTTAAGCAAATTTTTGCCGAAAAAAGTCGTAACCGCAAGACTTAATAAGAAAGATTCCATCAACTTGTTTTTTTTGCTATTTTTATGATTTCAGATTTTTTTTATACAAAAACTTTTTGTTCCGTTTTTCATTAAATTGTTAAAATTACAAATACATTCTCACCTTGTTGAAATTTCATATCGACAAATAATTTCAGAATTATTTTATTTCATTTTTTATTTTCAAACTGCCTCTCCCTCATTATGTTATAATGTCATACAATTTTTAACATTTAGTTAATGTTTTAGATTTTTTTTCAAAGTCACAATTACGTCAGCTGTGTTTTTCAGTGAATAATATTTTGAAAAAAAACTTATGACATGGATATTAGTGATTCTTATCGAAATTTTTATAATTCTTAAATCAAACATTTTTTTTATGTTATTCAACTATAATTGTTTTAGATTATAGTTTATTAAGGATGATTAAATTTTTGTTAAAATAAATATATATCCTCAAAGAAAACTAGACAAAATTTTGAAAAAGTTCACAAAGCCTTATGCTCAGCATTTTGCCACATTGCTTAAAGGGATTATCGCAGCCAGTGCTTTCTTTCGTGTTGAAACTAAAAATAGTTTCAACACGAAAGAAAAGAATGAGGCTTTGTTTATTGTTTTGGTCCAACAGAAAAAAAACAAATATTAATTCCACAGCACTGTTCGTCATTTTCAGCTTGACTGCGACAGTTCCTTTTAAAAAAATTCTCATTTTTTAGTGAAAGAAGATAGAGACGAGATTGACTCACAAAAAAAGATTTAAACCATCACTTTTCTTCTGTGATTGATTTTAATGACCTCAAATGGCAGTTAACCAGTTAAAAAAAAATTATGGTCGAATTTTTGATTTACAGGTTTGCAGTTGCATCAGTCAAAAATTTCTGCAATCTGCTATTTTTAAAAATTCTTGCTTTCTCATTTTTTTACTATAGGAAGTAGTACATAATATAACCTCATGAAACAACATTTTTGTTGCTTCTGTTGCACAATTGTTTGTATTATGAATAAAGAATTCATAAAATATTCTTCAAGCTTGAAAAAATCTTGCCCACATTATGATGATTTTATTAAAAATAAACCACTTCAACCCAAAATTCCTTCTTTGACATGGTTAAAATTAAAGGATAAAAAATGTTTTACTTGTTTTTCAAAAAACCATAAAACTGAAAAATGTAAAGAAAAATCATTACGTAAGAAATATACAAGTTTTGTTTCACCACTAAACTTCTTTTTCAGTCTCAAATATGTTTCTCCCAAATATCGACTATCAATTGATTCCACGATTTATGCAAATTTTTGATGTCATGGAACAATATTCTTTGGCATTTTCTTCCAACGAAGTATTAAACATTTTTCAACCAAAGCCTTTAATAATCGCAAAAAATGCGATTTTGGATAAGGACAAATGTTTTTTACCAGATTTTGAAGGCTCAAATATTTTAATTACTGAATCTCTTCGACTTTACTCGCGTGTTGAGTATCATCATTCAAGAGAAATTTTTGACCAATTATTTGCATCGATTTCTTCAAAAACCTTAATAGTTCGTGTTAAAGTTATTCAAATAGCGTTTGTTACACTTTCTCTGGATGATTTGATTCAACTTTTGTCACCAAAACTTATCAGACTATACTTCTATGGAATAACAATATCTCCTTTGATAGAATTTTCAAAACTTATTAAAATGATACCAAACATTGAACAATTAAAAATTAAATATTCGGACTTCGATTTTGACAAATTTTGGGTGAAAAATTTGTTGAAAACATGTAAATCGTTAAAACAGGTTTTTGTTCCTTCAAAAAGTATTTACTTTGCAGCACCTGAATATTTACCTATTATTAAAATGGTAAGTAAAGTCTAGATTTCGATTAAAAGAGATGTTTCATTTGCTGCTTTTCTGATTTCGCAAGAAAGTTCGCGAAGCTGAAAGTTTATTGAAATTCAGGAACTTTCGCTTTTTTCTAGTGTTAAAAAAATTGAAAAATGCAAAAGTTCCTGAATTTCAATAACTTTCAGCTTCGCGAACGTTCTTGCGAAATCAAATAAAGCAGCAAATGAAACATCTAGACTTTGACAAAAAGTTATTTTTTCAAGAGAATGTTTACTATAGATCTATAGTGAAAATGAAGAAAAAATCCATAGATGACTTTTTTCATCATTTTTGAATCCAGAACTCAGAAAAATGCTAATAAGATATTTTTTTCAGAAAAACTATAAATTAATAGATGATATGATTGCAGATCTTATTCGCCTGAAAAGTAGCGACACCGATGTATTCCAACAATTATCTCAATTTCGTATTCGAGTTGCTCGGATTCGTTGGAATCTTTTTATAAAAGCAGAAAAAAAGTGAAAGGAAACGAAGAAAATACTTAAAAAAACAAACAGAAAAGAATGTCGAAACAGCTGGACTTAGATTTTAGGAATTTGTACCCAAAACGATTCCTTCAAGTTGTTTATATGTTAATATTGATTATTTCATGTTTTGCATTTCGGTTAAAAATTTTATTCGTTTTTTCATAAAATACAGGGTGATTCAAGAAAAAGTCCGATTAAAGAATCACTATAACTTTTTAAATTTTAAAGTTAAGAAAAAATTGATAGTACCATTGGACTCAGTATTGGTTGCCATTTTTAAATATTTAAAAAAATTTAAAAAATAAAAACTTTTTTTTTCCAATTTCACGTACTCCCCCCTGTGGAAAAAAATTATTTTTAGATCTGTTTCACCTTTTTTCACTTTTTTTTCATTTAATGTGTTTTAACAATAGGAAATTTTGCATATTATTTGTTTTCGAAGAGAGTGAATGAAAAAAAAGTGAAAAAAGGTGTAACAGACCAAAAAATAATTTTTTTCCACAGGGGGGACGTGAAACTCGAAAAAAAAAGTTTTTATTTTTTAAATTTTTTTAGATAATTAAAAATGGTAACCGAAACTGAGTCGAATGGTACTATCAATTTTTTCTTAACTTAAAAATTTAAAAAGTTATAGTGATTCTTTAATCGGACTTTTTCTTGAATCACCCTGTACTTTTTAAACAAAGTCATACGCTCTCAGTTCATTCCAATTTGCATAAAAAAAAACAGTTTCATTTAGAAATTTGTGCCCCAAAAAGATTCCAAAAAAATAATATTTATTCAAATTTTGCAGATCAGTTTAATTTTTTATGCATTTTTGCATAAAATAGCTTTTTTAAACTTAAAAACTAATTAATACCAATTCACTACGGCGTGTTTAGCACACTTTTGCTCAAGTCGTTTTGCATGTTGCTCGCAACTTTGCGAAAAAAGAAAATTTTTTAGTAATTTTTACCACTTTTAAACGATCATTTAAACACGCAAATGCAATTAAATACATAATTATTTTTTTCTAACATTAAAATATAGGTTGACAGCTATCCAAAAACACCAAATATATACTTTTAACAAAAAAGTATATATGAAATCCAAGGTGCTGAAGTTGACCATGTTTTTCAACTATACCCCAAGGAAAAAATTTTTGTCCTACGTTAAAACTTAATATTTTCTTGTGATTCAGGTCCGTAATAGGGTCAAAAAAAATGAGGGAAAGTGTGGAAAAGTTTTATGCATTTTTCTTTTCACACCGATGGAATTTCAATTTTCACCTTGTTTCAAGTACTACAACATCAAAAAATTCTCAAATATTACTCAAATGTTGCTCAAAATAGATATAAAATGATTTATATTTATCAAATAAATGGATTGTAAACAGTAGAAACACTAATCAACTCAAATATTTGACTACAAATGCTACCAAAGTCATCAATATCCTCAACATCAATTCCAATACAAAAACTGATAAAATTCATCAAACAGGGATGTGTGAAAGGTTATCATAGATTAATAATGGTATTCTAACAATGAAATAAGTATTAGATGCATAATTTATATTAATTTTATTGTTTCAGGTTGCTTTCTAAGAGTCCTCAAAATTGCTTATATTACTGTACTTTTTCATGTTGATCTCAAACGCTCGATAATGGTTGAATTTTGTTTCAAAAGCGTAAAAAGACACCACAAAGTTATTTCTGATATCAAAAAAACTCATTTGAAGTTTTCTGATGCTTTTTGTTACTACAATGACATGTGCGATATTATCAAATATAAGACGCTGACTTTAAAAATATTTCTGACATTTAAGAAAAAACAGAAAAAATGAAAGATTTTCCTAACAAAATAAAAACAATGATTTTTTGAATGATTTCCTACGATTTTTAAATCGTTAAAATTTTCAGGCAATTTTTCTAGAAATCGCCGTTTTTGCCTTTTTTTGATTACAGAAAATGTAGGCAAAATTTTTTTGCCTCCACTTTTTTTGGAGGCAAATTTTTTTTGCCTCCTTTTTTTAGAGGCAATTTTTTGGAGGCAATTTTTTTTTGCCTCCACTTTTTTTCTTTGACTGGGATTCGAACCTTTGACTTTTGCTTCGAACGCCAACTTTTAACCACTCCGCCATTTGCGCAAACAATAACAGGCGTCAAATTTGAAAGAAGTGAAAGCGAACTTCTGCGTCTGCGCTTTTTTTGTCTTTTTTGTTCTATTTTTTGCTTTTTGTTTAAAAACATATTATTTTTAAATTTTTTATTAAACGTGATAAGATAATTATACATGAATGCCATTGTTAATTTTTTAAAATACACGTCAAACTTTTTCTTTTAAAATACTTCAATTATGCGTGTTACCACTTATGATCAACGTTGAAATGTTGCCGTACTTTTTGTGATACTTCGGTTATGTTGATCATTTATTTCGTCGATCATTACTCTTATCAAAATAATTCACACTAAGTTGAGGCTCACCACAAACTTTAGAAAGTTAAAGGTTTGTATACTTCTAAAACAGCTGCAAAACATGTATACATTGATTGCAAATTACTTTATTGTCGTCAAAATTTTATTGGACAAGGTCAAATTAATGAATTAATTGAAAATAAGAAGCCTACAATGATTATAAAAAAGGTATGTTTGTTTTTTATTTCTAAAAAGATGTAATAATACTATACATATTCTTGCAGGAATGGAATCGAAAAGGCATAACATACATGGAAGGAAATTTTATATCATCACTTTTTGAATGGTGTCCACAATTATTCCCTGCTGGTGCTGAAAAATGTTATTGGCGTGGATCATTTCCACATAACAATGATAAACGAAATGGCTTAGTTATTCATTTAGATGGAAATGGTGATCATACATTCTTTCGTCGAGAATATGGTTTTGCTAATGATTTAATTAAACAAGGATACAGTGCAATTCTAATTGAAAATCCATATTATGGTACAAGAAAACCAAAACGTAGGTTTTTTTGCTCTTTGTGAATACTGTAGTAGTAATAATTAAACATATTTTAGAGCAATTTAGTTCTTCACGTCTCTGATTTGTTTGTGATGGATGCATCATCAATTGTTGAATGCAATTTTATTCTTCGATGGACGAAACAATCTGGACAATGGCCTCTTGGAATATCTGGTGTCTCAACGAATGGATATATGACTTGTCTTGCTGCCTCAAATGTTCATAATCCAATTGCAGTTGTAACATACCTTTCTTGGACGACTGCAGCTCCTGTCTACACTGAAGGTGCCCTTTCAGATGCAATACAATGAAAAAATCTTGGAAAAGAACTTTCTTCAAAATATTTTATTGATGCGATTTCAAAAATTGTGATTTGTTGGATCAATTGGTAAGATTACTGTAATTTGGATATTAACGAGTAAATACTTGTATTTTTAGCAGGAATCATTTGCTCGACAAACTGAAGATGCTGAAAGATTTATGTGGATTTTAATGGAAAAATTTACAAATCTGAATAAATATCCTGTCCTTAATGAACCATCACTTGTTAATTCTGTTATCGCCGAAGAAGCTAGTTCAGTCCTTAATGAATTCATTTTTGATTACGGTACTTTTTTAGGACGCATATATAATAAGAAATGATGCACCAGATTTATCCGATCTATCACATGTTATTCCTGGAGTTGGTCATGTTCAAGCTTATATTCGAATGCACGATCTTTTCCGTGAAGTTATTACTGAACCAATGGCAGCTGCAAGAAAATGTTCTCCAACATCAACTCCATCAAAGATAGCTGAAAATATTGAAATCAAAAATAAAAACTTTAGTTCTAGTAATGTTTAGATTTTGTAAGTTTATGTTGATATGGGTTTATTTATTGTAAGAGTGACTTTTGATTGTATTTAAATAAATAAGTTTTATTTGATTGATTAAATTTTTGTCACAATTTTAGAAAAAATTGGTAGAATACATTTTAAAGCTTTGAGATATTGTAACTACAGTAATAAAGTTTTGTGAGCACGAACCAAAATCAAGATTGTCATCTCCAGAACTGTTTTACTGCAAGCCCAAAAATTTTGGGCAAATATATTTTTGATATATACAAAAATATACAGTGAGACATCGTCATAAGCAAGAGCTTTCGCAGCAGAAATGGATTAAAAACTTTACAAACATTAGTTCAGTAGATAATTTAATGAATCAAACATTTCCTTTTTTTGTGAACTGTAAAAAGATTCATGCATAAAATGTATAATTATCTTAACACATTTAATAAAAAATTTAAAAATAATATGTTTTTAAACAAAAAGCAAAAAATAGAACAAAAAAGACAAAAAAAGCGCAGACGCAGAAGTTCGCTTTCACTTCTTTCAAATTTGACGCCTGTTATTGTTTGCGCAAATGGCGGAGTGGTTAAAAGTTGGCGTTCGAAGCAAAAGTCAAAGGTTCGGATCCCAGTCAAAGAAAAAAAGTGGAGGCAAAAAAAAATTGCCTCCAAAAATTTGCCTCCAAAAAAAGTGGAGGCAAAAAAATTTTGCCTACATTTTCAAAAATCAAAAAAAGGCAAAATCGCCAATTTCTTGAAAAATTGCCTAAAAATTTTCAGATTGAATTTTAAGATTTAAAAAACTTAAAAAATTAAAAATAAATCCTACGATTTAAAAATTGAGGCATTTTAATTAAAAAAGAATCATTTTTTTATTTTGATAGGAAAATCTTTCATTTTTTCTGTTTTTTCTTAAACGTCAGAAATATTTTTAAAGTCAGCGTCTTATATCCAGCATATTCATGTTTATTAAAAGTGTTCTCTCCGTCTTCACTGACTTTTATATTGCTAAACAATGTTTCAGTAAGCATTGAACATAATAATAAGAACATTTATAATGGTTGTATGCTTCAAATCAGCGTCTGAGATCAACATGAAAAAGTACAGTAATATAAGCAATTTTGAGGACTCTTAGAAAGCAACCTGAAACAATAAAATTAATATAAATTATGCATCTAATACTTATTTCATTGTTAGAATACCATTATTAATCTATGATAACCTTTCACACATCCCTGTTTGATGAATTTTATCAGTTTTTGTATTGGAATTGATGTTGAGGATATTGATGACTTTGGTAGCATTTGTAGTCAAATATTTGAGTTGATTAGTGTTTCTACTGTTTACAATCCATTTATTTGATAAATATAAATCATTTTATATCTATTTTGAGCAACATTTGAGTAATATTTGAGAATTTTTTGATGTTGTAGTACTTGAAACAAGGTGAAAATTGAAATTCCATCGGTGTGAAAAGAAAAATGCATAAAACTTTTCCACACTTTCCCTCATTTTTTTTGACCCTATTACGGACCTGAATCACAAGAAAATATTAAGTTTTAACGTAGGACAAAAATTTTTTCCTTGGGGTATAGTTGAAAAACATGGTCAACTTCAGCACCTTGGATTTCATATATACTTTTTTGTTAAAAGTATATATTTGGTGTTTTTGGATAGCTGTCAACCTATATTTTAATGTTAGAAAAAAATAATTATGTATTTAATTGCATTTGCGTGTTTAAATGATCGTTTAAAAGTGGTAAAAATTACTAAAAAATTTTCTTTTTTCGCAAAGTTGCGAGCAACATGCAAAACGACTTGAGCAAAAGTGTGCTAAACACGCCGTAGTGCCAATTCATCAAAATTTGCGTAAAAAACAGTTGCATGAAGCAAAACAACCTTGTTGATAAAATTTGGATAAATGCGAGCAAAACAAAATTTTAAAGAAGAAAAGATAAACAATAAAGGGCCGATTTTTGGCTTTGTAAAAATGTAAAAAACATGTCTTTTCTCTGGCTGGAGTGCATTCAAATATTTTTGGATTATGCATAACTGCCAAAACACTAATTGTCTCAAAAATTGTGAGAAAATTTCTTAAAGCTATTTACTCATTTCAAAGAAAAAGGAAGAAATTCATGATGATGCATAAACAAATTAATGCCATTACTCACATTCCTTCCATGATTGATTTTAATGACTTCAAGCAGTCATCAGACTAATTTAAATTTTTTTAGAGATTTACAGTTGTGCTTTTATAGAATTCTGCTATCAATCATTTTTTGAATATCCTGCTTGCTTGTATTCTCTTGTTGCCAAATGACTGAAAGGCCGAGAAGAAAGTTTTGCTGCTTTTGTATGAAAATTTCAAAAAATTGTGGAATTATTTTCAGTGTTATGCTTTGCCCGCGCCCGCGCCCGCCCGTTGGCGGGCGGCGGGCGGGCGCGGGCAAATTTTTTCAAAAGTAAGCGGGCGGCGGGCGGGCGCGGGCAAATTTTTTCTAAGTCAGCGGGCGCGGGCGCGGGCGTTCGCGAGTAAAAAAGTAAAGGCATTTTCTTTTTTTTCTCAATGCTTTTTTGACAATATTTCTCAACGAAAATCTACAAAAGAATGCTTTTTTGCCATAAAAATCACACGGAAAGACAAATCATCTAATGAAGAAAGAAAAAAGTTTATCACCGCAACGACCTAAATGCCCTATGAGAACATCCAAGATTCTCTGAAATAATTTGCATTTTTTCACATTGGTGTCAATCTTTTTTGCTTGTCGAAAAAGAAAGAATAAACTGCTATGAAAAACTTTCCATCGTTATTAACTTCACCTGGATTTTAACCGATTAATGACATTATATACAGTACTACTTTAAGTAATTTTTGTTAATCAAAATATCAATTATTGATATGGTCAAAATTTAAATTCATGATAGGTGTTGAAGATATGCTTTTGACCCATAGTATGCCAAATTAGCGATATGACATACTGTCGGTTTATGTATACAATGTCTTTAAATATTGAAAATAATAGTTTAAAATAAATTCAAATCGGAGTCCGTGTTATGCTTCGCCCGCGGGCGCCCGCGGGCGCCCTTTGGCGGGCGGAATTTTTGAAAGTAAGCGGGCGGCGGGCGGGCGCGGGCGATTTTTTTTGAGGGTACGCGGGCGGCGGGCGGGCGCGGGCGATTTTTTGGAAAGTACGCGGGCGCGGGCGCGGGCGCGGGCGCGGGCGCCCGCGGAAAAAAAACAAAAGCATAACACTGATTATTTTAGATTCTTCAAGATGGAAAAAATCTTGCCCACATTATGAGGATTTTATTAAAAATAAACCACTTCAAGCCAAAATTTCTTCTTCGACATGGTTTAAACTAAAGGATAAAAAATGTTTTGCTTGTTTTTCAAAAAACCACAAAACTGAAAAATGTATCAGGGTGTTCCATAAGTTCTGTCGCACCAGTTTTTCCTTCGGCAAATCTGACTGAAGGCTCCAAAAAATCTGAAATTTTGCATGGAGATAGCCTAAGGGGTTATACAAACGGTGTAACATCGATTTTTCTGATATCTAGAGTTTTCATGGAATTCTGAGGAATTTTCGCGGCGAGATCCGGAATTTTCGGGTTTCTCGTGGAACGAGCTCCGGTAAAAATAGAATTTGAGTATTTTAGGGGTCAAAATGGCCTGCGGGGATAGCCAAGACATTGCTCTTACCGAATTTAAGGATTTTGGAATTTTTAGGAGTTTTCTGGAATTTTCGTGGAATTTTCAATATCAAAGTACTGTAGCACAACGAAACACAACGATTTTCGATGAATATTTTTTCTGGAACGTCGTAATGTCAATGGAATTGATAGAAAATATCATTCAGTCATTTCTTCAACAAATAATATGAAAAATAAGGCTTGAAAATGTTTTTGCAGATTTTTTAATCTTCATGAAAAGGTTACGGTAGGTTCACTTACTTCAAATGCTTCGAAATCGACAAATTTGCATAATTATGCAAAAATCTTTCGCAGGACACTTCAGCGCACTCCCTGACATCCATTTTAATCAAAAAAATCAAAAATTAAAATTTTGACTTTTTTCGACTTTTTCACGTGGTCCCCCACATGAAGAATTTTTGACCCTAAGGGGGGACCACGTGAAAAAGTCGAAAAAAGTCAAAATTTTAATTTTTGATTTTTTTGATTAAAATGGATGTCAGGGAGTGCGCTGAAGTGTCCTGCGAAAGATTTTTGCATAATTATGCAAATTTGTCGATTTCGAAGCATTTGAAGTAAGTGAACCTACCGTAACCTTTTCATGAAGATTAAAAAATCTGCAAAAACATTTTCAAGCCTTATTTTTCATATTATTTGTTGAAAAAATGACTGAATGATATTTTCTATCAATTCCATTGACATTACGACGTTCCAGAAAAAATATTCATCGAAAATCGTTGTGTTTCGTTGTGCTACAGTACTTTGATATTGAAAATTCCACGAAAATTCCAGAAAACTCCTAAAAATTCCAAAATCCTTAAATTCGGTAAGAGCAATGTCTTGGCTATCCCCGCAGGCCATTTTGACCCCTAAAATACTCAAATTCTATTTTTACCGGAGCTCGTTCCACGAGAAACCCGAAAATTCCGGATCTCGCCGCGAAAATTCCTCAGAATTCCATGAAAACTCTAGATATCAGAAAAATCGATGTTACACCGTTTGTATAACCCCTTAGGCTATCTCCATGCAAAATTTCAGATTTTTTGGAGCCTTCAGTCAGATTTGCCGAAGGAAAAACTGGTGCGACAGAACTTATGGAACACCCTGATAAAGCAAAATTTTCATGTAAGAAACACTTAAATAAATATTTTTCTCAATTTAACCTTTTTTAGTCTCTAAAATTTTTCTCCCCCAAATTGACTATCAACTGATTCCACGATTTATGCAAATTATTGATTCCATGGAACAATATGGTTTGGCATTTTCTTATAAGGCAGTGTTCAATAACTTTCAACCAAAGCCTCTGATTGTGGTAAAGAATTCGACATTTCAAGGACATAATTATTGTTTACCAAATTTTGAAGGCTCAAATGTTTTAATTACTAGAGCACTTAAACTTGAACTGTTTACAACTTGTTCTCTAACTATACATAATGAAAAACTTCGCGATCGAATATTTACTTCAATTTTCTCGAAAACTTTCACATTTCATTTAAAAGTTCTAAATATCCAACATACTAAAATATCGCTGAATAATTTTCTTCAACTTTTGTCTCCAAAACTTGTTGTATTTTACTGCTTTGGAATAGAAATATCTCCTGAAATAGAATATCTGAAACTTATTCAGATGATCCCAAATATTGAATATTTAAGGCTTCCAATTTCTGGTATAAAATTTGAAAAATTATGGATTAAAAATTTATTCAATCTTTGTAAATCGTTAAAACGGTTTTCTGTTCCTGCATCAACAGTTTTCTTTGAATCACGAAAAGATTTGCCGCTTTTAACGAAGGTTAATATTTCTATTCTTTTAATGAGGAGTGACACTTCATTTAACTTTTTCTTGACATGGTCTTTATAAATGTATATTGTTTATAGAAAAATAACAAAAACCCATATCCATATCACTTGTTTCCAGATCTTGAACGCATCAAAGGTGTTGACACGCAGCTGATCCAACAGTTATCTGCTTTTCATATAAGTGTTACTGCTTGTTTTTGGCATTTAGAGGGAAAAAAGTAAAAGAAAACTGAAAATGTTCAATCAAATTTTAATCGAAAAACGTTGAAATACAGGAGTTATATTTCCAAAATTTGTGTTCAAAAAAATTCCGACATGCTTATTATATTCATTTTTTTATGTTATGAATTTATACAATTACAAATAAATATTTTTTAAAAATCTTTTTTTTTTAATTGTGTAACCCTCCCAATTCATCCAAATGAAAAACAAAATTTTCCAAAAAGCATCTTGTAAATCAAATTGTTTTTGAACTAACAAATACATCCACAATTCATTACAATTTGCCTCACAAAATGCAGTTTCAAGAAGTCATAACAGTCTAGAAAATTTTTTTTTTGCACGGTTGTATTATTAACATGTGCAATGTCTTCTAGAAAATTTACGTATGACAAGCAGGGTAAATTTATTGAATGAGAACAGACAAATACATACATAGTAAATCAGTGAAAAACAATTAAAACTTGTAAAAAATTTTTACAATTTTAGAAAATACAAAAGAAGATAAATAATAATAATTTACAAACAAAGGAAAAGAAGGTATTTTGTTACAGTCTTTTGATAGATTTAACAAACAATAAAAAAGACAAATATCCTTACAATGATGCTGACACACCAATTAATGCCATAGAATACATTCCTTTCATAATTGATTTTAGTGACCTCAAACTGCTCTTAAATGAAAAAAGTTGATACACACAAAAATTATTGGGGTACTTTTTTTTATGTATGGTTTTAGGCTTGCAGTTGCATCTTATAAAAATTTGTGCCACATAATATTTTCGAAAATTATTTCCTTTTTTATTTTTCCTGTTATGGCCCATTTTCCATAACTTATGGAAAATGGGAAAAAAGAATGTATGTTGTTTTTGTCGCACAGTTTTTCCACTTCAAGCTAAAATTCCTTCTTCGACATGGTTGAAATTAAAGGATAAAAAATGTTTTGCTTGTTTTTCAAAAAATCATAGAACTGAGAAATGCAAAGAAAAATTATCACGTAAGAAATATTTAAATATTCTATCACTATAAAACTTCTTTTTCAGTCTCAAATATGTTTCTCCCTAAGATCGACTACCAACTGATTCCACGATTTATGCAAATTTTTGATGTCTTTGAACAATTTTCTTTGGCATTTTCTTCCAAGAAAGTGTTAAACAGTTTCCAGCCAAAGCCATTAATTGTGGCAAAAAATGTGACTCTTGATTGGAAAAAATATTGTTTACCTAATTTTGAAGATTCTTATATTTTAATTACCAAATTTTTTCGACTCGATATGTTTACTTCGTTTTGGCATCCAGAAGAAATTTATAATCAAGTGTTTGCTTCAATTTCGTCAAAAGCCTTAATAGTTCGTGTTAAAGTTATTGAAATGTTGTGTATCAATATTTCTCGGGAAAATTTTTTTCAACTTTTGTCATCGAAACTAATTGAACTTTTCTGCTACCAAGTACGAATATCTCCGGAAATAGAATGTTCTGAAATTATTGAAAGGATCCCGAACATTGAAAATTTAGGGCTTCCATATTCTGATATAAAATATGACAAATCATGGGTAAAAAATTTGTTAAATACTTGTCAATGCATAAAAGAAGTTATTATTCCTGCTTCAAGTGTTTTTGTTGCAGCACCTGACTACTTACTTGTCATTAAAAAGGTTGGTGAGCCGAAAGTTTAACTAAATTGTTATAAAAGTATTTAGTGAAGTATAAATTTATACATTTTTTTTAGAAAAACAGTAAAAAATCAATTCTGGATTTTGAACGCATCAAAGGTATTGATGCTGATATACTCAAGCAATTATCTGCTTTTCATATGAAAGTGATTCTTACCCGTTTTGATCTTTATATAAAGGCAAACAAAAAGTAAGGGAAAGAAAAGAAAGAAAAATCAAAACTTAAAATGTTCCAGAAATATTATATTTTGTTGAAAACCTTCACCGTCTAAATTTCCAAAATGTGTGTCCGAAAAAATCCAAGTTTTTATTCCGATTTTTGTGTTTATGAATTTTATTTATCAACAGAAACTTTTTTATCCATTTTTTGATTAAATTGTTTAACAATGTTCTGAAAGTGCTCAACAAAAATCACAATTTTGTCAATCCACAGCACGTTCGCAAAATCGCAAATGCGCAACAAATTTCTGCTTCCCATTCGGTTGTCTTTATATTTCATGACATTCTGTTAATTTCTACAGTTAGTCAACATGTTGAACTAAAATATGTACGAAGGATTTTTCGATATTTTAAGTTAGAGCGAATAGCCAGCCCAATGATGCTGTTTTTTAGAAAAGGTTTAACCTTTTGCCATTCGTAGATTGATTAAAAACATGTCTCATTATAGAAGAGATAGAGACATTGGTTAATGCACAAACAATTAATTCCATCACTCACATTCCTTTCATTATTGATCATAATGACCTCAAATAGCCATTGAATGAATATTTTTTTTTGGTTGTTTTGCAGCTGTGTCTTTTAGATTTTCTGCAATCTGTTTTTCTTTAAACTGTTGTTTTCTTATTTTCGTGTCATCGGACAAAAATTACCAATATGCATTAATATAAAATGCGATACAGAAATTTTTGTTGTTTTTGTTGCAAAGTTATTTATATTAAGAACTTGGAAGTCGTAAAATATTCCTCAAGATGGAAAAATTCTTGCCCACATTATGATGATTTAAAAAAAAAGAAACCACTTCAAACAAAAACAACTTCTTCGACATGGTTGAAATTAAAGGATAAAAAATGTTTTGCATGCTTTTCAAAAAATCATAAAACTGAAAAATGTAAAGAAAGAATGTCATGTAAGAAATATATTTATATGTTATATCTCTCTCATGTTATCTTTTTAGTCTCAAATATGTTTCTCCCAAATATCGACTATTACTTGATTCCACGATTTATGCAAATTATTGATGTCATGGAACAATATTCTTTGGCATTTTCTTCCAAGGAAGTCTTAAGCTTATTTCAACCAAAACCATTGATTGTGGCAAAAAATGCAGTTTTTATGGGGAACAAAAATTGTTTACCAAATTTAGAAGGCTCAAATATTTTGATTACTAAATCGTTTCGAATTAATGTGTTAAGCTCAAAATTCGAGGGAGTCGGAAAAGGGATTTATGATCGATTATTTCCTTCAATTTCCTCAACAACCTTTACAGTTCATGTAAAAGTTTTATATATTCAGAAAACCGAAATTTCTCGGGACATTTTTTTTGAACTGTTATCACCGAGACTTACCGAACTTCATTGTTACTTCGTACAGATGTCTCCTCCTGAAATTGAATCTTCAAAATTTATGGAAATGACACCAAACATTGAAATTCTAAGGTTTAAATATACAAATATCAAATTTGACAAATTTATTTATTCGAAAAAAAAAGAAATTGTAAAATCTATTTGATAGCGAATAAAATTTCAGGCAATTTTCAGTTGCAATCACTGAAGTTGTGATAATCAAAAAAAAATTGTTTTGGAAATTTTTTTCATAAAGCTATTTTTCAACTGGCCAATATACTCTCACGGTAGACGACCCCAACTGACGACGGAAATAAGACCTCATATTTTGTCCATATACTGGTCCTAATTAGGGATGAGCATAATTTTAGCGGACAAGGTCCCATAGTATTCGTTTAAAGGAGGAGGCCCGACTTCAAATAAATTTTCTTCCTTTTCATTCATTGGAGGTCCCGACACGAAAATTTCAAAAACTCCGAATCGAAGAATTCTGATGACATTATCTTTCATAATTATTTTTTCTGATTCCAAAATGGTATAAACTTTAAAAAATGGTTGGATAGAAGCTGAGTTTCAACTTTTTTTTAAAAATCCATGAATTTTTGAGAATTAATACAAAAAGTTGTAACTCAGCTTTTATCCAACAATTTTTTAAATTTTATACCTTTTTTGGAATCAGAAAAAATAATTATGAAAGATAATGTCATCAGAATTCTTCGATTCGGAGTTTTTGAAATTTTCGTGTCGGGACCTCCAATGAATGAAAAGGAAGAAAGTTTATTTGCAATGGGTCTCCTTCTTTAACAACAGTTTAAAAATACTAAAAGAAAAAAAATTGGGTATCCGCAAACGTTTTTATGGGTGTTTTCTGTATTTTTAAAATTTTGTTAAATAAAAATTCGGCCGCAAATATTTTCCCCATAAGTATCCCTACTCAAGACCAGTATATGGGCAAAATATGAGGTCTTTTCTCCAGCGTTAGTTGGTGTCCTCTACGGTCAGTTCATTAAATTTGCACAACAAAAGCGGTTTTACAAAATAAAAACATTAATGTTCATCACGCATTCTTTATTCAACAATACAAAAAACTTTTAATATTGAAATTCACAATTATCAAATGCTGGTATTTTTGCATAGAAAACAATCAAATTCTTGAAAAAAGACATTTGATGGACATATCGTATTTTGTTGTAATCAATAGGAAGATCTAAGCCCATCCAAAATTTATACCAATTAAAAGGTGTTGAAATTAAATCAAGCTTATCAGATTATTGTATATCCCACATAGTCATTTCCAATTCTTTTCTAATTTTATGGAAAAATACATTTGTCCAATTCCATTCGCAAATACGCCACCGCCCTGGCATATTATAATAGTACAAAGCTTGAACAAAAATAATTCCATTTTTGCAAAAAAAATGTTTGTAAGTTTTTGATAATTTTTGACAAACTTTTAAAGAAATTTTTATAGAATTTTTTGCGATATAATAAACGATTGAATTTGGAATAGAAAAATTTTGCCGTAAAGGTGTTCTACTATTGAAAAACTTGGCACATATCTTGTTCATTTTCCTTTTCAAAATAACAGAATATTCCAAGACATATACCAGATATTGAGAAAAGGATCAATATACCGCCTAAACAGATAAGTATCATACATATAAAATAGAACAATAAGTATTTAATCTAGAATATAAGTGTTGAAAACATTAGAAAAAGTTGAGAACAGCAAAAAATGAATAAATATTGTGAAAGGTTTGTGTACGACCTTATAGTCTTATGTGATTTTTATTGAATTTTTAGACAAACAACTTATCCTGTTTTTCAACTATTTTTGTTTTCTTAGCATATTAACGATACAAAAATACCATTAATTGTCCTAAAAGCATACTTGATAAAAGTGACAAATCCCAAAGGTTAACACTTTGTCATTCACAGATTTTTTAAAAATACAAAAATCTCAATTTAAAATTAGAAAGAGATATTGATGATGCACAAACCAATTAATACATTACTCACATTCCTTCCATGATTGATTTATATTACCTCAAATGGCTATTAAGAAATTTTTTTTGGCTGTTTGTAGTTGTGTCTTTTATATTTTTTGCAATCTGCTTCTTTTTTTAACTGTTGCTTTGTTATTGTACCTGTAATCGACAAAAATTACCAAAATGCGAAGGAAAAATTTTTGTTGTTTCTGTTGCGAAGCTTTTTATATTAAAAATTTTGAAGTTATTAAATATTTGTCATCATGGATAAATTCTTGTCCACATTATGATAATTTTAAAAAAAGAAAACCACTTCAAGCTAAAAAGAATTCGTTTACATGGTTAAAGTTAAAGAATAAAAAATGTTTTGCCTGCTTTTCAAAAAATCACAAAACTGAAGAATGCAAACAAAAATCATCACGTAAGAAATATCTAAATAATATATCACTATAAAACTTCTTTTTCAGTCTCAAATATGTTTCTCCCAAAGATCGATTATCAACTTATACCCAGATTTATGCAAATTTTTGATGTCATGGAACAATATTCATTGGCATTTTCTTCCAAGGAAGTCTTAAGCTTATTTCAACCAAAACCATTACTTGTGGCAAAGAATGCAGTTTTTGTGGCGGACAAAAATTGGTTCCCAAATTTTAATGACTCAAATATTTTGATCACAAATTCTTTTCGACTTAATCTGCATGAAAGATTTTATCTTTCATACCCAAATATATCTCGGCTATACACATTAATTTCTACAAAAGTCTTTATAGTTCATGTTAAAGTTATTGATATACAATTTACTAATATTCCCTTCTACATTTTTCTTCTGCTTTTATCACCGAAACTTATTGAACTTCACTGCATTGATGTTGAATTTTTTCGAGCGCCAGAATGTTCAAAATTGATTGAAATGATCCCAAATATTAAAAGTTTGAAGCTTCAACGTTCAAATATCAAATTTGATAAATTATGTATTACAAATTTGTTTAAAAAATGTAAATACCTAGAACGTGTTAAACTTCCTTTAGAAAGTGCTTCCTGTGCAGTTCCAGAATACTTGCCGGTTAAAATAAAGGTTGGTAAATTATGTAAATTTTTATAGCACCATTTTTTACAGAAAAACAACAAAAAACCTCTTGAAATGATTCTGGATCAAAATCGCACCAAAGGTATCGATGCCAACATACTTCAGAAAATATCTACTTTTCGTATTACATTTACTTTGGAGGGACATATAAAAGCCAAAAAGCGGATTCAAAGAAAGAAAAATCAAAACTAAAAATGCTAAAACAAGTTTTTGTCAGAAAAACGTCGAAGCACAGATATTTCTCTTTTTAAATTTATGTTGGAATTGAGATCCATTTTTTATGTTTTTTAACTTTATTTGTCGATGAATAATACTCTCAATTTATATAAATAAAAAGCAACTTCGTTTATGAAAGTAGAAACAATTTTTTTCAAAAACATTTTTGTACAATAAGATTGCACAGTGCTGAAAAAGAGGTCATCTTTTTCGTCCAAACAATTTCATTTTTATGTTTCGTGTAAAAGTTAATGAATTTTATTTATCTTAATTAAAATTGGAAATCGACTTCCTTCTTCTGCTGCTTTTACAATTTTGTATTATCGACTTTAAAAAAATAAAAAACTGTTTTCGGGAAGCAACCTTTTCCTTAAAACTCTTTCAAAAAACCTTGTTTGCGCCTTATATTATATGATACATTGCGCCTTTTTTCAAGGGAGTTGAAATTTGATCACAAATACAAATAATGGAAAGCCCAAATGAAATAAAAGATGAAAAAGAACAACCGATTTGTGTCTTTAAAATAGTCATAAAAGACAGTGTTTCTTTTTTTTCGACACTTTTCTGCAAAAAGAAACAATAACAGTGTTTATTTTTCAAAGATTCTTTTAATAAACACAATAAAGCATTTTGTTTATTTTTTTTCTCTGAAATTGAATAACATCAAAAGATTTTATACAGAAACAAAATTTTTCGATTTTAAAATCATCAAATTTTTAAAAATGTTTTTAAAAGCATTTATTTTATGCTTCCTTTGTGTACTTCTTGGTTTACTTTTGTTCACGGCTGCTGAAACAAATTCATTAAGACTTAAACGGCAACTTGAATATCCTCCTCAAAGACAGCGAAGAATTATGCAACCCATGCAAGGTCTGGAACAAGATGGTCAAACCTATTTTGGTAATCCTTTAAGGAAAGATGCAATCAGTGGAGTCGGGGATGGTGGTGCAACATTGGAATTAAGAGGATAATTTATTTTGTTGTGGTATGATTTTTGTGTAAGCAATAAATTTGCATTTTTGTGAAAATTAATGTTGTACATCGTATTATAATTATCTTCATTAAGCTCAGTATAAATTTTTCTCAAAATATTAACAATGTTATTGATGATTGAGTCGTATCATTTGTTGCTTCGTTCTTAAATTTGCATAAATTAAATTTTAGGATTTCCATTGTTATATCTCAAAACAGTTTTTCTCTTCTGTTGATCCACAACAAAGACTGTTTGGAGACATAACAATAGAAATCCTGAAAATTAATTTATGCAAATTTCAAAAACAAGCATCAAAGACAGATCCCTTAAAATTTGTGTTTTATAATAAAAAATTATTCAAATTTATGCAAAATAATTCTTATTTAACATGTATGACTCTATTCGTTCGACTGTAGTGCATTGATATTTGACTACTGTTATCTCTTTGAAGTCCAAATCTTTGTAGAATTGCACTTCGAAGTTCTTTTTGGGTACAAAGAAAGATGACAATATTCACGGTTCCTAAAATATTTAAATTTTTAACAATATTCATTAATTTATTTTCTTTACCTTTGTTCAAAGTTAAACAATTTAGAAACATGCTATAAACATCTGGATAAATTGTAAAATAGATATCCGGAATTATGAATAATAAAAGTTCATTCAACGTAATTAAAGTCATTGTTAAAGTCATATACATAAATCTTTGACGCTGTTTTGGATTCATTTCTTGCTGGGAATTTGATGAACGAATTATCTGAAATTTATTGTGTAAAATGATGATTACTGTATTAAAGTTCAATATTTTTGTATTTAAAGAAAATTCTTTTGTATTTTTTGAATACAGTCAATTATAGTTTAAATAATGGTAAATAATGCCTATTCAAATTTAACACGTGTTTCTTAAAAATTGTGTGAATAGATAGATAATAGCATAAGTCCAAAAAAGAGTAAAAAGGACATTCATCAAAAGTGAATATGAAAATTTTTACATTCATCAAATACAGTAATTTATAAAAGCTAAAAGTTCAAATTTTTCCATGACTTACAGAATAAACTTTTCTCCAAACTGGAAAATACAAAAGCATTGCAGAAATTGTTGTCACTACTCGAATCCCTTCCAAAATTGATAACATTTCGAGGGATGTATTCAGCGTGCAAGTTTGGGGTTGCTAAAATTAATTTTATTTAAAAAGGGATTCTGGATATGCAAATTTTTTTCGTAGCTTTTTTGGTGGTTCTCACAAGAATCGGGCTATTTTGCCGTTATCAGTGATTGTCTAATAAATATGCATAAACAAACAGTCCCAAAAATGTTAAAAAAATTTATACTTGGCTATTGTCAAAATGTAAGCTCTTGAAAAAATTTGCATAAATTCGTTTTCCCTTTTTTTATACCTGACAATAACTTTATAAAATCAGTTAAGCTTACCAAAAATTTGGCATTAACAGTCCAAGCAGCATATGCTGAAGTAATAAAGGTTGGAACATTTGCTAAAAGTGCACCACAAATTAATATCCATGCATAAGAAGTTCGAAGTAAAATATATTTTAACGGTTTAAAAACAGAAAAAAATCGATCAAAAGAAGTTGCCAGCGCCATAAAACCTGTTCCAGGAATAATTAAAACAAATAAAATGCTATGTGGAATAAAGAAACAGCTCCAAAGTGGATATAATTCAACATCTAAAAATTATGCAAATTTTAAAAACTATAACATCTTATGATTACATTTAACAGGTCCATAATAAAGCATTAATCTTCTAATTCCAGCATAGAGATATGCAAATCCAAAAAGTACATCAAATATCAAATTTCCAGTAAAAATTATGTATTCTTTTTGGTTTCGAAGTTTTTTCGTTCCGAGAATAATAATAACGAGTAGAAAATTGAAAACGAAAATTATGGCGCCTTCAACCGTGTAAATCCAGTAAGCAACATAATCGAGGGAAGCAGTTGTGTAATTTAGGAATTGTGTTGAATTCATTGTTTAATAATACAGTATATAAAAGTGTACTAATACAACACGAAAAAGATACCTTTAGAATGTTTAATATGCAAATATTTTAAAAAGTTCGTGTAGTGACAAAAAAATTTTTAACTAGTAAATTTGCATAAAAAAGGTTAACTTTAAAAAAAAATTTGTGTAGTGAACAAATTGGTTAATTCAGCTGATATGGTAAAAATGCAAAAATTATATAAAAAATTGCCTTACGGGCAATTCACATGTTACTTGTTCTTTTTTTAAATTCTTTTTTCTGTCTAACAAGTAACCATAATTACATGGAGAAAATATTATAGTTAAGAAAAAATGCTTTTATAAATTTTTCCAATTCAATTAGAATGTATACAAGTTTTTTGACTATTATTTGTTATTTTATTTTTCTGTTTTAAATTGGGCCTCTTTTTTATTGCTCTGTACTTTTATGTCCAATGTCACCAAAAAAGCGGAGGAAAACTGGTCTTTGAAATAATTGAATTTTTGGTAACCAAAATATTAAATCAGTGTATTTAGAAAAAAACAATAAAAATCTTAGCAAAATTGGACAGTCTTAAAAGACATTTAATCCTTTTTATTACTTTAAAAATCAAAAAAATACAAATAAATAATATTTTATAATAAATGCAACCAAAACCTTAATAAATTTATAATTTTTTTCTTAACTTCTTTGTTTTTTTCTTTTGTTTTTTCTTTTCGTAGTTTACACCATTCTTTCCAATCCATATTTCACCCATACGAGTATGGCAAACATTATTCTGAGGAGTAATAATAATGCTTCTATTATCTTTCACGATGTAGTTATCACAGATATTCATTAATTTATCTCCTTGCTTACTGTAAACAGTACTGTAAACGTTTGCACGCTTAATAAAATTTGCATCAAATAATCCAACAGGTGGTTTAAATTCTTTAAATTCGCTCGGTAAAATTTCACTATATCCTAAAAAGTGATTATTCAAATTTACCGTCAACACAAAGTTTAATTTAATTGCTGATGAAAAAAAAATGTTACCAGCAATTTTTCCTTTGTTATAATTATTCATAGATGTGAATGCAGACGAAGCATTTAAATTAAAGTCAAAGTTTTTAGCCGTATCAACTTTTACTAATATTGGAAATTTGCTGCTATTGGCAATATGAGTTCTGGGATGTTTTCCGGCAATAGGGTCTTCATTTGGTTTTAAGAGATATCTAAAAAGCTTTTTTATATAAAAAATATACCCTCAAAAAATCTGTTTTACCGTATTTTTCTGTCTTCAGCTTTACAGCATTTTAAATAATATGCATAATTTGCAGCTCCAATTGCAACAACTTCATCTGGATTTTCTTCACAGCAAAGTTCAACGTTTGAAAATTTATCTTCTAACAATTTTTAAATCATTGGCATTCGACTTCCTCCTCCAACTAAAAGAACTTTATCAACCTTGTCATTTCCGCATTGTTCCATCGCATCACTTAAAACTTTGCTAATACGTTTGAGTAATTCTTCAGCCATGACCTCAAATTCCTTCTTCGTGATTGAAATAAATTCTTCTTTCGATGATTCGTATTCATCAACAGATATGCTAAAAAATTTTTGTAGTAAAAATTGTTAAATAACTAATAAGTTATTGATTACTTGGCATCTTCTTGATATGATAAATTTTCTTTGATTTTTTGACATTCAAACAGTAGTTTATATTTTTTACTTCTGCTCAATTCCACTCCATAATCATTTTTAAGTTTTTCTTCGAAGAATTTCATTAAAAGATTATCAAAATCTCTTCCACCCAAATGTGAGTTACCACTTTGACCAATAATATAATGTTGATTACCATGTTTTCGGAAAATACAAACATCCAAAGTTCCACCCCCAACATCAAATATTAGGACTTTTGAGTTATCTGCGATTTCTTGGTTATTGAAATATGCAAATGAAGCAGCAACAGCTTCTGGAATCAAATGAACAACTTCCCAACCAGCAGTTGTTGCTGCCTTTAATGTTGCTGTTTTTTGTGCATCATTAAATGCTACAGGATAGGTAGTAATAATTGCCTCAACAAGTTTCCTATCTTGAAATTCTTCAACTTTTAATTTTATATGTTTTAATAAATCAGCAGAAACGTCAATTGCCGTTTTGTGAAAGTGTTGCAACAGAATTCTATCCTTCTCGTGCAACAGTTGTTGTACTTTTATTTGAGCATCACCATTTTTATTCAAAATTTCAAATGGCCATCCTTTATCAATCTCGATTTCTTCAAATTTTTTCCCAATAATTCTTTTTGAATCAAAAACAATTGATTTCTCATAATTCCGCATTCTGTCCATAGCAACTTGCCCGCAAACTGGCGTTTTTACATCATATGTGACATATGATGGCATTTGCCTTTCACCAGTATTACCTATGGCAACGGTTTCAACTCCATTCCTTCTATTCACCACAACGCAACATCGTGTCGTCCCTAAATCTATTCCAACAATAGGAATACCGCCATCATATGGAAGCAATTTTTGAGGAAAATAATAACTTAAAATCGGTACAGAAATACTAATATTTTCATCGCTTTTTGAGAATTTAAGCCTTTGATATGTGGATTTTTTTGACAAACGTTTAAATTTAGAGAAGTCAGCACCCATTCACAATAAACAAGAAAACCAAATGAAGTGTAAACTTAAACATAGATAACAGAATTTCTTTAACGAAAGAAAAAACACACTGATTTTATTGAGTTAACAATCGAAGTGAAGGAAGGGGAGCAATATACAGTTAAAAAAGCATTTTTAAAAAAGAAATTGATGTTCAAGAAAGCAAAAACATTTTTTGAAATACTATGATGAAATTCAGTAAGCCATTTCTTCACATAAAAATAAAAACATGCTGCTTTATTTTAAAGACAAAATTATAAATGGAAATTACTGTATCAAAAAAAATATTTTTTTACAACAACATTGTATCAAAAAAATTATATCACAATTTAACCGTATTCAAAATCAAAAAAACAATGATTTATAAAGTTGTAATTTATTACTTAAAATTAAAAACAAAAAACTTATTCAAATTTTAGTGTTCAAATGATTAAAATGTCTACCAAATATGCCATTAATAGCTTTAATTTTAACCCATCCTTTTTGCTTCAAATTCTAAATGATATGCATAATATGCAGTTCCAATTGCCACAACTTCATCAGGATGTTCCTGGCAACGATGGGAAGCAACTGGAAAAAGACGTGCCAACAAATTTTTAATCATTGGCATTCTACAGGGTGTTTAAAAAAAAAGTATAATTCTATTTTTAAACAAGGAAGAGGGGCTGCCAATACCTATGGTTGGTGCCAACAGGGACTTGGTGGGAAGAGGTACTTGACCCTACAGTATCATGGTTACGGTACTTTCGCTTCGAGAGTTGCAGAAGTTCAAAGTTAAAAAAATACCCATTTTTAGGGTGTTTTTTGAATCCCTTTTCCCAAAGCCCCAGGGCAGCTGAAGACTTGTGGTTTTGGGGTTTGGTAGACCTTGATCAACTCTCGTTGATCCCCCATAGTATGACTTTGGGGGACTTTCGCTTCGAGATTTCCAGCGTGTTAAAAAAACTTTTTTTGATTTTTATACGTTTTTGACCATGTTTGACTTATTGGTGTAGTCCACCCACGAGGAGTTGGATGCTCATATTTGTTGCCAACAAACTTCAGACCTTTTGTGGCCCATCCCATGCAGTAATATTGAAATCTGGAAAAATGACTTTTTAAGCAGCCATAATTTTCGTATGTTACTAAGTATACTTAACAAAAGATGAAATTCACTTCAATGCTGAACTATCCAAATTGGTCACAAACGCTTAAAATGTGTTTTACAGTATTTATCTGGGCTATGTTTATTGATTTATAGCGAAAAACAACATTCTAAAATTTTCGCGTATACATAGTTACTTGCTATTTACTAGTAAACGCGTTTAAACAGCCGTTTTTGAACATTTTGGGGTATCGAAAAAAGACCATTTTCTCAGATTTCAATATTACTGCATGGGATGGGCCACAAAAGGTCTGAAGTTTGTTGGCAACAAATATGAGCATCCAACTCCTCGTGGGTGGACTACACCAATAAGTCAAACATGGTCAAAAACGTATAAAAATCAAAAAAAGTTTTTTTAACACGCTGGAAATCTCGAAGCGAAAGTCCCCCAAAGTCATACTATGGGGGATCAACGAGAGTTGGTCAAGGTCTACCAAACCCCAAAACCACAAGTCTTCAGCTGCCCTGGGGCTTTGGGAAAAGGGATTCAAAAAACACCCTAAAAATGGGTATTTTTTTAACTTTGAACTTCTGCAACTCTCGAAGCGAAAGTACCGTAACCATGATACTGTAGGGTCAAGTACCTCTTCCCACCAAGTCCCTGTTGGCACCAACCATAGGTATTGGCAGCCCCTCTTCCTTGTTTAAAAATAGAATTATACTTTTTTTTAAACACCCTGTACAACTTCCACCAACATGAAAAACCATATCAATCTGTTGTTGAAAACCATCTGTAGCACAATATAACAAACGTTCGATGGTTTCTGTTAAAAAGGTTGTTTTTTCTTCAAACTGTTGCCGGGTAAGTTGAATTGTATCATTTGTAGAAATGCCAAAATCTTCAACGTAAAGTCTGAAAAAAAAGATAGTCTCAAAAAACAATGGGAAAAGATGCATCAACTTACACATCATTATCTCGCGCTGTTAATGAATGTTTGATATCTTGACTTTTTATCATTAGTTGGTATTTTTTTCTGTCATTTATTTCCACATCTAATCGATATTTTAATGCCAGTTCCTTCTTAAAATATTCATAAAGGACATTATCAAAGTTTCTGCCACCAAGTTTGGTATCACCAGTGCTTTTTAGAACTTGAAGTTTTTCATTGAAAATTTTAAATATGCAAATATCCAAAGTTCCACCTCCAAGATCAAAAAGTAAAATGGTTGCATTATTTGGGAGAGGTCGATCAATGAAATATGCAAATGAGGCAGCAACAGGTTCAGGAAGTAAATGAATTTTTTCCCAACCCGCAAGCTTTCCAGCAGTAATAGTTGCAACTTTTTGTTTTTCTGTAAATGCAGCCGGAATTGATATTACAACATTTTTAAGAGCAGTATTTTGAAAATCAGATACACTTTTTTTTATAAATTTTAATAACTCAGAAGTTATCTCTTCTGGGGATTTTGTTGTTAATTCGCCTAAGTGATTTTTGATTTTTAATTTTACAGTTTGACCTTCTGGTATAACTTCAAAGGGCCATGTTGAATCTCTTTCAATATCAGGATAAGCACGTCCAATAATTCTTTTTATATCAAAGACTGTGGATTTTGAATACGTTCCAAGATGATCAACAACAACTTTTCCAAATTTAACTTTTTTTTCATCAAATCCGATATATGACGGTAGAATTCTTTCTCCTTCATTATCAAGAGGAACAGTGACAATTCCTTTATTTCGAGTGACGGCTGCAAAGCAGCTTGAAGTACCTAAATCGATACCAACTCCATTTATCCTTGCATCATATGTTTCATACTTTGGAGGAATGGTATAATGATGACTTAAAGGTGCATTGGCAGATTCTTGGATAAATTTGGTGTTTGAAGCAAAGAAATCGGAGACCCCTTTGGAGCAATTTAACTGTTTGGAAAAGTTCTGATCATTTCCCATAATCGGTTCTAATTCATTCATAAATTTATTGTTAAAATTTGATGTAGTTGTAAAAGTAAAGGCATTATTCTCCATTGTTAATGTTTTTGGCCCAAAGTTTTGTATTTCTGGAGAAATTTTGTTGGTTCTTTTGTATGACATTATTCTAGGTTTAATGTCGTTTCTGTGTTGGATTTTAAAACATCGATATGTGTTTGGATAATATTCATGTCGAGGATTCAACTGACATTTTTCATATTCGACAAAACCAGGACACTGTGGACATAAAAGGACGAGATCTTGAAAGTCACATTCACACCGAAAACATGATTTTTCTTCACCCGCTATCCCATATTCTTTTACTTTAATCATCTCATTTCCAGCGTCAATTTTAACATGAATATAATATCCATTTGAGTTTGGCAAATCCGTTAAAATGTATTCCATTTCATAAAACATTTTACGTTGGATAAATGCATCAAAATATTTCCAAGGTGTATTTTCGTATACCATTAATTTATTTGCGCAACTATTTTCCCGTCCCTTAACAGCTTCCCAAAGGTCTCGAACTGAAACCATTTCTTCAAATATTTGATCTTTTAATTCTTTGCATTGTTTTTTTGATTTGGAAAGAATACCAGCTATTTCCATTACTTCTCGAACTGTTCCATTTTCAATGGCATTGAATAAGTCATTAATCTCCCACTTTTGGCGAAATCTTGGAACAATTCTATGATTTTGAAACAAGAGTGCAAAAAATTTCAAAAACTCTCTTCTCTCATCTTTTTCCTCTTCAATACCAAAACAACACCCATTTAACATTTTTGCGTTTTTTAAGCTGAAATTGATTTTTTTAAAGGAAACTGACAAAAATATAGAACGAATCCCGAATACATAATAATACAAAAATCTTATTCACGACTTTGCTGCAGAAAACTAAAATTACATATTTTACGCATCAACACGCGATTAATTTTTTTAAAATTTAATGAAAGAATTAATAAATAAACTAATAGTGATTTTTATTTTTAATGTAAAAATTAATCGTTGTTGACTGGTCCGATATATTTTTAAGAGTGCGAATGTAAGCACACAAAAATCGTTGATAAGAGATGTTGTATAGTTTTATGCTCATGCTTTTTTTTATCGTATTTAGAACATAGATAAAACTTTTAAGAGTCTTAAAGGTATTGATTTTAACTCAAAAACAATTTTATGTGGATTTCCAATGTTTAAATATAGATTTTTTGTGAGAAAAGTAAAAATGCACTTGTTACGCTATCCTTTAAACAATGGTGAAACTATTATGTAGAAGGTAAACTTAAATCAAAATCTAAATAAACAAAAATCAATGCATATTTAATTCATAAAAGAACATACCTAGTTTTACAAGGTGGAAGGGGTTAACCAGTTCCGATTGCGAAGTTTACCCTAAAAAGGAGCTTCTCACATTGACAGAAACTCCCTGTGGCAAGTCTTACCAGTCGCCGCATTGCGGTCACCGCAATGCGGTGACCGCATCGTGCTAAGAATTTTTGACTGGCGGGCTCCTTTTTTCGTTTGAAAAAAGGAAAAAAACGCGAGTGAAACGTGAAATTCAAACAAAAAAAGGAGCCCACCAGTCAAAAATTCTTAGCACGATGCGGTCACCGCATTGCGGTGACCGCAATGCGGCGACTGGTAAGACTTGCCACTGATAAACTAATTGATGCAGTGGATGCAATTTATGCGTATCATTTTAAAATTATTGTGGCTGATATTTTATTTTAATAAATAATATTAATTTTAATTGCATACTTTAGTGTTCTAAAGAGCCTTTCATTTTTAAGCCAAATAAATGGTTAAGCGTTTTTTCTTTGCGTAACAATCAATAAAAAAGTAAAATCATTTATTTTCTTGTTGAACTGTTATCATTAAAGTTTTTCAACGTCTTTCATTTTAAGCAAAAAAATTTTAATGACGTCTTTTTTTCATTATAATTGCAACCACGGAATAAATGATGGAAAATTTAACTAAAAATCAGTTAATTCAAAAAGAAGTATTTACTCGATGGTGTAATTATCACTTAAATAAAGTAAGTTGATTATGCATCATTTAAAAAATTCTTTGTTTAAATAAATTTGTTGTCTTTTTAGAAGAATCTCAGCATAAACGACATCTTTATTGATTTTTGTAGCGGTGTTTTATTATTGGAATTACTTCAAATTCTTTCTGGTGAAATAATTTGTGAACCGAATGATGGCGCTGAAAAAGTGCATCACACAGCAAATATTTTATGGTGCTTGGAATATTTGAAACAAAAAAGTGCAAAATTTCGATATTTTAATGCCGAAAATATTGTTGATGGGAACAAAGCTGCAATTTTGACTTTATTTGAACGCATTATTTTATACTTTGAAGTTGATCCTATTAAATTTAATGAAAAACAAGGAAAATTTGCATTACTTGAATGGTGTCAAGAAAAAACTGGTGGATACAATAATATCGTAATCAGCAATTTTACAACTTCTTGGAAATCTGGATTAGCTTTGAATGCTTTGATCCATGCTCATTGCCGACATTTAGTTGATTATGATAACCTGAAAGAAGATGAACATTCAAAAAATTTGAATAATGTTTTGGATTTAGCTGAAATGAATTTTGGAGTACCTAGGATTATTAAAGCTGAAGAAATAGAAGTTGAAAATCCAGATAGCACTGTAATAAGTGTATATGTGGCAAAGCTATTTCATTATTTTGACAAAAATAAGGACACTTTTGGTTTCGCGGATGCCAAAAAAGTTGATAAAAAAGCAGCTGTAGGAACGCCATCGTCTACAAGAGTGAACAGAATGCCAACGGCATTTTCTAGTTTTTCAAAACCAATCAATAATACACCACCAAGTTCAACCCCAACTGAACCAAAACCTTTCAAAAAATATGTGCCACCAAAACCTGAAGAAATGAAAGGTGTAATCAACGAATTAAATGCATTTTTTAAAAATTGGCTAAAAAATATGAATGAAATTCCAACTTACAGTATCCCAAAAAAGCATAAATCTTATGATACCGAAATAAACGCGATCGGAATAGATCTTGGAACTTCAAGCTGTTTTGCAGCAGTTAATCGAAATAGCGGAATTGATACTGTAGCATTGGATAATACCGGAGAGCGAATTCTACCATCATATATCGGATTTGAAGAAGAAAAACCAAAATGTGGAAAACTTGTTGTTGAAAGATTGGGAAATTTTACGCAGCATACTGTATTTGATTGTAAACGACTAATTGGACAACTTTTTGATGAAAGATTAAAAGATGAAACATGGCCATTTGAAATTATTAATGATAATACAAAAGTTAAAATTCAACATTTAAATTATCAAAAAACTACCGTAACCCATTCCCCTGAAGAAGTTGCTTCAATGCTTCTGGCACATATCAAACAAAGAATCAAAGAATTTCAAGGCAAAGATCCTACAACAATTGTGATAACAATCCCTGCGGCATTCACAGAAAGTCAAAAAGAAGGCACGTTGCAAGCAGCAAAACTAGCAGGCTTGAACAAAGTTAATCTTCTTCCAGAACCTGTTGCTGCCTCATTTGCATATTTCATTGATCGACCCCTTCCAAATAATGCTACCATTTTACTTTTTGATCTTGGAGGTGGAACTCTGGATATTTGCATATTTAAAGTTAGCAATTCTCAAATGCAAATTATCAGTAATACTGGAGATCCTGCAATTGGGGGCAGAAATTTTGATAAAGTTTTATTTGAATTTTTTAAAGAACAACTTTTTTCAAAACATAAAATTGATATTGAAAATCATGAAAGAAAAAAGTATAAACTTTTATTAGAATGTCAAAAGATTAAACATTCATTAACAATTCGACATGATGATTGGTGAGTTTGAAATTGTCCAGATCAGATGTCTGGTTTTGCTGATTTTTCCTTTGATCTTGCCGCTTTTTTGGCATTTGGCTAACCCCTTTACCACCCCAGAACCGATTTTTCAGATTTGATGTCGGATATCCGTTTAATTTCTTTTATTCTATTCCGCTTATGTTTTTTCTTTGATCTTTGCCGCTTTTGTGGCGTGTCACGAATTTTCAGTAACTTCTTCCCCAAGAAACGCCAGCAATATTTGGCATTTTTGGCACATTTTCCTTCTCAAATAACAAAATTCCTTTGATCTTTTGCCGCTATCGGCAAATAATCAAAGGCCTGCCGCTGTTTAAATTATTTAAAATAAAATATTTGCCCAGTGTTTGTTTTTGGTCAAACACCGCCGCCGCCGGGCAAAAACTGATATACCGCCGCCGACGCCGCCAGCGGTATCCTTTGATCTTCGGCAAATCTCTTTGAACTTTTCAGATTGCCGCTGCCACCGCCGCCGCCGGCAGCGCCGCCAAGTTGCCGGCGGTGGCGGCGCCAAAACACTGTATTTGCCCTCTATCCTGTCATCAGATCTAGACAATCCCTTCAATCTTTAACCCTAAAATACCAATCGCTAAATTTTTTAGGCTTGACGTTGAAGATTTTGATGCAAATATTGAAGGCACGATAACTTTAACTCGGAAAGATTTTGAGACAAAAACAACAAAACTGACCGAAAAAATGAAAGAGTTAATTGTTCGAGCTTTGACAGAAGCAAAACTACAAGCATATCAGATTAATAAAGTTTTTCGAGTTGGTGGATCAAGTCGAATGCCAATTGTGAAAGAAATGCTGTTAAAAATGTTCCCGCAAGCTGAACATTGTGTTGAAGAGAACCCGGACGAAGTTGTTGCTCTTGGAGCTGCATATTATTCTTATCATTTAGCTTTTGAACAAAATAAGTAGTTATCGATTAAAAAAGTAATTTATTGAGGTGTTTAAATAAAAATTTCATGCTATTTTTTAATGCTGATAAATAAAATTCATTCTACAACACCAAGTTTGTGCAGTTGATTTTAATAAACCTTCTTTCGTAAAAATGTTAATGTTTCTTGTCGTAAAATTTATGGAAGCATCAAAGTTGTACTTACAAATATGAATATGACAGTTATACAGAATAACTGATTTGAAATATTTAGCAATTAAAAATGTGCATAAATTTGCGCGAAAGCTTGCTTTGATTCAATCAAATTCTCTCACCACGAACAAATTACGGTAACGCAGGAAATAGTTGTTTTTCTTCGCTTGATTATGATAGTTTATTGTGATATTTAAATTTTTATTAGTAGTTGCTTTTGTAATTTTTTAAAATACAAAGAAAATGGTTCATGACAATATTTTCATATCTACTACCCAGAAATTGATACAAATTAAATAAAGTAAACTTAAAATTTGGTAATTTTGCTTGAATTAGTTGTTGCAAGATGATATGCATAAATTGCCGCCCCAATTGCCACAACTTCATCAGGTTGTTCTTCACAGCAGTGATCAGCTTTTGGAAACATTTGTTGAAGCATACTCTTTACTGTCGGCATTCGACAACCTCCTCCAACAAGTAAAACTTTATTAATTTCTTTATGACCTAATTTTGCATTTGAGAGAGTTAGATTGACGGCTAATCTCATTCGCTGTAGAAGATCAGATATCATTTCCTCCAATTCATGCCTGTCTATTGTAACAGTACCTTGAACATTTGAATCAAAGTTCTCAGAGTCTAGGCTAAAAATTTGAATAAGTTTGTTTTATTTAAGGGGATTTTCATTTGATTCATTTTTTATGATCTCACAAGAAAGATGGCGGATCGTAAATAACTGGTATTCAGGAGTTTTCACTTTTTTTTCTATTTTTTATACCAAAATTTGCATAATTTTCTATTTTTGAGATTTTACAAGATCTATATGCAGTTTTTCATGAGGATTACGATGGAAAGGGTCTCCCGATCCGTGATCTCGATATCCCCTCTTTTTTTCAAATTTGCATATTTCTCAACTTTTGACACTTTACATGATCCTTCATGGTGATTTTAATGAAATGTGTCTCCCAATTTATTATCCCCTTAAGGAAAGAATATGCAAATCTTACAAAAATTTTGTTTAGGATTTTTTTGTCATTTCAATGCCCAAGCTGGAATTTAAAGGAGCCTGGTCAGCCAATACAATTTATTTTGTCAATCCCTTTCGTGTAGAGACTCACCCTGCGAGCTCTGCAGCCAGCTTTTTTTTTGCTGGCAGCTTTTTTTGCACCGACGTTTTTCCTTTTTTCTCTTCATCCGTGAATATTATTTTATCGTGTCTGTTTATTTTTGTTGTTGTAATTAATATTTTATGTTGTAAATTTATTAATAAAGTATTTATAAACATTGTATATCCGTTATTTGCGGTGAAATATCTTTATTTGGTCTTTTTAGACTTTTTTGAGAGGAAATTACTTCGTAGTTGTTGATATTCATATATATTTTTGTGTATAAACATTTTTATTTTTTGTTCTACAGGGAGACGCGTAGCTCATTCTTCTTTCTCTCTTCAAAAAATGGCTTCCAATGAAATGATTTTGTATGCTGCTGCCGCAGTTAGCTGATATGCTGTTGTCCCTATTGCTTGTGCTATGCTTACTCTCTTGGCTATGTAGAAAAAGCTGTTGGTATCTTCCCAGATGCATTAGAAAGTATCAATTATTCTGAAATTCCAATTTCTGTTATTGCTGTTATCGCTGATCACATGCAAATATCTCTTGATGAAGTTGCACAAGAATATGCAGAAGATGCACCTGTCATATCATCGATCGCTTCTCTGAATCTTTCCCAGCTGTGTCATATGGATATGCTGGTGAAAAACTTTTTCAATGATAAATGTATGCTTTTTGTATGTTTGTTACATATTTCTTTTGAAGCTTATTGAAATAAAGCACTGTAGTTAGTTCTTTTATTTGTGTATAAACATTTTTCACATGAATAATCACTGGGCTTGATTGTATTACAGAAGCACTGTACATTTCTTCCTTTCAGACAACATTTATTTTGACGTTTTACATAGCATTTAAAACTTATAAGATATTTGTGCAGACAAAATGTTCATGAGATTTATGTTACTTGTAACATTTGCACTATTGTGAACTTTACTAAAAATTTGATTGAGGAAATAATCTGTAAAACATGTTAGTTCCGTTTGTTATTAGTCTTGCTCGTCGACGAAGAGTGAGTATGCTTATTTTTGTCTTTAATATTGTAAAACTCATGCATGTCAGTGTTGTACAACTAAACAGAATCTTTCACTCGCATATGATCATCTTATACTTCCACCTTCATTCACCGAATGGCTACAGGACTTTATGCAGAATCTAAAAAACCATTGCGGTTCGGCGTCATCACTATCATGCAGCAGTGGTTACTTGAAAAACATAATATAAAAATGTTTATACACAAAAATATATATGAATATCAACAACTACGAAGTAATTTCCTCTCAAAAAAGTCTAAAAAGACCAAATAAAGATATTTCACCGCAAATAACGGATATACAATGTTTATAAATACTTTATTAATAAATTTACAACATAAAATATTAATTACAACAACAAAAATAAACAAACACGATAAAATAATATTCACGGATGAAGAGAAAAAAGGAAAAACGTCGGTGCAAAAAAAGCTGCCAGCAAAAAAAAAGCTGGCTGCAGAGCTCGCAGGGTGAGTCTCTACACGAAAGGGATTGACAAAATAAATTGTATTGGCTGACCAGGCTCCTTTAACCCCAACATTTTTAGGTTTGATCTTGTCAACGAAAGAAGTATTTTTAAAATTTTTCATGTTTCATAATCTTTTTTTTAAAAAAATACTTCTTTCGTTGACAAAAAACAATAGAAAAAAAGCAAAAATCCCTGAATATCAGTTATTTGAGGTTCGCGATCTTTCTGGCTAAATCGTAAAAAATGAATAAAATGAAACATCTCCTTTAAGGTAAACAAAAACTCACATATCATGTTCTCGAACGGTTAAGCTTTGTTTTATCCTTTGACATTCTATCATTAGCTGATATCTTCTTTTTAATTTTTTTCTTATTTCAATCCCAAATTTAAATTTTAAAACAGTTGTAAAATGTCTGATTAATAAATTATCAATATCTCTGCCCCCAAGGCATGTATCACCATTGTTTGCGATAATTTGTAGGCTTCCATCAATAATTTTAAAAACACAAACATCCAAAGTTCCACCTCCAAGATCAAATAACAGTACATTAGAATTATTTGGAATTTCTCGATTATTAAAATATGCAAATGAAGCTGCAACTGGTTCTGGAAGAAGATGAATTGTTTCCCAGCCGGCAAGTTTTGCAGCTTTCAAAGTTGCTGCCTTTTGTTTTTCATTAAATGCCGCTGGCACTGTTAAAACTGCTTCTTTCAATTCTTTACCTTCAAAAATTGAAACTTTATCTTTCATATATTTTAACAAAACTGCAGAAATCTCCTCAGGGGATTTTATACTTTCACCATCTTTATCTTCAGTTTTTATCATAACATTTCCATCATTATCCAAAACAGTAAATGGCCAACTTCTATCAGGAATAATATCATGAAAATCTCTTCCGATTATTCGTTTTATATCAAAACATGTGTATTTTTCTTTATTTCTTTGAAGTCCTTGAATAACAATTTCACCACATTTTTCATGGGCTTCATCAAAGGACACAAAAGAGGGTAAAAGTCTTTCTCCGGTATTTTCTAGAGCAACACTTTCGATTTTATTATTTCGACTAACTGCCATACAACATCTTGACGTGCCAAGATCGATCCCAACTGCATGAATATTTTCATCGTAATTTCGAAGCTTTTTTGGGATTTTGTAGCTTTGATTTTCGGATGGAATAATTGATGGGGTAGGATCACTTGGGTGTTTAAGGGTGGAGGGGATATCTTTGTTATCCGATGCAGTTGTTTCGTTGCAAGAGTCATTCTTAATTTCAGCTTCTGATGGATCTTCGCTAACAGTTTTCTCTTCAGCTGTCGGTACCTTTAATCTTTTATGCAAATCAGTAAGTTCATCAACTTTGGCATTTACAAACCCTGCCAAATCTGGTCTTTCTTCAATAACTTTATGATTGCATTCTTGAAGTTGATCAAGTTGCAAGTTTACTGCTGCCAACATATTTGATATTTTACTTTCATCAACTGTTTGGCATCCTTCAGATTTTAAAATGCCATAATACTCTTTTAAAACCTTTTCAGTTTCAGCAGCCATCTCATTGAATTTTCCAATATATTCAATACGTTCAAAATAATCGCATCGTTTTTGCCAAATTATATCTAATTTCTTTATAGCTTCTTCAAGTTTCTCTAACATTAGTTCCACATGAACTGCTTCGGGATTTTTAGTTAAAAGTTGTTTTCCAGTTTCTTCAATTTCTGTTATTTCATTTTGTTTTGATGAAATAGAATCTTTTAATTGGAGATGTTTTTCTGTTAAAAGATTTGAGGTTTTAGTTATGTCATTAATGTCAACGGCATCACTCCATTCACATTCTGATGTAATTTGGTCCAAAAATTTGAGCATTTCACTAAAAAAAATTCTTGTAATATTTGTGTCTTTAACAGTTATAAAGATAGTTGTCCTAATATTACGTCATCAGGATGGGAAGGGTAAATGAACATGCCGCCTTTGATGTGCGGCAAAAAATGCTTTTTTGTAGAAGGGTAAAGCAGAATATGATGATGACGTAATCTGTGGACAGACCCAAAGGGGATAAGTTAAGATCTGCTCTTTATCTTAAAAGCGGCCAACATCAAAGGGAAAAATCTGAAGGAAAGCGATAGGATATTTTGTAACGAAAAAAAACCCGACATCTGATTTGGATAGTTCCTAATAGAATAGTAATAAAGGCCTACTTTGCTCGTTCATAGAAATCAGTTAACTCATTTGTTTCACATTCTTCTAATTTTGTTTCGATTAAAATTGACAAATTTGCATAAGCTTCTTTCATTTCACTGATTTTTTCTTCCATCTCGTTTACAAATTTAACATTTATAAAATCGTAAACAATGCCAACACCTAATAAGTCATAAATTAACTGATGATATTCTTTTAAATCTTCTTTATATTCTTGAAGTTCATTGCTGTTTTTTAAAGCAGCAACATTTGCAATTTTAGTTTTAATCCTTTCGATTATGTTATTACAATTTGAAATAAATTCTTTTAATTCAATCATTTCTTTAAGTTCTGCTTGTTTTTGTTTTAAGAGCTCATCTTTTTCTTTCAACAACTTTTCAATATTTTTAATCTTCAGTTTAGCTTCGAGAAATCCAGCTGCAACAAGTTCTTCAGCAGTTTCCATCAAGCTTTGGATATCACATTCTTCATTTTCGGCATCAGCCAAACTGTTTTGCATCATCTCTAAATTTTCTTTTGTGATTTCAGAATTGATTGAATCCATAATTTTTTGTATCAATCGTTCCATAACATTACAATTTTTAATAAATTCATATGCTAATTTTTCATGATCCAATTTTCTAATTTGTTCATCCAAGCTTGCTTTGAGGTCATTGTAAGATTTTTTAACTTTTTCCAGCCTTGTTGAAAGAGCATCCAAAAATATGAATAATTTTGTGCCTGTTTCAGTTCCACCCAAAATTATTTCATTTTTAATTGCATTTGTTTCTTTTTCAAATGTCTCGATATTGGGGGAATAAGCTTCAACTTCTTCCAACAATTTTTTAGTTTTCTTCATTTGCATTTCTTTAATAATTTCTGAACCAGTGTGAGTATCATTTTTTGATATCACTTTGAGCTTGACACTAAAAAGGTGTTATGCAAATTTTTGATTTACTTTAAAATCTGACAGCTTTTTACTACTGAACCATGATGTTAAGGATTGTGCAACACGAACCTGACAATCAGGGTCTTTTTGTCGAAGCTAATTTATTCAAATTTATTTTCGTTAGGAGACCCCAAAAACGAATAATAACGTTCATCGCCACCTCTTATTTTTTTATGGCGATGAACGTTATTATTCGTTTTTGGGGTCTCCAAACAAAAATAAATTTGAATAACTTAGTCTTAAGAGATCTTACCTTATCCATTCTTCAATATCGTAAGCCTTTTTGCAACATTCAACAGCTTTTTGAACTTTGATTACAAGTGTCGAATAAAATTTTACGTGATCTTGTAGCTGATCCCATTTGGCTTCCAACTTTTTCATAAATTTTTCAATCGATTCCTTGTTACCTTTGGTGATGAATTTTCTCCCATCTTTGATTAATTCTTGATACTTGAATTCTCGTTCTGTTATTTCATTTTTTAACACTTTAACAAGCTTAAAAGAGTTCTTTGAAGTTTCAAAATTGTCAAATTTTAGTTCATCGTTGTTTAGTTTTGAGTCAATCCATTCTATTTCCTGGTTATAACTTGATAAGTAAAGTTCAGCTTGTTGTAATAGTTTGTCATTTTTATCATAGTTTTGTTTTAATTGTGTATATTGGGCAACGACCGAAATTATGAGATCTTTTAAATTGTTTCCACCAAGTTTGTTATTTTCAGACTGCTCTTGATCTTTAACAATATCAACCAACGTCCCTGCAATTTCAAAATTATGCCATTTTCTAAAAAGGTGCTTACTTACCCAAAGCAAAAATTGCAGGCTCATAAGAGTGATGCCATTCTTGTAACGTTTTGTGACTTTCAAAGTCAAAGTCTTTGAATATATTTGCGACCAATGGATTAAGGATATTTAGCTCTGTTTGAATATGTCCAATTTGACGAATCATGTCAACGTAATGTGCAAACTTTTCTGGAATTATGTAATTTGGCATTGCCAGTTTTATGTCTGGTTTTGAGAAGGATTCATCTTTTAAATCCTCTTCAGGCAACAATGGTGAAGCAGGGGTAGAAGATTTTTGCAAAGAATCTTCAGGCATCAATGCAGAATTTGAATCTTTTTCAGGATTAGATTGAATGTTTTGATCTTTAAAAGCTTTTTCGGTAATCTCGACAGAATAAATCCCATTTATATCGATTGAAAAAATGAGACTTTTTGCATTCATTGAAAACTCTTTTATATTGTTTTCAAATATCTGTAAAACGAACAAATGAGTTTTAAAAAAATAAACCATGATACCCAAGCCTGGGGGGGCTAACCTTTGATCTTTTGCCGCCAGAAATAGCTGGCGGCAAAAGATCAAAGGACTTTTCCATTTTGAGAAGCTTTGCTTAAGCTCTCTTAACGCAGATCTAAATGATCCCGGAAAAACACTCACCTTTAGTTTGAAATCTTGTTCTTCATCGAACACTTTTATTGCCTTTTTATATGGCAAAGTTTGGATTGAGTCCACTAACAAAACACATTTTTCATTAATAACTAGCTCGATTTTTCTTCCACAACTTGGAACTATTTTTAGCGAAGATCTAATATTTTTACAACCGTCAATAAATTCTGCTTTAATTAATGCAGCATTTTCTGGTAAAAATCTTGTATAAAAATAATTGCTACAACCCAAAAATAATTCATTTCCAATTTTTCGGGTAACATTAAAGGGATAAAAAAATGCTGCAGGTTTATCCATCCCATTATTTATGACTTCATTTGGTAAAGCTGTATTTAAACATGATCCCAGAAATACGATATTATCATCAATATGTTCATAAATGTAACAAAAATCTGCCCAAAATATCCAAATTTTATCACGATTTTTTGATTCAAAAGTTGATTTAAAAATAGCGTGAATGTAAAGGGCAGAAGAAAAATCGAGAATTGTGAAATTTGTAAAATTATGGTTTTTGGCACTTTCAACAAAAGCTTCTCGATCTTCATTACCGTAATTTTCATCCAAACAAACACAAATATTTGTTGAATTTGAGGAAAAATATTTCTGAATAGTCGAAAATTGTTTATCAATTTTATCACCTTTGTTAAAGTCACCTGGGGCAACTAAAATTTGCATAAAGTTTATGACTTCGAAACAGACTATGAAACAATAAACTATAAATGCGATAAAAAAATACTTACTTTTTTCGATACTAATCGTTTCAAGATCTCCAGTTACAGATTTGTAAGCGCTAACAACTCCATTCAAAGGATCAATTCCAATTGGAACAACCATGTTTAAAAGAAAAACATTAATTTTTTGTGTATTGATTAAATGATTTTTTTCGACTACAATGAATAGTTCTTATCAATGAATTGTAGATGTAGCAGTTAGCAAGCATTTAACACAATTGTCTCGATATTTTTGGCTATGATGGAAAAACAAAAGAAAGGTGAGGGAAACAAAGAATTTATTTAAATTTATGAAAAAGGGAGAGAAAATCAGTTCAAATCAGAAACAAGAAAAATTTAATAAAGATTCAAGCAAGTTTCATTAAAGGAGGAGACCCATCGTGAATAAACTTTTTTTCACAAAGAAGAGGGTCTCATTGGAGCTGTTTTTTTTATTTCTTTTTTGCAGCTGCAGTGAACAAAAAAACAAGCTCCAATGAAGGTATTTTCTCGTCGAGAAAAGCAATCAAAAATGTGTGTAAAAAGTTTATTCACGATGGGTCTCATCCTGTAAAGAGAAATATGTGACCTGAATAACGACTTTTAACTTTTTCGTTGATGACCAGTTACAAGAAAAGAGAGTATGATATAACAAAAAAATTTGAAAAAAAATACACAATACTATTCACTTTAAAAGAGGCGATGGTTTACGTAATTTTTAATCCCTTATTTTCACGTTTGCGCAACACTAACCTGAAAATCAGGGCCTGATTTTGAGGCAAATTCATTCAAATTTAATTTCGTCTTGAGACACAAAAAAAGAAAAAGTACAGCAACCGCCGCCTCTTTTAGCTTCTTTGAGTTTATCGTCTTGAAGTATAAGCTTTAAAACGATTCTTTATTGCATTTTTGAATATAATACTTAAGAATGGCTGTGATTCATTTCCAATACGATGAGGATAATTCGATAATATGGTTTTTAAATCCAATTCTTGTGATGTTGACAATTTTGTTATCGATGAAGAATCAACAATAACAAATATTTTAGCAGATTTTAACTAAAAACAACAAATAATATACAGTAAATAATTAACATTTTACCTTTAATAAAGTTTCCACACTTTGAACATTAAAATCCAAACTTGAAATTGGCAAATATAAACATTGTAATTTTTCAGCTTGATTAAGTTGAAGTAAGTCATCAGGCCATGAATTGCTTACTTCAATTGTAGACTGTCGAAGATCAATCTGCTCAAGTTTTGGACATTTTAAAAGAATTTCACGAAAAGTCACTTCTGGGGAAGAAGTTTTACATTTTAAATGTAGAATTTTGGTTTTACATGTTAAGAAATGAAACAAGAATTCCTTGGGCCAATTTGTACAATTTACCACAACATGTGTCAAGTAAAAGACTAGATTTCTATAATCTGATAACTTCACTGAAAAATCGTCATGAAAATATGCTCTATCAGCTACGAAAATATCAAATTCAGGCAAATATTCAAATTTGAAAGAATAGAAATGCTGTCTTTGAATAACTTTAATTGGCTTCACAGAATTGCAAAAATTTGGAAACGAAAGTGCCAAACAACATTTTTCGTCCGCTTGTAATAATTTCATAAAACGGGACAATAAATCCCCATCAATATTGGGGGGATACATGATTGACTCTAAAATACATACATTGGTAAAAACCTAAAGTAAGAAGCTAAAAACGTATGTTACACAAAATATTACTTGTAAATCGATCAGGACAATAGATTGTATGATGACCTTTGCAAAAACAAATATAACATTTTAGTTCACATTCTAACCTATTTTCGGGAAGGCATTTTAAATCAAAACAATGTTTACAACGATTTCTTAAAACTGCAATCTTTTGACGAGATTCATTTGAGACAAATCTGTCACAATTATGTGACACATGAAAGTCACTATAACACAATACACAAGACATTTTAAGCTTTTGGTACAGCAAACAGAGAAAATGGGAGCAGCGATAAACTGGATTAAAAAAATCCAAAATCAATTCATACACTTATGCCACATCAACAGTGAAAAGGACAAACTAACAAGGGAGCATTCAAAAGTGACCCTCTGTGATTTCAACTTGACTATGTGGAATCGATACTACCTCCATAGGTATGAAAAACCCCCAAGGGGTTTTTGCCCTTTCGAGGATTTCTTTATTTAACATCGAATTGAAGTTGGAAAAATCCACGGCTCCCGGGTCGTGAAAAACTTTTTTTGCTCAATCGTAAATTTTTCCAACTTCATTTCGATGTTAAATTAAGAAAACTTCGAAAGGGCAAAAACCCCTTGGGGGTTTTTCATACCTATGGAGGTACTATCGATTCCACATAGTCCCGTTGAAATCCCAGGGGGTCACTTTGGATTGGTCTCTTGTCAAAACAAAAAAGTTCAGCACTTGACGGATGATCACAAAAATAAGAGAGAGAAGAATTTTATGCGAGAGAAAATTTTTCTGGTTTTGTTCCTCGGCATTTGATTTTACAGCTGTCATATCCAATTCATAAAAATATTGCCAAAACTTTATGCATACAGGTTATCTCATTTTCGTAACAGAGTAGAACTGAATCAATACTGTTTTTCGTAATGTTGTTTTTTTTATGGTGGAAATACTCCAATACACTTAAAAAATGTTTTTGAATATTTTATATCTTTTTTTTGTTAAATGAAATAATTCAAAATAGTCGTTGTAAATTTCTTGATATTTAAATTTTTTGTTTAAGTTTTTGTAAAAAAGGTATACTGGTATGCAAAAGTCGACGACAATAAAAAAACAATGATTTATTTTTGATTTCATAAAAACAAATATTTTAATTTATTTTTGCCAGTGAACGTTATTGTGGCAAAAATATTTGAGAATGAATAATAACGGTACTTTTTTTGGTGTTCATTGCTTGGTTCAAAAAAAGATCGTAAACCATCGCTTTCTTTAAGCTTCTTTGAGTTAACTGTCTTTAAGTAAAATCTTTAAAGTTGTTTTTTTCAATTTGTGAATGTAACACTTAAGGATGGCTGCGATTCACTTCCAATACGATGAGGATATTTTGATAATACGGTTTTCAAATCCAATTCATTTGCGTTATCTTGCAATGTTGACAATTTTGTTTTCCAAGAAGAATCAACATAAAGATAAATTTTAGCAGATTTGGACTAAAACGGATATATAGCTGGTAGCAATCAAATTCCAGCTATGCTAATTTCTTACCTTCAATAAAGTGACCACACTTTGAATATTAAAATCCAAACTCGAAATTGGCAAATATAAACATCGTAATTTTTCAGCTCGACTAAGTTGAAGTAAGTCATCTGGCCATGAATTGCTTATTTCAACGTTACAAAATCGAAAGTTCATGTCTTCAAGTTTTGGAGCCTTTGAAAGAATTTCTCGAAAAGTCACTTTTTGGCAGGAAAATGCACATCTTAATTTTAATGTTTTAGTTTTAAATGTTAAAAAATGAAATAATTCATTGGGATAATGTGCATGATCAATATCAAGACGTGTGACATAAAAGATTGGATTTTTATAATCAGAGAAATTTGACGTAAACTCAAAATGAAAATATGCTTCATCAGATACTATAATATCAGATTCAGGCAAATCTTCAAAGCGGAAAAAATTTGGGTTTCGTTTATGAATAACTTTTAGTGGCTTCAAAGAATTGTAAAAATTTGGGTATGAAAATAACAATGAAGATTTTTCGTCTGCTTTTAAAAATTTAATAAAACGTGGCAATAAAATTGTATCAATATTTGGAGGAAATTTGTGCGATTCTAAAACAGTTTCGGGAGGTAACTTTAAATAAATGTATGAATAAATATTACTTGTAAATCGATCAGGACAATAAATTGTATGATGAATTTTAGAAAAACAAATATAACATTTTTGTTTTAATTTACATTTTAATCTATTTGGGGCAATACATTTTAAACCAAAACAAAGCTTGCAACGATTTCTTAAAACTGCAATCTTTTGTCGAGACTCATCCGAGACAAATCTGTCACAATTATGTGACACATGAAAATCACTGTAACAAAATACACAGGACATTTTTTAATTTTTCGTTGAGAAAAAAGAAAAAGACAGCAGCAAATGTAAGATTTTTGGATTAAAAAAAAACCGAAAATCAATACACAATTTTTGCCACATTTGATTGAAAAAGGCAAACTAAAAATATAAAAAGGTCAGATAGAATACTGCAGAAAGAAGAGAGAAAAAACTTTTGTGACAGACCCATTTTTTGTTTTGCTCTTTTCCATTTGGTTTTTAGGCAGTTTTTGGTCATTCCTTGAAAATATGGATAAATTTTCCTGCGTACTGGGTATTCCATTTCTTGGCACATTTTTTTTCTTACACGAATATATCTTTTTGAATATTTAATACCTTTTTTCTTCTTAACTTTATTCACTATTGTTGTTTTAAATTAAATTAGTTTTTAAATGCAAATTTTAGTTAGTTTTATAACAAAGACCTTCGATGGCATTCATGAAAAAAAAATCGATATTAAAAAAACAGTTGTATTTTTTTGATTACGTCAAAAAAAGGTTTTTAATTAAAGTTTGCCGATTTTGCTAACAATATAAAAAATTTCAGTTTCAATTTTGTAAGAATACGATCCCCAAAGACATCACATGCAAAATTTTATTACGATTTATTTCATTTTTTATCCAGGTCAAAACAACTTTCATCAAAGATTTTACAAAGAATATCAAATTCTAATCAATTTAAGCTTTATTGAGTTTGTAGTGTTCAAATTTACAGCCTTTGAGATTCTTTTCTCTAGCTGTAAATGTAATATTTAAGGATTGTGGTAATTCATCATTTTCAACAAGAAGAAAATATTTCGACAATGATGTTTTGAAAATCAGTTTTTTCGTGATTGCCTGTTCTGCTGATAATTTTCTACTCCACGAAGACGCAACATACAGAAAAATTTTAACAAATTTTGACTAAAAAACACTCATAAATTTTTTAATTTTTTAATACAAACTAAAAAAAGTTTGTTTTACCTTCATAAACGTTACTAAAAGTTCAATATTCAAATCCATATCCGAAATAGGCAAATGCAAACATTGCAAATTTTCAGCACGATTTAATTGAAGTAAGTCATCAGGCCAAGAATTGCTTACTTCAGTTGGAGAAATCCGAATATCAATTTGTTCAAGTTTTGGGCAGTTTTAAAGAGTTTCTCGAAAAGTAATTTTTGGACAAAAAATTTCAGTTGTTAATTTAAAAGTTTCGGTTTTTGGTGTTAAAAATTGAAAAAGTTCATCGGAAAAAAATGAATCTTCAACTTCAAGATGGGTGATAAAACAGATTGTATTTTTATTATTAAACCAATCCCAGTTTTCATTCAAATATGCTTTATCAGCAATAAAAAAATCAATTTCAGAAAAGTTTCTTAACCCTACAGAATAGATTCGTTCTTTATGAATGACTTTTAATGGCTTCACAGAATGATAAAAACCTGGATATGAAAATAACAATGAAGATTTTTCGTCTGCATTTAATAATTTAACAAAACGCGATAATAAAATTGTAATTTTTTTTGGAAAAACAAATATAACATTTTTGTTTTGATTTACATTTGAACCTATTTGGGCAACACCTTTTTTTTCAAAACAATGCTTGGAACGATTTCTTAAAACTGCAATCTTTTGACGGGATTCATCCAACACATATTTGTCACAATTATGTGACATATGAAAGTCACTATAACAAAACACACAAGACATTTTTAAATTTTTGGTATAGAAATTAAAGAACGAGAGAGCAGCACATAAAAGAAAAGTCCAGAATCAATATGTATAATTGTGCGACAACATCGATGAAGAAAACCCACCAAAAATTAGAAAGGTCACAGCCGGATGAACGCAGAAAGAAAAAGAGAAAAATCAAAACAAAAAAACTTTTGTTTTGCCGTTTTGTTCTTTTGCATTTGTAGTCATTTCATTGGGAAAAGCATAGGATAAAACCTGAAATAAGATTTTTTTAGACTTTTTTAACGGAAGAATTTGAATATTTTATTACTTTTTTTATTCCATAGTATTAATCATTATCGCTGTTTTAAATTTTTTAAAGAGGCGGATAACAAAAACAATAGAAAAAGACCCTGATCGTCAAGGAAAAAAAAAACGTTAGAGAAATAAAAAAAGCCTCCTTTAAATTACGATATTAAGATTAGATTTTAAAAATTATTATTTATACAAGCAATAATAAAATATAAATGATTTTTTGATTCATCAAAACAATATTTTCAATTAATGTTTTGCAGTGAACTGATGTCTTTGTTTAAAACTTTTAGTATGAAATCATAAACAGAAAGCAGTGTGTTAAAGATTACATTGATTTTAAAGAAAGAAAAAGGTCGGTTTCAGTCAACCCCTTCATTCAAGGTTGACTGAAACTTATTTCTTATATTAACTATCCGTTGAATCCTAATTGATTTCTTATATTAACAATCGGTTCATCCATCCTTCATGCTTATTTGTTTTTCAATGATAGAAGTTACAATATCATTGTTATTTTTAGTGACAGTGATAGAAGTTATAATATCATTGATATTTTTAATATATATCTTTCAATATCAAACCACAGCATGTTCGAGACGGAGTAGCATTTTTCAAATTTCTGCTACCCATTCGGTCTTCTTAATATTTTAAGACATTCTGTTAATTTCTACAGTTAGTAAACATGTTAAAATAAAATATGAAAGAGGGATTTTGCAAAATTTTAAGTTTTAGCGATTTGCCAGCCCGATGAAGCCCAAAAGCTAAATCTTTTCTAAAAAACAGCTTCATCGGGCTGGCAAATCGCTCCGACTTAAAATATGGCAAAATCCCTCTTTCATAGATTCTGCGAACGTGCTGTGAAACCATATACAAAAGGCGGATGAAGGACATTTTTGTGAATTCTGCAAATTATTTATTTTAAAAAATATACTAATTTAAAAAGTATGACTGTACTAAATACTGAAAAATCAAATGGTTCCAACGAAGATCTAGAAATATTCCTAGTTTAAAAGTATACAAATTTGTTTGACTTTAATACGACGAAAATTAATGTATCGTTGTTTTTTTGACTATTTTTTTAATTTCATTTATACGATAATTATAAGATGCAGAGCTGGCCGTTTTTTTTTAATCATAAATGCTGAAAAAGAACAAAATTCAATAAACCAAGCTGTTTTTTATACCATTTTTGCATTTCACCTCAATTTTTTATTTAAGAAGTTAACAAATTTTTTAAATAAAAATGAACCACTTCAGTATTATCGGGTAAATTATTCGTATTAAACGTGACGGATATTGTTAATCTTCGGAAAAAACCAATATGACGTGCTTGCTAAAAATATTTTGAGAATATAGAAATTACCATTTTACGAAGTTTCTTTTTGTCGTAGATCTGTTCAGGGGGTAAAATAATTTTGAGATAAACTCTAACCAATCCTTTCTAAAAATGTAGGTTTGAAAATTTAATATGGAAAAAAGCAGGCGATGAAAAAAAGTGACTGGATGCTTCAATACACCGTGTGTAACATGAGAATAATGTGACAGCGTATATATTGGTAAACATTCAGATGGTTACCTGGTAATTGATCTGGACAATATACACTGGGATGTCAATTGGTAAATAGAATGTATTGAATTGTTCACAGATTGTCTTCAAAAAGATTAAAGTTTAATAAAGGCAAGTAAAAAATTTAATGGGCATGTTTTGGTTGTCTATGAAACTAAAATGCCTCCTACAGTGTATTTAATTTCGAAAATACGAAAATCACTGTTTTTTATTTTTATAGCTTTCAATAAAAAATACCACGTCTTGTTTTTATTAACATAAAATTTTCTGGTAGTTAGGAATTAAATAGCCCCCTCATAAAAATAAAACATTTATATTCCCATAAAAAAGGACTTTGTTTTTCTTTAATCCAAAAATATGAATAAAACTGAGGTTGTTGAAAATATTAAAATTTTCACCATTCAAGATATTGAAGGATACGGTAATCGACTGCATTTTAATACTGTAATCAATACAATTACCAATGGATTAGCAGGATATTTAATTTTAAAATACTCAACAACGGCAATGAAAAAAACAAAATATTTTATTTTGCTTACAATTTTTGGGGCATATTTAATGGATTTTCATTCATGCTTCATTTTTGGACTTTTTACACTTTTCCCAACTCCGATAATTTGTGGGGCAGGAATTTCAAGGCATTGGGGTTGGCTGGGTGTAAGTGTCAATTATGTAAGTGAACATGCCCTGGGGGGGGGGAAATATGCTTTCTATATGTGACCCTTTGGACAAGGAACAATATCAGCATGTCTCGCCGCTTTTTGAACGAGACCTATCCAATTATATAGCCCTATGGCAATTATGCATAAAACCAAAATATTTCAGTTGAATGGCGTTTGTTTATGCAAATTTGTGAAAATGAAGTTCGATGAAAGTGTGTGAAACAAGGGATTTTGAAAAATCGTTGACCCAGAGGTCGTGGATTCTTCGAACATCATTTTCACAAATTTACATAAAGAAAGGCCATTCAACAGAAATATTTTAGGGAGATGCATAATTACCCCTTGGGCAATATAATGGGATAGGTCTTGTTCAAAAAGCGGCGGGACATGCTGATACTATTCCTTGTTAATAGGCAATTTTGAAAACTAAGGTGCCCCGAGGGGATATGCTTTTTATCTATCGTTTTTTACAGGCAATTTTAAATGTTACATTCAGTTTTGGAGGAATGTCAATTTTTTATGCATTACTGTATCAATATTTTTCATTGAACAACAACTCCGAAATTTTTCATAAACCAAAAACTATAGCAGCAATGTTAGCTTCAATGATTTTGTATGGATGCCCTCCGGCTATCTTATCTTTAGCAAATACAGATTATGATTTTGCAAAAAAGTACGTCCAGCAAAATAGCCCTCAATTTTTTAATTTATATATCTCGAGGGCATGTTTTATGAATCCAATGAATTATTTATTTTTTCTTTATATTATTGTTGCCGTAATTCAAATAATATTTGCATATTTGATTGTTGCAATTTTTGCAATTAAAATTGTTCGAAAGTTGCAAAGTTTGAAAGCTTCAATGTCACTGTCGAATCAAAAAATTCAAAAACAACTTTTTCTTTCTTTAACTGTTCAACTTTCAATTCCCATGGTTTTTATTGTAATTCCAGTTATGTTTTTGATGATAAATGTGGCATTTGCTGGAATAAAAGATATTGCAGGTTTGTTTTTCATAAAATGCAAATTTTTGAAACTCTTTTCTTTTAACATGATATCTTTCCCTTTGATCTTTGCCGCTTTTTAAGGTAAACTTCAAAGCTTGCCTTCTCCAACTTTTAACCCTGAAGTCTGACTTTATGTTATTTTCTGTAATGACTAAAGATTTTTGCAAATTTTTCAGAACTTTCTCAATGGGTTCTTCAATTCTTTGGCCTTCATTCAAGTGGAAATGCCATTACAATTATGGTAATTTTTAAGCCATATCGACAAGCAATTTTAAATTGTTTAAAGCGAATTAAATGGTTCATTTTTGGAAAAAAAGAAGTGCAAAACTCTACAAATCTTTTTGAACATACTGTATCATCTGGAATTTTAGAAACAAGGAATTGAAAATTATTATTTTATGACTTAGAATAATAAAAATACATAATTTTGAAATATAAATATTAATGATGCATATTTATTTTTTTCAATTAAAGCAAATGTTTCAAAAGTTTATCGAATACTGTATTTGGGAAGATTAACCAGAACAAACACAATTTGACTGATATGTGACTGTGCCATCTAATGCAACGTTTTTATAACAGCATTGATATTGTCCTCCTCCATGTCCCAAAGTGTTGCATGCAGAATTACAAGCAGCATTATCAGGTCTACTGGATAAAGCATTATCCGGTTTAAAAGCTCCCATTTTTACAATTGTAAAAAGTAATACAAAAACAAAGGTAAAAAACAAATATCCTTTCATATCTTGAAGTTTCTTTAAAATAAATATGGCTTTTTGCAAACGTGTTAGTTCCTTTTATATCACTTATGACATAACACAAGGATTTATTATTTGTCAACACAGCTGGAAGCCAAATGCGTGAAAGTTTGCTAAATTTATTGTTGCTCCTAAAATAATCTCGGATACACGTGTGTCAATATATTTCTCCAAAAAGGCGCACACCAGTGCCTCTTCAAACAATATGGGGGTGTTAGGGTTTATTTATTTTTTAAGATTTTTTTAATTGGTAGCAAAGAATTAAATTGTTCAAGTTTGGGAAAAAACAAATACAAAAATGAAATGTAGAAATAAGGAGTTGAATATTATTATTGTTTAACACGGATATAAAAATATAATTATATAAAATGAGAAAAATAATTATGCTTAAAACGCATTCTACCAATTTATTCTAAAATTTTGATAAAAATGGCACCGCCAAAAAATCATAATTTTTTTTATTTTACCAATGTTTTCGACGATGCTTTTAAAAAAACCTTTTGTTTATTAAATTTTACATAAATCAAATAAAAGTTAAAAAAAACATTTTTATCACTCCCCTGAAAATCAGGGATAAAAATGTATATGATTTATTCAATCTATGCAAGTTTTAATTTTCATATTGAAAAATTCAACTTTACAATTGTGAGTATTACTAGCTAAATTGTTTGTACAATAATTGATTGAAATTAGTAATGCTTGTGGCAAACCATTTATATTATTAACTCGAATAAAATAGTTTGATAATTTGGAATTTACCATTTCATAAAGCGTCTTTTTGTCAAATTTCTGTTCTGGAGAAAAAGTAATTCTAAGGACTATCTTCACTGGTGTTTTCTATAAAAAAAATTTGCATAAATTTAATACAAAAATAACCAACTTTCATTAAAACTGCTAAATTTTCAACATTAAAATTTAAGCTATTTAGCGGTAAAGAAATACTTTTCAATGATGAGGAATAATTTGAATGAAGTAAATCGTCAACCCAAGAATCACCAACGACAATATTTGTTTTGTCAATAACAATTGTTTCAAGGTTTGGAGCATTTTTGATAATTTGGCGAAATGTCACTTTTGGTCGAAACTCAATTGCAGTACATTCTAAAGTTTTTGTTTTTATCGATAGTAAATGTTGAAGTTCATAAGAAGAATATGGTGATTTTCTAAAATGCAACTTTTCAATCCAGAATGCTTTTATAGAAGGATTTTCTATGATCTTTTCTTGATTTCCTTTTGAATCTGTTTCCATTATACTGTTGTATATGTAACAATTATTTGCTATAACGAGATCACAGCCATTAATGAATTTTGTGATTAGAAATGAACATTCAGACATGGTTTTAATCTTTAAAGGCTTGACAGAAATTGAGCTTGAAATGCATTGAAACAAAAAAGTAGGTGAATATTTTTCTTCAACTTTTAAAAAATTAATAAATCGAGGGAACAAATCTTTGTTAATGTTGGGTGGAAATAAATTCGGCACTAAAAATGTTAAAATCAAATTATGGTAATTCATGTATAGCTTTATTCTTTTGAGGAAAAATTAAAAGAGGCAGCATTATTTCCCTGTTTTCACTCTTGCAACCAAAAAAAAAATAGGTTTGGATCGACAAAGAGACTCTGATTGATAAGTTGCACACACCTGCATGGCTAGTGCAAATTTTTCTTAGCACGAAAAAAACTTGAGAGATTTCCAAAATTTTGACATCAAAAAACAGAAATCTCTCTACTATTTTTCGTGCTAAGAAAAAGTTGCATCAACCATGCACCCGAAAATCAGGGTCTACAAAATACGTTTGACCATGAGGGGGAGGGGGTAACACAGCGAAACGAAAAACTGTCGAAAGTTGATTTTTAAAAAAACGCCAAAAACAGTTTTTTGCAAAAAAAGAGATGTTTTTATTTTTACTCTAATTTTATTTCTATCAACTCAAATTATATTTTAGCTTACCCGGGTAAGCCAAATGATTATCCAGTTTTGATGGTGTCGGAAAAAAGCTTTGATCTTTGGTCACGGTGCGAGTGAGGGGGTCTTAAACCCACAATTTTTTAGTCACATGCACAGGAAAACGGGCCGCTTCTTGAAGAGCAATAGCCATGCAATTAATGCACGCACGACAAAAAATAACAGGGAAAAAAAGTTTTTTACTTTACAATATTTGAAGAAAAACGATTTTACACAAATGCCAGTTATTTACCTGCATATCGATGTGGACAATAAACAGTATGGTGTTTTCTTGAATAACAAATATAACATTTTAAAATACAATAATGACGTGTTTCATTATTATGTTCCAAACAAAATTCGCAATAATTATTTTTTAGAAGATAGTTTTGTCGAGCTTCATCAGAGACGTAAATATTGCAATTTTGAGAGAAATGATCATTGCTGCCACAAAAAATACAAGACATTTTTAGAGATTGAAAAAAAGATCAACAAAATAAAAATGAAATGCTATGGAAAAATTTTTATCCTCTCCGCCATGGGGTTAAAATCAATAGTTTGGCATTCTCAGTTTTAATTATGAAGTGTTCTCTAGCCACAAAATCTACACGATACAAATAAAAGATTATTCAGCAGCATAAGTATGTTTTTGAGGCACAATAATTTTTTTGCTGCAAGAATTTTAATATTTATCTCGAAAATTGTTTCATTATGTTATCGAGAGGTTCCAATTATTTTGTTTGACCCATACAATTTTCTAAATTCATGAAAAATTGCACTTTAATTGTAATGAATCATTTATGAGTACTCAAATACACAGTTTTCAATAACAATAAAGAATTTTTATATATTTTGTTGTAAAAATTTATAAGGCTGTCCTATTTTTATTTTGATAAAACACAATTCTGTTTCAATATACATTGATAATAATAAAAAACACAAAAAACTTCAAAAAATATATAACTATGAACGACAAGTTTTATCATTTATCTTCACCAATATAATTCTCTTCCTTTAAAGAATAATATTCAGAAGTAACGGTTTTTTGGTAAGATTGTTTGCCAAGGGGAATTCTTAAACTTATCATTAAACAAGATGATTTTTGACGCTCTGATGGAAGAAAGTACTTTAACAGTTCATTTCTTGCTTCTGCAATTGTGGCATCTTGATTTTTATCCCAAATTAAATCGAAATCAAGAATAAATGCACTTCGTTTTGTTGAACTCTAAAAACAGTTATATTAAATGGTGTGGCAAATCAGTGCCAAAGCGGAGAACACAAATTTGCATAGGAGCTTATGATTTTGAGTCGAGAAATATCTTTTTAAACTTAATCAGTATGCGTTCGGGCATGCAAATAAATAATTAAATTAATTAAAAAGTAAGAAAAACATCTAACGAGGGACAGTAGCAACATGTCCCGCCGATTTTTGACCCATTAAATTGCCTTAGGGCAGTTATGCATAACCCCAAAATATTTCCGTTGAATGGGCTTCCAATATGCAAATCTGTAAAAACGAAGTTCGAAAAATTCATCATCGATTTTTCAAAATTCCTGTTGACGCCATGGCACTTGACCCCATGACACATGACCCCTGACAGTTGACCCCATGACATTTGACCCAATGACCTTTGACCCCCATGACGGTTGATCCCATGACTATTGACCCCAAAATATATATTTTTTAAATAAGTTATAACAAAGGCTGTGAGGACGACTTCCTTCGGAAGCCATTCTCCCAGCCCTAATTTTACCATACGCCATATGTATACTTTATCATCATAAAAAGCATTGAACAAGACTGCGGTACCCAATTGACCGTTGATATCACCTGGTGGAACAGATTGAGCCATAATTCAGAAAATTAACGCTCTAACGGATCATCAACGCGTGAGATTTCATGCGTTGATGAGTGGCAGAAATGCGACAGTTGAGATGGACAAATGAGTATTTATTCATTTTTGATGGGTTGAATGGAATTTGCATAATGTTTAGCATATTCACACTCTTCATTTTCTGACACAAATTTTTTTTGGGTCATTTGTCATGAAAGGGTCAATAGTCATGGGGTCAACTGTCATGGGGGAATTCGAGGGGTCAAGTGTCATGGGGTCAAATGTCATGGGGTCAACTGTCAGGGGTCAAGTGTCATGGGGTCAAATGTCACGACCCCTTCCTGTTTCCCGCACTTTTTTCAAACTTCATTTTCACAAATTTGCATAAAGGAAGGCTATTCAACGGAAATATTTTGGGGTTTTGCATAACTGCCCTAAGGCTATATAATGGGTCAAAAAGCGGCGGGGTATGTTGAGAGTGTCCGTTGTACAGCATCCTCATGTGAGCAGGCACGCATTTGATCTTGTGCCGACAGCGGTAAAAGATCAAAACAATTTCTTACCTTTAACAAGGAAACCAAGCTTTCAAGATTAACATTTAATTCTCGAAGAGTTAAATACATTCTGAAGCGCTCAGCTTCATTCAGATTTTGTACATCATCTGGCCAAGAATCAGGGAGTTCAATATTTGTATCAGTAAGATGAATTTCCGACAGAAAAGGAGCTTTTCTTAAAATTTCAGAAAAAGTCAAGATTGGATAGAAATTTGTTCCTGTGAATTGAAGATTACAAGTTTTTCGTGTTAAAAGCAACATCAATTCTTGAGATAAAAATAACACTCCACCTAATTCAATTTGTTTTATGTAAAAAATAGGTGTTTTTGTAGGTAGTAATCGATTGCTCTCAACAGAAAAGGGATCATTGGAGAAAAAAGGGGATATAGCATTTTTATGGGAGATTTTGTGAATTGACATAACATCAAAATTTGAATAATTTTCATTGTTTGGAAAAGAAAGATTATGTTTGAAGGTAACTCGAATTGGTTTTAAATTAACCAAATTTGAAAGATTTGGGAATGTAGAAATAAGAGACCATTTTTGAGCAACATTTAATATATCATAAAATCGAGGTAATAAATCATCGTCAATTCTTGGCGGAAACACAGTGGGTTCTAAAAAAAGTATTATGGTACATGAAATAAAGTTAATAAAATACCTTTCATGACATGTGGACAAAATACAGTTTCATGATACTTTGAAAAACAAACGTAACATTCTCTTCTGTACTGACATTTGGAACACCATGATTCACCTTTTAAAAAACAATTTGGACAACATTTTTTTGAAGTTGCACGATCTCGTCGTGATTCATTTGTAACATATTTGTCACAAAAATGTGAAACGTGAAAATTACTGTCACAGAATAAACATGACATTTTATAATAATACAAAACAAATGAGTAGTCTTTAATGAAATTTTTAGAATAAATAGAAATGGTGAAAAAATGCAATGACCTTTTTTTGGTTTTGGTCAGTGGTAACTCAAAATCAATAACTTCTAGCAGAGAAAAAATAAGAGAATGCATTTTTTTATTTTTGGGTCAGCATGGACTATGTCAGTTTAATCAAAATAGTGAGTCCCTACTTGAACATTGATTTTTGCTATTCTTAAAGGAGGAGATCTATGGTGAATAAACTTTTCTTACAAAAATTAGGGACTCATTGCAGTTTCTTTTTTCATTCTTTTTTCCCAGCTGCAGTGAAAAAAAAAGCTCCAATGAAGGTGTTTTCGCGTCGAGAAATGCAATCAAAATCGCAAGCAAAAAGGTTATTATTAGGATCTCTTCCTTTAAAAAATATGTCATAAATGTTTTTATTTTCTGCTCACAGTTTTAGTTAATTATGTTTTTGTAGTCGAAATTATCAAAAAAAATAGAATAAATTATTTTTCCAACACTTTCGATAATTTGAAGTTAAATTTAATTCCCTGCATAAACAAAATGGATATTTTTGGGAAGCAAAATTTCCTTTCTTAAATCATGAAAAGTTGTAAGCGATGCATGTAAATTTTAACACAAATATTTAAAAAACTTTTATGAGCATTTACATCCTTTTTGGTGAACTGGTTTCCCGAAAAAATAAAAGTAAAGAACAAGAACTAACAAAAAACAACAATAAATTTGCATAAATTTGTCTAAGAACTGATCTAAGTTAGAATATTTTAATTTTGGCACTGTAGTTTTGACATATCCATCTTTATGCGAATTTAATTTATAGGAAATTTCTTTGTTGTGGGCGAGATGGGAGTTTCCAATTCCATTTATAAAGGATTTCATAGCATACTTTGCTTCACAGATATTTTTGAGTTTATCTGCATTGAATTTTTTTGCAAGGTTTGAAAGTTGTGCAACATTTTCAAATGAAACTTTTGTCGCTAAACGATATTCAACCCTGGCCTAAAATTCATGCATTTTTAAAATTTTTAATAAAAATATTAAAGTTTACTTTGAGATATTTCATATCGTACTTTTCAGCAAAATGAAAAAGTGATATTAAATCATCAAGGTCCAGAAATCCAGTTACATCATTTCTATAATAAAAATTAAAACCTGCGTTCACAACTTCAAAACTGAAATCTTTGAACATTTTCTTTTCCAAAAATTGCCTTTTGTTTATCGCTTCATAAATTGAGGAAAAATTTTGGGGGCACTAAAAACATAAAATCTTCTTATGCAAATTTTTCAAAAACCATTTTTACCGTATCCGTTCTAGTATTTTTATTTTTCACCCAATTGAATAAATTGTTTTTATTAATGCCGTGAATGGTTAAAATGCCATGGCATTTCAGGACATAACAATCTTTGATCATATGCAAATTTTTATGCTTGATTAACTCAATACCATTACCTCCAGAACCAGAAAAACTGCAATGAAGAATCTTCTTTTCTGATTCGCATTTTTCAACTTCGAAACTTAAATTCGCTTCAATTTTGTCAAATCCAAGTTTCATAACATTAAAATAAATCCAAACTGCACCATCTTGATGTTCTTCTTTACCATTTGGATACAAAGTAAAACAAAATCTAACATTTTCAAAGTTTTGGATATCGAAAACTTTACTTTTAATAAATTTTTCGTTTTTGTTAAAGGAATCTCGGATTCTTTTTTTCATTAATGGCCATACAAAACCGAACTCATATTTATTCTAAAAATTCAAATTTTTAAAAGGGTTCAATAATGAATTTTTAAAAAGCTTACATTTGTTGACATTTTAACAATTTTTAATAGATATTTTGCCACAAAAAATTCAATGCGTGATGATAAAGAAGAAACGACAACAAATTCTTTTCCCAAAAATTATTGAATTAAAACAAAAAAGTTTATTTCTTTGAAGTATTCCCCCAAGGCATATTTTATTTTACAGGTCAATTGATTGCAAAAAAAATAGCTTTTGAGAAGGGATTCATGTAGGTAGTTTGGGTAGAGTTTTTAATAACGAACAATGAGGAGAAATCTACCCAACTTTTATCACTAAACGGTGGATGGACGGGTCCAGTGGAGTGGACGTCTAAACGGTGGATGGATTGCTAAACGGTGGATGGATTTTTGTGATTTTTGGGTTTATAAAAATTCAATTTTTTTTGTTTCTACCGTACTCTCATTTTTTTAATCTGCAATTTTTGGGAGGAAGAATCCGGAAGGATTCTGATGAGAGAACGGTAGAAACAAAAAAACTTGAATTTTTTTTACCCAAAAATCAAAAAAATCCATCCACCGTTTAGCAATACATCCACCGTTTAGACGTCCACTCCACTAGGCCCGTCCATCCACCGTTTAGTGAGGCCCACTTTCCTCAGCTTTGCCAACAATATAGGCAATGCCCTCTACTTATTTAACCTGAACCCTATGAATTGAGTCAATAAAAAAGAAATTGAAATAAATCTTATTTATTTTATAATTTTAAAAACTTATGCAATGTCGGAATTTATTGGGATTATCAATGGAGTAACTAAAAGAAATAAACCAAATATTATTTATCAATCTATGATCGATGGTGAATTAATGTATGAATTTGCCATTCATCAATACAACAAAAAGAAGACGAAAGCAAGTTTTCGATGTTGTGGATGCCGATCAGCACAATCAGATGGAAGAGCTCCAACATTCGAACTTCCATATTTCAAAGGAGATATCGATTTTGAATTAAAAACTGTTCGATTTAAAGAAAATCCTGATATGATCGATCATTGCTGTGAACGAAGACATCCCCATTTTGTAAAAGCAAAACAAATCCGACGTGAAGTTCGAAATGAAATTGCTGGATCTGGAATTATTGAATCACAATGTATTGCCAAATTGAATAAAAAAATTAAAGAAAAAGAAGAAGATGGAGATCATGATGGCGTTATGATGAATATGGGCTCATCTGAAACTCTTCGAAGAACTCTCAAAGCTGCTGCTGGACCAAGCTTTGTCCAAAATTGTATGCCGACTGATAAGTTAATTTAAATTGGTCTTGGCATGTAATTCATCAACAACGATTTCCTCCTCAAATTTCGCAATATCAACCTCGTCATTAATTCGCATTTTTTAATTTGTATTTTATTGTTTTTTTACTTGTTTTGCATTTCTTATGTTTTTTTCATGTTTTACATAAAGTAGTAACTTTAATTTACTTCTTCTTTTACTTTTAGTAGTTGGCGCGCATTTTATTTTCAGCGTTTATATTTTTGTTGTTGATTGGTTTTTTATTTTTGCCTTTAAGGTAGAGACCGGCAGCTCATAGAAAAAATTTCGTGAAAAAATATTTTTTTGCGTGATTTAGGTACTTTTTAACCTGATTAAGCCAAAAATAAAATCAAAAAAATTATTAAAATTCGTTAAAATGCCGAAAATAGCAATTAAAAATAGTGCTAAACAAAAATTTTTCGTCAAAAAAATAAAAAAGGAACACTTTTTTGCCGTGAAAACTTTCGTGGTGCGTTCATTTTTGTCGAGAGAAAAATGTTTTTGCACTTTTTTTGCAACTTTTTTTTTGCAATTTTTTAACAAATTCTAGCTCTGCGTTTAATGCCATATTTTTTCCTGTGATTTCCTATGATTTTCCTTTTAACTGGAGATGCAGTTTTTCAAGGGCTATCCGATGGTATAAGTCGCTAAGGTGATATCGATTGATACAGCAGTCAAAAAGCTTAAAACCATCTAAAAATGCAAATTTTGGGTATTTTTAACAGAAAAAACTTTTTCAAAAGTGACATATTCGGAATCAGCGTAAAAAAATACGTCTGGTAGGATAAATAGTTAATTTATAAAAAAAGTATGCGCAAATTCGTTTTTTTGTTACGGCGACGAAGAAAAAAAAGGAAAAAGAGAAAAGAAAAGAGTTCCCTGGCAGTCTCTACTTTAAGGGTTGATTTTTTTTCCTTTTTTTCTTCATTGCTTTGTCTTTTGGAAAATCTCTACCCAAATTACCGCGCACCTTTGAGAAGTGCCATCCACGGGGTTTTTTTTAGTTTTTTGGCATTTCTTAAGTTAACATTGATTTATGGAAAAAACTTCTTGAGAATAATAATGAATGCAAATTTAAATAAAAATGTTCCTCTCTTTCGATTTCAAAAAGTTTAAAGTTACCGTTTTTAGATTTTTGAACTTGGAATTCTACAAAAATCTCAAAATATATTTTTTAAACAAAAAGACGTGATTTGAAACATACATTTTTGACTGATGATGATCCTTCTTTTTTTAATACCAAAAGAAGAAGCAGCAAATACGTTTAATAATGACTAATTTTAAAGAGTTACTAAATACCAAAAAAACACGTTTATAAATGTTTTTTCTTCGATGATGCTGCATTCATTGTTTGAATTAAATTTTAGCAATGTTAAATTAGTTTTTTTTGATATAATCTTTTTCAAAATTAGTGCAATGAGAATATTTATCATAATTGTGATGTTTTGTTTGATGCCTGTAATTCAGGGTTTGGCTTGTTATAACTCTATCGATCAAACAAAAACAATTTGTGAAGAAGGTGTCAAATTTTGTGTCCGTTATATCAATTATCCGCTCTTTTACTCACATCCACAATTTACCACCACGCAACAATTGTGCGACTCTAATAATCATTGTGATGTAAGTGTTCTATTGTTTTTGTAAAATATTACATTTTTAACCCCCAGCAAGCTAAATAACCGAACTAAATATTTAAATATATTCAGGCTCCTGGTAGCTTTCAAAGAAGAAGCATGGGATTTCGTTTCGACCAATATTGTTGTGACACAGATATGTGCAATTTCGATGGAAAATTAGAAACAAGTTCAACAAAAACTCCAGATATTACAACTACCAAAATTTCTAAAGATGAAACGATTTCAACTAAAGTTCCGGAATTTTTTTCAACAAAAACACAAACTCCCGACTTGTTTTCTACAATAACAACAACTCCAGAATTTTCTTCAACAGAAACAAAAACTCCAGAATTTTCTTCTACAGTAACGACACTTCCCGAACTTTCTTCTACAGTAACACAAATTCCGGAATTTTCTTCTACAGTAGTCCCAAAAAATGGTTCAACAAAACTACTTGCACATTGGTCAATTCTTTTTGCAACAGTTGTTTATTTTTTAATTTAAAAGTATTACCACTATTTTTTCGTTGTTCTTGGGATAAAATTTTTTTGAAAAATGTAAAATATTATTAAAAAAGGATATACATACCTGATTTGGGGGGTCAGATTTTTTGACCTCGGCCGCCGGTCACCCTTTTCTAGCCGGCACCTTTTGCGAGCTCGAGCTTCCAAAAATTTATCGCCGAAATTTCCAAAGGGTCCCCTCTTACCTATATTTTTCCCAACATTTTTTCTCGATTTTCCAATGGGTACCCCCTTACAAATTTTTTTCTTGAGTTTTCAAAGGATCTTTTTCCTTTTACGCCTGTTTTTCCTTTTTTCCCAAATTTAAAGGGGTTATTTTTTGGTGCAGATTTTCAGAAATTTATTTGCAAATAATTAAAAATGTTTTATTTAAAAAAGTTGATGAAAGTTTTCTTTCAACTCATCAAATTAATGTTTGTATTCAAAGTATTATATTTTAAATTTTTTACACATGTTTCTAAAAGCTTATTTATGTTGTTTTAATTTTCCTTATGGCTTTAATGTTTAGTTTTTTTATATCACTATCATTTCTTTTTAACGTGTATCTTATTTGTTTTATATTGTTTAAAGGAACTGTCCAAGGCAGAACAAAACTTTTTTATTCTTTTAGATGACGTATCTTAACACGAAAGCAATAAAAATCAGGCTTAACTTCTAAAAACTCCGAATCTTAAAATTCTGATAACTGGTACTTTCTTAATTATTTTTTCTGATCCCAAAAATGGTATGGATGTTAGAAATCGGTCGGATATAAGCTGAGTTTCAGCCTTTTGAGATTAATCCTTGAATATCTTGGATATCCAAGAAATGCTAAAATTTAGCCTTTATCCAACTGATTTCTAACATCCATACCATTTTTGGGATCAGAAAAAATAATTAAGAAAGTACCAGTTATCAGAATTTTAAGATTCGGAGTTTTTAGAAGTTAAGCATGATTTTTATTGCTTTCGTGTTAAGATACGTCATCTAAAAGAATAAAAAAGTTTTGTTCTGCCTTGGACAGTTCCTTTAAGTAAAAAGCTTTATAATTAAATTTAATTTTATGAAAATTGGAAAACGTAAAAATCAGCTGAATACAATAGATAGAATGAAGTAATTTAAAGGAGGCGGAACTTTTGGTACTTTTTTATTTCTTTTTCGTTTTTTTTCGTTGAATTTTCATGACGATCAGGGTCTTTTTCTTTTGTTCTTTTGCCTGATCGTCAGGAAAATTCAAACGAAAAAAAACGTTAGAGAAATAAAAAAGCAACAAAGGTTCCGCTCCCTTTAATATTATTTTCCAAAACCTCTCAATTTATTGGGCCATGCAGGATGTGTTTTTCATCTTAAAACAATATTCGACAGTATATCAAAGAACAGCTAGAGTTTTACCAGGCCAAAAATCATCTTATTTGAATTTAAAAAGACGTTTGAATGGTCTGAAAGATACACATGGCCCCTATCTTACTGTAGCAATCAGCAGATTCTTCTTACACTTTTAAAACCTTATCCTACTATGCTATACTTTTTCAATAAAAAATTTTTATAAATAAATCACTTTTAACAGTTAACTGATTCTAATTTTAAATCGAAAATATTGAACAAGAAATTTAAGTTTATATAATTATCTACATTTTTTAGAATTTAAGTCAAAAACCAAAATAAAATAGTTAAAGCTTTGAAAAAATTTTGGCCTTTTTTAACGTACTCCCCCCTTTGCCCATTTTTTGACAGACCGGCTTCGCCGGTCTGTCTGTGTGGGGGGTCAGAAATCTGACCCCCAAATCAGGTATGAGGATATATAAAACTTTAAATAAGAATATTATGCAAATCGTTTTTTGCTTTCAACCAAATAAAATGATTTCAAAAAATGCTTTTGAAAGTGTAAAAATTTTATTTGTAAAAAATCTTTGATGCATTCTTTTAAATGTTTTTTTCATGTTCATCATGATAAATTTTATATTTTTTTCTGTTGATGAAATCGTTTCCATGTTAAATGTAAAATGACTAACAATAAAATACAGCAAAAACTTCTTAAAATAAAACAAAGCATCAAAACAGCTATGACGATTCTTTTTTTAGAATTCCGTTATTTAAAGAAAAGCAAACGTTTTTTATTCACAAAAATATTTAAAAAATTTAAAGAAATGAACAACTTTGAAATAATTTATTTTTCTGTGTTTTTAATGTTTTGCATATTTTCTATAAGTGAAAGCCTTTTTTGCCATGATTCTACAAAAAATGATACAATTTATTGCTCTTTGGCTTATGAATGTTGCAGTTATTCCGTATATATGGTTGGAATTTCAGGAGTTCCAGAAATTACGGCATCTTGTTCATCATACTCATTTATATGCAATGTAATTTAAGTAGGGTTGCTGGCGCGCCCGATTTTCCAAAAAAGGTGGGCGCGCCTGGGCGCATGCGCCCGTGACCTCAAAATTCAAATTAACTAATATGTACAGTATAAAAATGCTAAAAAGGAGTATTTTAGCTATAAATAGCATTATTTAAGCATGAATTTACTTATTTTTGTCGTTACTAATTTTTAAAGATAAAAAAACGTGAATTTCTTAAATTACATGTGTTACAGTATCCTCAGGATACTGTAACACATGCTAAAAATTAAAGACGACATAGCTAATTGTACCACATATCGTTTTTTGGCTTAAAAATGAAAATTATATAAGGAAATAATTTGTTGGTTTGTCAATTTTCGGAAAAAATTACCATCAGTTGGATTGCGGACCGGGCGCAACCATCGGGCGCTCCCGGACGACAACACTTCTGCGCCCGGGCGCGCCCAGACGCGCCATCCCATGATAAGCCCTAAATTTAAATTTACATTTAGTAAATTTTCACAACTAAAACTTTTGAAATAAAATTTAAACATTATTAAAATTTTCGTAAAATGCTTTTGTATTTTAGAAAAATGTTCTGTTTGAAGGTTTTGGCCCTGTAAATGACACCATGTGGTTTTCGCATGCAAGTTATTGTTGTGACACAGATTTTTGCAATACAAAAGAAAACTTTGAAGTCGCTCCACTGGGTCCATCAGAAACCTCAACAATGACAAATGATGCAACAAATATCTCCTATTTTGGTCCCTTTATTTTATTATCTTGCTTTATCTGGATGAAATTATCAATCCATTAATAAATAAGTTTGTGTAAAAAATCAACTTCACTGTAACTAAATTTATTGTACTATTTTTTCAATTATAACAAGTATCTTATTTTTGAAATTGTTGTTTAATGAAAATGATGCATTTTTAGGTTTTGTTAAAAAATAAAAAATGTGTTTATGCCCAACATTTGTAAGCACAAAAATAAAAGTTACAAAGTTTTTAAGAAAAGATCTTTGCCATAATTAATATTTATCGAAATTCAGGCTTCTGGTAACTTTTATCTTCAATTGTGACATGTCAGACTGATTCGTGACACTGATATTTTGTAAGAGATTAAAAAGTGAATACAATTCTGCAAAACTTTGCGTTTTTTCAGCTGTTTTAACAGTGTTTTTTTGTAAAATAGTTTGTCCATTTCCGCTTAAAAACTGTTTCTATTAAATTTTCCAAATTCTATAAAAATTTTAATTTTTACCCAAATCCTAAAAACGCTTAACAAATAATTTTTTGATTTTGTACTTTAAATAATAAAGTTTAGTACAAAAAATGAAGATATTATGGTCAGCAATAAATCAAAACTCACTACACAATCTTGACATTTTTACGTACTTACCACACCTTACCGATTTCAAGAAATATGATATTTGATAAAAAAAGGGTGAGCCAAAAAATATTTTCGTCATAGAATTTTAATCCCTTTTGTTTCATCGTTCAAAGTTCCTGAAGCTTAGCATGAAATTGCTTTCATCATAAAATTTAGTGATAAAAAATAAACTGTCAAAAATTTTATATATAAGCTTTTTAACACAAAAATTTTTGCTTAAATTTTCTTATTTTAAATAAAAAATGAAAAGCTACATTGTTTTTGTTGCTGTTATACTTTCTATTTTTAGCGTTGGTGAAAGTTTAAAATGTCTTCGAGTTTTATCTGATATAAATCCAACTGAACATTCTGATTGTCCTGTTGGAGATGGATATTGTTTTGCTTTAACATTAATTGCCAAAACAAATGGTGCAAAAATTGATGCCACAATTACCGGGTGTTCATCAGATTTGGCAGGGAATGGCATTCCAAGTAATTTAATTAGTTGTACGGTAAGTTTTTCATAGATTTGCATAATTCAAAAAAAGCGAAATACAAAAATTCAACTCTAATACATTTATGCAAATTTTATTAATCGCAATTTTCAGCAAGCTGGTAAAAAAGAATTGCATAATGCTGATGGCATTACAGCAACAATTGATTGCTGCACAAGTGATTCCTGCAACAGTCTCGATGGCAAAGGAAGCGATGGTGGAAACGGCGGAAATGGCAATTCCAATTCTGCAACGGCTCCATTTGTTTCATATGGGTTTCATTTTGTTTTTAATTTTCTTAAACTTATTCTTTAAAACTCGCTAATTTTTGTTATTTTTAAAATTAATAAACTTTTGTTTTAAATTTTATTCAAATTTTAATATTTAGCAATAAATGAAATAAAGTGCAAAAATGAAAATGCAAATTGTTGAAATTTGAGTAATTTATTTTTCAAACAAATTTTGTTGAAAGATAAAAAACAATAACAAAAACTTGATGAACAGTAGAAATAATTAAAATCAAATTTTTATAGTTATTCTTCATTACAAGGCATACCATCTTCCTTTAAAATGTAATATTCAGGATATTGATAAATTCCTTCATTACGAAAATCGTTTAATTGAATTTTTAAACAATAGGGCTTTTCACATTCTGATGGAAGGAAATACTTTGATATTTCGTTTCTTGCTTCTTCAATTTTATTATCCAGAAATTCATCGCACTGTAATAAAAAGTCAAGAGAAATTACACTTGGCTTTGTTGATTTCTAAAAACAGTTATATTTTAAAAAATTTTGTTCAAAGCGTAATTATCTTATAGCCCAAAATTTAAATAATACAACGGCTTGCGTATTTCTTTATTTTTTGTAACTCCTAGCAAAATCAGACATGGATTTTCAGGTTCAATAAAATCAGGGATCAAAGAATTGGCGGTATCTCATTTTAGTACCACTTCGCCAAAAATTTTTTTTTAAGCGGAAGCGAGTAATTTTGTGATGAGGATACTTTGATAATCTTATAAAATTTATTTTACCAGTAATAAAAAATTTTACCATTAAAAATCACATTTTGGCAATGTGGAACTAAAATGAGTTGGTACTAAAATGAACGGTACTAAAATGAGATACCGCCAAAGAATTCTTTGATCCCTGATTTTAATGGACCTTTAAATTTAAATACGTACACCTTCTTTAAATTAATTTTTTAAACAATTTCTTACCTTTATCAAAGAAACCAAACTTTTAATATTAACATTAAATTTCTCAAAAGTTGAATAAAAACTAAAATGATTGGATTTTTTCAAATTTTGAATGTCATCTAACCATGAATCAGGGAATTGAATATTTGTCGATAAAAGATAAATATCTGCAAGAAAAGGAGCTTTCCTTAAAATTTCAGAAATATTCAAGATCGGACAGAATTCTGTTGATGTACAGCGAAAAACAAAGGTTTTTGGTGATAAAAGCTGTAAAAGTTCTTGAGATGATAATTTCGAATGTTCAAATTCAATAAAGTTAATATATAAAACATCAGGCAGTTTTAAAGGAAGCAATCGGTTATTTTTGAAATAACTGAAATCATATTCTCGAGGAACATAACTAAAGGAAATTTGTTCAATTGTCATGACATCAAAATTTGAATAATCTTCGTTGTTTGGAAATCCAAGAAATTGTTTACTCGAAGTGGTTTTAAATTAACAAAATTTGAAAGATTTGGGAATGTTGAAATTAGAGACCATTTTTCAGCAACATTTAATAATTCATAAAATCGAGGTAACAAATCTTCGTCAATTTTTGGAGGAAAAATTCGTGGCACTGAAATTGTTTTAATTACTTACGATTAAAAAAACTGGCTAATACCTTTTATGACATTTGGACAAAATACAGTTTCATGATTCTTCGAAAAACAGATGTAACAATTTTTTGTGTGACCACATTTTTTGCACCATGATTCACCTTTTAAAAAACAATTGGGGCAGCATTTTTTCAAGGTTGCACGATCATGTCGTGATTGGAATGTGATATATTTGTCACAAAAATGTGAAACGTGAAAATTACTTTCACAAAAGAAGCAGGACATTTTATTTGTTTAAAACAATATAAAACAAATTTAAGTAGTCTTTAATGAATGGAGAACTAAAAAGTGTGAAAGAATGCAATGACCAGTTTTTAGTTTTGGTCAGTTGGAACTCAAAATCAATAACTTTTTGTAGAGAAAAAACCACAAAATGCACTTTTTTATTTTTTGGTCAGCATGGGCTGTGTTATCTTAATCATACTTATGAGCCCTGACTTGAACATTGATTTTTGCTAACCTTTAAAAATTTGTCATACAGTCCTCCTCTTAAATTAAAAGCCACCCCAGAATATGCAGATATTGAGATTTTGAGTAAAGATAAAAACTTATGGATTTCAGATTCGGATTCAGCATGCCAAAAAACCTATAAACCCACAAAATTATCCAAAACGCTCTTCCTGAAATATTTTTACAGTAATAAATGTGCAACTTTGCTTGCTCTTAAATATAGAGCCACCTGCATAAAAAATTTGCATACGGCATGATATGAAGAAACTGGCTATCAGGGGTTGTTAACCATGCTTATTTTAGCTCATCTGTGAAGAAAAAACCAAAAAATCTCTATTGGCATCAATTTGGCACCATGTTGAAAATGGCATTTTTGCCATTTTTGGCACTTTTTGAGTGCTCACCAAATGGCACAAAAGTGAGTTTGGCAAAATCGCCAACTCTATTTTGTAGTATATATTGCTTACAAATCCCCAAAGTTTCATATCTCAATCTTACCTGGGTTTCCGTAGCCATAATTTTAAAGTAACGGCAAAACGTCAAAAAAACATGAAGTTTTGCTCAAAAAAACTGGAAAATGCCGAAGGTCTAGATTTTCTAATATTTGTAATGAAAATGCATATTGTTGATAATTTTAGTTGTTTATTTTTCAATCAAAAAATATTGTTTTAATTTTGTAGCAAGATCAATAACAATAACAAAAACTTGATGAACAGTGGAAAAAATGAAACGTCAATTTTTATAATTATTCTGCATTGCATACGGTACCATCCTTCTTTAAGGTATAATATTCAACTCCTCGATAAGTTTCTTTCATATTTTGTAAAATGATCACTTGAATTGTCAGACAATATGACTCATGACTTTTTGATGGAACAAAATATTTCAACATTTCATTTTTTGCTTCTCCAATCTCTTTATCTAGATTTTTATCCCATCGTAATAAAAAGTCAAGAGAAATTTTACTTGGTTTTGTTGATTTCTAAAAATAAATAAATTTTGAAGGTGAATGAAATTCTAGAATAGATAAATTGAATCCTTACCTTTAATAAAGAAACCAAACTTTCAGGGATAATATTTAATTCATTAAAAGTTAATTTTATGGTGTTGAAGTATTCGGACATATGCAAATTTTGCATGTCATCTGGCCATAAATCAGAAAGTACAATATTTGTCCAAAAAAGATCAATATCCAATAGATAAGGAGCTTTTTTTAATATTTCAGGAAAGGTCAAAATTGGAAAAATTTTGGTCATTTTGCAACTTAGATTGGAGGTTTTTGGTGATAAAAACAGCAAAAATTCTTGAGATGATATGTTTAAACCAGGAATTTCAACATGCCTAATATAAAAAATTGGTGGTTTTAAGGGAAGTATTTGATCATTTTTGACAGCATGATTGTCCCCAAAAGTGAAGGGACTTTTAAACACGAAGATTCTGTCGATTGTCATAACATCAAAATTTGAATAATTGTTTGGGAATCCAAGATTCGAGTTATGCATAACGCGAATTGGTTTTAAATTGAGTGAAGTTGAAAGATTTGGGAATGTAGAAATTAGAGCCCATTTTTCAACAACATTTAATATATCATAAAATCGAGGTAACAAATCTTCATCAAATCTTGGAGGAAACATACGTGGCTCTATAAATGTTTTTTTATTATAGTTCATAATATAACATTTTCAAATACCTTTCATGGCATGTGGACAAAATACAGTTTGATGATTTGTTGAAAAACATACGTAACAATTTCTTCTGTACTCACATTTTTTGCACCATGATTCACTTTTTAAAAAAACAATTTGGGCAACATTTTTTCGAGGTTGCACGATCATGTCGTGATTGGATTGTAACATATTTGTCACAAAAATGTGAAACGTGAAAATTACTATCACAAAAGAAGCAGGACATTTTTAAAATAATTATAATTATAAAAAATGAAGTTAACAAACGATTGTTATAAACAATTGAAGAATAAATAGAAAATGGGAAAAAATTGCAATGGCATATTTTTTGGTTTTGTTCAGTTTGAGCTCAAATCAATAGGACTTGTATTTCTTTCTTTTTTTGGGTTCACTTTAGACAACGTCAGTCTTGTCATTATGATGACCCAGCCATAAGTATTAATTTTTTCTGACCTTAAAAATAAAATTCTATAGTTTTTTCTGTTTGCTGCTCATACTAAAAGTTTATTGTAATATTTTATGAAACATAAAAAACAAATAATGGAAAATTATACAATAATAAAATTTTCCGTACTTCTTTCCTTTACGCCCCCCCCCCTTTTTTTTCTTCCAATTTTTTTCCAAGTTTTTGCTCTCAAAAATTTGACCAAGTCCAAAAAGGAAGTTGATCAACGTTTTGAGAACAAAAACTTGGAAAAAATTGGAAGAAAAAGGAGAGAAAATGACGACCGTTCATCAAGAAGAAAAAGGATGAAAAAAAGCCTGAATTCCATGTCACTTTTGCCTTTTATACATTTTTGGAAAAGCATATGCAAATTTGCGAGATATGAATGAGGGGGGGGGGGGGCAAAAAGGAAAGAAGTACGCCGCAGCGTACTTCTTTTCTTTTCGCCCCCCTTCAGCAACTGATTTTTTCAAATGCAAATTTTGTTTCATTCCAAAACCGAATGATGAAAAAAAGAAAAGGTTTTTTGAGGGGGGGGGGGGCGTAAAGGAAAGAAGTGCCAAATTTTCTATGGTACCAAAAGATATTACACATATTTTTGTCTGTAGCTTACATAAGAGAACACTGTTTTTTTGGAGGCATATTTAATGCACTTGCATAAGCGGCTGCACTGATTGCAAGAATTTCATCAACAATTAATTCACGGCATTGTTCAGAATCAGGAAAAATTTCTTCAAACAATTTTTGAATCATTGGCATTCGACATCCTCCACCAAAAAGTAAAACTTTATCAATTTGATTTGGTTCAAGTGAAGTTGAAGTTAATAAACTTTTAACTTTATCTTTAATTCCGGCAATTAAATCCAAAGTAATTGATTCAAATTTTGCTCGGCTTATTTCAGATTTGCCAAAAAATAAAAGATCAGCGTTGACAACATTGATGCTAAAATTATTCCATTTTTTGAATAAAATTTTTTTGCAGCTAAAAATTAACAAACCTTTGAGAATCTGAAGTTGAGAGATTTTCTTTAACCTTTTTACAAATTTGCATAAAATGTAATTCTGTTTTTTCTTTAATCATTCCAATAGTTTCCATAAAATAATTAAAAATACGTTGATCAAATTCTCTTCCGCCAAGATTAAAATCGCAAATTGACCCCAAAATTTCAATGGCATTTTTAGAAACTTTTAAAATACTAATATCCAAGATACCGGCTCCAAGATTAACAACAAAAATAATTGATACTTTTGGACGTGATCGATTAAGGTAATATGCAAATACGGCAGCAACCGGATCAGGCAAGATATGTATGCTTTCCCATCCAGCACAACATGCTGATATTAAAACAGATTGTATCTGGGCTTTATTGAATGTTGATGGAATAGGGATAACCACTTCTGTTAACTTTTTGCCATGAACTTTTTCGGCTTTCTCTTTAATATATTTAAACAGAATAGATGCACAATCTTCAGGATATTTCATTACTTGACCTTCTGGAGTTTGAATTTTCAAAAATCGTTGTTTGCTTTGAACTTCTTCAAAATTCCATACTGTATCATCAGTCTTTTTCGGAATAAACACTTTAGGATAGACGACTTCAAATGGACAATTCATGCCATCAACTGCTACACCATTGCCGTCACCAAGCCATCGTTTAATATCAAAGACAGTCGAAGCTGCATCGATTTGAAGTCTGAAAAAATAAAAAATTTGCATATTGTAACAGCTTTCACGAATAGTGTTACTTTTTTTTAGCACGAAAATTTTGACGTCAAAAAGTAGAAATCTCTCGAGTATTTTTCGTGCTAAGAAAAAGTTGCACTAGCCATGCGCTTGAACGAACTTATCAACAACAACTTGTCCACAATTTTCTTCTTTCTCGCCATTAAATGATACAAAAGATGGCAAAATTTTTCTATTATCCAGATCAACAATTTTAATGCCATCTTTTGCAGAAATAGCTGCGCAACATTTTGAAGTTCCAAAATCAATTCCAACAATTGCATCATTTTCATTTGCAAAAGTAAAATCTGCTGGAATTACATATGATTTATTCAATTGCGGTGATACATATTGAATTTCCAATTTGGCACAAGTAATTGATTCATAATTTGAGATTTTTATTGATTTGTCATAACATTCCAATGAATAAAAACAGTTGTCATCAATTGTAATAGCAATTTGAAGTTCAACATTGCTCGGTAAAATATATGTTTCAATATTTGCGTCTTCAATTACCTGAAAACAGATTATATCAAGTAGAAATTTGATAAATTTATAACGCTGATTAAAAATTTGTGCAAACCAGTGAAACAGATTTGTCCAGATTTCATATCAGCTCTAGTAAAGATGGGAATTATCTGCTGTTCATTTTTTAAGGAAAAGTTAGTTTGGCTTTATCCTGCGATTTCGATTTTTTATGCCCTGAGGGATAACGGATATCCAATTCAAAGCGGTAAAGAAGGGGGAGGGGGCTTATTGGGCACACGCCCCCCAAAACTGAAAGTATCCTTTGATCTTTTGCCGCCGCCATGTTAAGGCGGCAAAAAATCAAAGGCGTGCCCCTTCGAATGAAAATGCCCCCCCCCCCCAAATTTTTTTTTCTCTCTACGGCCTTGTTCCCATTATTTCTCTCAGAGGGTTTAAACGAAAAAATCATCCTTGAAAGTATCTTAGGATGTCCCAAGGAGCTTTTGTGTAAAATTTTTGCTTGTTTGGACACCTTTGAAATTTCGACATTAGGGATTGCCCAGATCTGACGTCGGGTGTTTTAAGGGGGGGGGGGGGAGGGGGTCAACCAAAATCTGACGCTCACATTAAAAGCGGCAAACTTCAAAAGAAAAAATCTGACGGAGGGGGAGGGGGTCTGAAAATTTTGGCAAAAAACCCGACGTCAGATCTGGACACTTCCTTACCGCTCAAAGTTAAAAAGAATGAATTTTTTAAATTTAAAAAGCAGAAAAAGGCATAAATATGGATATTTTGCTGACTTGATGACTATTCCCGAACAAGTGCCAACAGTTAAACTTACTTCCAAAAAATTAGCATTTACAGAAAAAAATTTTGCAATTGGAAGCTGCTCATCTTTTTGAAATAACCAAAATGGTGCACCATCAACATTAATTGAAATACTTTTGGATAGGCGATTATAAATATCAAATTTTAAAAGCTTAGATTTTCCAGTTTTCGACATAATTCTTGCTTTTAAAAGTGCTCCATTTGTCTTATTTCCATCAGCACCATATTCATATAATTTCATTTCTTTGAAAAAACTTGAAATAAAAAATTGGCTTCGAAATGATAATTTCGATTTGTATAATACAATATTTGGCAATTGTCGCAAATTGGATTCCTTTAAAATTGATTGAGTTTCTTCAAAATTAACATTGCCAGTTTTGTACTCCGTCATTGAAACATATGAACCAAAGCCGCCAAAAATTTTCCAAACTTGGCATTTCTTTTCATCAAAAATCCAAATAATATCTCCTTCTTTTGGTTTATAAAATGATTTAAAAATTAATGAAAGATAGCCAGCAGTATTGGGATCAATGATTTGAATTCGTTGAAACCCGGCATCATATGAGCATTGTACAATTTTTTGACGAAGGTCATTAGTGTAAATTGGATCCAAACAAACACAAACACATCCAAAATTGTCGGTGTTGCTGTCAAAAAGGGTGATGTCATGAAAAATTGCTTCTGCTCTTTTAAAAGTGTCATCAATTTCTGAAAATAAATGACGTAATTTTTTATTTTTCGAATCTTTCAAAAATATTTTTGTTTTTTATTGAAAGTTATAAAAAAATGAATGTCGATAGCGGCATATTCTTGATTATTGGCAAAACCCTTTGAACTTTTTGAAATCTCGCGAATGTTAATAAGGGAAATTACGAACCTGGCATGCCACTTTTTGAACGGGATTTATCCCATTATATAGCCCCAAGGTAGTTATGCATAACCAAAAAATATTTCCGGTGAATGGCCTTTTATTATGCAAATTTTTAAAAATGAAGTGTGAAAAAACCCATTTTCTCGCACATTTGGCGGAACTTCATTTTTGTAAATTTGCATAACTGTAAGGGTCGCATGAAAAATCTGCCTAACCCAAGCTCCTTCATGATTTATCAAAAATTAAAAACGCCACATTTTTTACTAATTTCAAAAAAATTTTTATTTTAAAAATTATACCCCCAAAAATATGTAAAACAAACCTTTAATTTTTTCAGCATTTTTACCATAAATAAACTTCTTTGTTACATTATTATACGTTAAAAATTGACCAGTATCAAAATCAATTCCTGCATGTACCACCATTTTTTAAAATCAATGTTGTTCAAAATCAAAAAAAGAAGGAAAAAATATGCCTCAATTTTTTTTCGTTGTGTTTTACAAAAATATGTAGACATTTTTGCATCGTTTTTCTCTTCTGCAAGCAAAAGCTGTAGTCCGAATGTTTCAAAAGAAAGCAAAAAAAACCTATTTTTTATGTGTAACAATAAATCATGGAAAATGACATGGAAGTAAAAAATCATTGACCAATATCAATTTTTAATAGCTGCAGCTATGTGATAATAGTTTTAAAAATTTAATAATACAAAATTGGTAACTATTTGAATAATAAAATCTTCAAATGGATTTTAAAAATTTTCCTTTTTTTCATTTTTGCTTGAAGTTGACAAAAATGTTGTTTTAAATTTTTGGCATTTTTGAGTCTAGATTCATTTATGGAAAAAAGCTTTTTTTGGCAAGAAGCAAACAACATTTACCATAAAATATATCAAATTTATATGTTTTATATAACAAATAATAAAACTAAATTTCAAATCATTTCACACTAAATGCATAGAAATATTAGAAATTTTAGAAATCTTCTTTTAAAGTATAATATCTTAGCTCCTGATTAATCGTTTTCTTATCACTTAGAATGATTAATCGAATTGTCAAGCAATAAGGCTTTTCAAATTCTGATGGAAGGAAATATTTCGATAATTCATTTCTTGCTTCTTTAATTTTTTTATCAAGATTTTCATCCCATTGTAATAAAAAGTCAAGAGAAATTACACTTGGCTTTGTTGTTTTCTAAAAGTTGTTTCTATTAAGTTTGTTTCAAAAAAATAATATTGAAGTTTATAATCGGGTCAAAAAATTTGCTTAAATTTTCATTTTAAAGTTTTCTTACCTTTATCAAGGAAACTAAGCTTTCAAGATTAACATTTAATTCATTAAAAGTTAAATAAATGGTATTAAAATAATCGGACTTATGTAAATTTAGCATGTCATTTGGCCACGAATCTGTAAGTCCAATATTTGTATTAAAAAGATCAATATCCATAAGGTAAGGAGCTTTTCTTAATATTTCAGAAAAGGTCAAAATTGGAAAAATCTTTGTCAATTTGCAATTAAGACTGGAGGTTTTTGATGATAACAATAGCAAAAATTCTTGAGATGATATGTTTAAACCATGAATTTCAACATGCCTTATATAAAAAATTGGTGGATTTAACGGAAGCACTCGATCAATATTGACAGCATAATTGTCCCCAAAAGAAAAAGCGCCATTATAAAGGCAGATTTTGTCAACTGTGATAACATCAAAATTTGAATAACTGAATGGGAAAAAAATTTCGTGTTTATGAGAGACTCGAATTGGTTTCAAAATAACCAAATTTGAAAGATTTGGGAATGTCGAAATTAGGGACCATTTTTCATCAACATTTAAAAATTCATAAAATCGAGGTAACAAATCTTCATCAAATCTTGGGGGAAACATACGTGGCTCTATAAATGTTTTTTTATTATAGTTCATAATATAACATTTTCAAATACCTTTCATGACATGTGGACAAAATACAGTTTCATGATACTTTGAAAAACATACGTAACAATTTCTTCTGTACTCACATTTTTTGCACCATGATTCACCTTTTAAAAAACAATTTGGGCAACATTTTTTTGAACTTGCACGATCTCGTCGTGATTCATTTGTAACATATTTGTCACAAAAATGTGAAACGTGAAAATTACTGTCACAGAAGAAACAGGACATTTTTAAAATAATTTTAATTATAAAAAGTGAAGTAAACAATGGTGATTGAAAATTGAAGAATAAAAATGGGAAAAAATAGCAACAAAAATTTTTTGGTTTTGGTCAGTTAGGGCCAAAATCAATAGGACTTCTATTTCTTTCTTTTTTCCGGTCGACTTTAGTAAAGCCAGTTATAGTGAGCCTTATCATGATCAATAATTTTTTCAGTTTTTCCTTTAAATAAATTTCCATAGTATACTTTTTTTGCTGCTCATACTGCAAATTAATTACATATACAAATATTTATATAAATTACAATATATATATGTTACGTCCGGACTGAAAAACGGCCGTCGGTTCTTCAGTCCGAACGTAACATGCATATACTATTTTATGAATCACGCAGTTTAAATTATGGAATAACAAATATTGATAATATTTACCATGACACCTAAAGATGTTACACTCGAACTTCGTTAGTACTGGTCTCAGTTTTACGTTGTTACATTTTGCCAATCGGTCTTGAGTTTTGTTTATATTCAAAATCCATTAGAGTATTGCCTGGATAGGTCACAGTTTGGTACTGTTGTCGTTAACGCCCCCTTCAAAAATGAACAAAATCAAAAATGCAAATTTGCTTCATTCCAAAAATTTTATATCCGCAAGATGAAGGGGGACGTTAACGACAAAAGTGCCAACAGTTTTAATTTTGGGCAAAAACATGCAAAAAAGTTTTGGACCCGAACCTCGTTATTACATGTCTCTCTTCAACACTGTAATAACAAAGTTCGACTATAAAGTGTCAAAATTAAAATGCATATTGTTGTAATTTGAATTGTTTATTTTTAATCAAAAAATATTGTTCAAATTTTTTCGCTAGATAAAAAACAATAACAAAAACTTGATGAATAGTGGAAAAAATACAATGTCAATTTTTAGAATCATTCTTCGTTGCACACCATACCATCATCCTTTAAAATGTAATATTCATCTCCTTGAAAAATCACCAACTATGTTATTTGGGAATGATGTTTTCTCCTGGATGTGCTTTTTTGGTGATGATTTTTGTATGAATGGAATGCCCATGGCATGTAGATGCCAAAAATTTTTTAAATGAGTGCCGGAGGTCTGTAAATATTGGAGATGTACGTATGGCGCAGTGGGTAGTGTGGAGGGTTTGCGTGCAGGATGTCATGGGTTCGATTCCCATGGCATGCAAATGTGTTTGTATGCATTGTATGAATGTTTTATGAGTATGTGAGTGTTATATGAGTGCTAAAAATGAATATGAGTTTTATGTGATTTTATGCATGTAGTATGGTATGAAGAATGAAAATGCAATGAAATGCATTTTTAATGAATTTTATGATTGCTATATGCTTTTATGTGTTGTGTGAGTGTTATGTGAGTGTTATATGAGGTGTAGAAATGCATATGAGTTTTATGTGAACCTATGCATGTAGTATGGCATGAAATATGAAAATGATTGAAATGCTTTTTTGCAATGAATTTTATGATTAATGCATGTTTGTATGAAAAGTAAGATTGTTATGTGAGTATGTGAGTGTTGTATGAGTGTTAAAAAGGCATATGAGTTTTATGTGATTGAATGCATTTAGTATGGTATGCAAAATGAAAATGAGTGGAAAGCATTTTTTTATGAATTTAATGATTGATGAATGTTTGTATGAAATGTATGATTGTTATGTGCGTATGTGAGTGTTGTATGAGTGTTAAAAAGGCATATGAGTGTTATGTGACTGAATGCATGTAGTATGGTATGCAAAATGGAAATGCAAATGGATGCATTTTTAATGTATTTTATGATTGCTATATGATTTTATGTGTTGTGTGAGTGTTATGTCAGTGTTATATGCGGTGGAGAAATGCATATGAGTTTTATGTGAATTTATGCATGTAGTGGAGGATGAAAAATGAAAATGCAATGGAATGACAGCATGCTGTATGTTTGTATGCATTGCATGAGTATAATTACGGTCAGAATTAGAATGTAGAATTCTGAAATTCAAGCAAATGAAGGATGGTAAAAATCAGAAATTGTGGGTTCGGTACAAACCCACAATTTCAATGAAGTTCGAAAAGAAATAGGAAATGCATTTTTTGTTTTAATGAATTTTAATGAAGTATACCAAAGATAAAGTAATTGTGGGTTCGGTACGAACCCACAGTTTCAGTTTTAAATTTCATTTTGGAATGAAATTCGGAATTGAAGAGAGATGTTAATGAATAAGTTTATGCGTTTATCAAATTGGCAAAGGAACCAACGATGGTGGTGAAAATGGGGAAGTTATGAAGGACGGTCCTAAAATGATGGATGAGAATGTTAATGTTGGGATTGTTTGTTAGGTGTCTGTATAAAAATCAAGTATGGCATCATTAAATGCCACACTTAAATATTCATGGTAGTGAAGGGTAATAAAAGTTAGAAGAATTTAATGTAATGAAGGACGTTAACACTTGAGAAATCGTGGGTTCGGTACGAACCCACAAATTCGTTTTTGCCATAAAATTTGAAATGAAAAAGTGATAGTAATGAACAAGTTTATGCATCCATGGAGGTTGCGACTTTCGTTGGTTTTTTGTATGTAATATATTAGTGCACTGAGAAAAAAATTGAAATTTTTTGTCACTTAAAAAAGGCAGCAACGTCACCAAAAGTGAACATTTGCCGCCCTATCTGGAGCACGTGCGATTTTGTCACACTTTGTGATTTCCGTCACAGTTTTTGAACAAAATTCGTCACAGAAAAAAAAGTTTCATTAATTAAAAAATTTTTAAATTTTAATTTTTTATAATAAATCTGAGAGCCTGCGGAAATCATCGCCCAAAATTTTGTGCCGAAAATTTCGAGGCAATGCCACGAAGTTTATCGGCAGCTACCGATCAAAGTGGCACAAAACCAAAATGCTATTATGCAAATTTTGGTTCTGCACCATTTTAATTTTTCCATTTAATTATACCCGAAGGTATCCCTCAAATGGGTATGGAAAAATTTTTGGTTTGGGTAAAAAAACCGACGACGGTTTACTTATCAAAAACAAAATATACTATCAATACAAAACGCTGGAAGAGACAGAGAACACAAGACACACTCTCTCTCTTCATAGAAATAAAGCGTCACCAAAAGTGAAATGGTTATACGATGTCACTCAATTTTCGTGACCATTTAGTTTACTTTTAGTGACGATTTTCTTTTGGTAACAAAAAAACGAGCGTGACATAGTAACGTTTTTTTCTCAGTGTGGTATATCACTTTATGGGTGCTTGATGATGCTTAATAATGATCCTGTGTTTTACGTTGTTTTTCGAATGTAGTGCCTGATGAAAATGCATAGAATGCGTTTTTTATTGATGAATAACGGTTTTAAAATGATGGGGTTGTTTGATGATGAAAGATAAATAGCAAAAATGATAATTTAGATTTCAGAAATTCAAAGAAATTAAGGATGGTAAAAGTCCGAAATTGTGGGTTCGGTACGAACCCACAATTTCCTTTTTTGCAATGAAGTTCGACAACAAATAGAAAATGCATTTTTTAATAAGTTCATTAATTTTTCAATGGTTGTAATAATGTTTTATGATTCGCAATTACCATAACACGAAAAACGAAAATGATAGGAATGCATTTTCGATGATTTTGTTTGGTTTTATTTGGGAGGTGTTTTGACGAATAAATTTATGCATTTATAAAAATTATTACCGCCGTTGTTGTTTCCAAAGGAACCAATAATAGTGGTGATAATGATGGGGCAAAAAATTATGAGAAAAAATCGAAAATGTAGGATAGCTGTTTTAATGAATTTAAAAATTAGAGGATGTTTGTAATAATTTTTTTGTTATTTGAAGTGCAAAAAAGAATAAGCCTTATACTGTTTGAGTTTTAATCATGCAAAAAGAACATACTGTAGGACAAAAAATATAAATGCACGGTATTTAAATGTTTAGTGGCAATGAAAGTATGAAATAGATTTAAACTAATTGGCTAGAACGTGATTATTAGACACAGGTCTCTGAACTTGCAAAAAATCAGCAAAAAAATGAATTAAATCAGCATATGCTGATTTAATTCATTTTCTTGCTGATTTAATTCATTTTTTTGTTGATTTTTTGCAAAAAAGGAAGGCAAAAATTTGATTTAAATCAGCAAAAACTGATTTAAATCAGCAAAAAGTTAAAAAATATTCTTTGACTTAAGTTTTATTTTTTTCCGGTAAATACAAAAACATCGATGATTTTAATCATCAATGATATCCAAAATTTATTAGCCTCAGGATTTAACTCCATTGGCATAAAAGCGCGCAAAAGGGGGCGGGGAAGGAAGGAACCTGAAAAGGGAGGAAAGGCCAACGAAAAAAAAGAAATTAAAGGTTTTTGTGCGCAACAAAAGAAAGAGTGAGTACAAGGTTGAAAAGGGTGTCAGACAACGAAAGAGACACTCTTTTTTCATGCGTTTATTCTTGAACAAAAGAATCTCAACTTTTTGCTGATTTAATTCAGTTTTTTGCTGATTTAAATCAATCTTACTTTTTTGCTGATTTAATTCAACTTTTTGCTGATTTTTTGCAAAGTCCAACTTTTTGCTGATTTAATTCAATTTTTTGCTGATTTTTTGCAAATTTTAATATTTTGCAGATTTAAATCAGTTTTTGTTGATTTAATTCAGTTTTTTGCTATTTTTTTGCAAAGTCAGAAACCTGTGGAATATCAGTATACTGTAGGATGAAAAATGAAAATGCAAAAAGTGCATTTCTTCGTGTTCTTTTTAAAAAATAAGATTGTCTTCTTTGGTAAATGTCAGAATGAGAATGCGGATTTAAGGAGTTTTAAGAATTGAAAGATAGTAAAATTAGGAAGGTGAGGGATGGTAGAAAGATGGAAAAAAATAAGCTTATGCATTGATAAACATTGCTACAGTTGTTGGTTCCGAATGTACCAACGATGGTCAGAAAAAGGAAAAATAATGATAAATGCAGCATGATTTTTGAATCGTGTACGTGAATGATTGTGATGGGGTTGTTTGGTATGTATGATGAATGGTATGAAAGGTAAAGTATGAGTATTTATAATGCACCCCTCGAATATGCGGGAGCCGCGACCGCGGCTCCCCTAAAGAACTTGTCACCTTCTATGTTATTTGAGAATGATGTTTTCAGCTGGATCTTTTTTTGAGATAATGATGTTTGGTGTCATTGGAAAGAGCATGAAAAATGGGGAATGTTGGAATTGCCGTTTGGCGCCGGAGGTGGCCATTTGCGCGAGTTGCGCGCGCTTGAAAATTGGTATTTTCTCTCTTGGCCAAATAGCTCAGTTGGAAGTGTGAAGGGATGGCGTGCGGCATGTCATGGGTTCGATGCCCATGCAATGCAAATATGTTTGTATGCATTGTATGAGTGTTATATGAGTATGTGAGTGTTAAATGAGGCTTGAAAAAAAAGATTGTGAGTTTTATGCAAATTTATGCATGTAGTATGGAATGAAAAATGAAAATGCAAGGGAATGCATTTTTTTTATGAATTTTATGATTGATGCATGTTTGTATGCATTGTATGAATGTTTTATGAGTATGTGAGTGTTATATGAGTGTTAAAAAATGCATATGACTTTTGTGTGATTTTATGCATTTAGTATGTCATGAAAAAATGAAAATGTTGGGAATGCATTTTTTGATGTGTTTTATGAATGCTGTATTTTTTTATGCATTTTATGAGTGTTATGTGAGTATGTGAGTGTTATATGAATGTTGAAAAATGCATATGACTTTTATGTGATTTTATGCATGTAGCATGCAAAATAAAAATGTTTGGAATGCATTTTTTTATGAATTTTTTTGATTGGTGTATGTTTGTATGCTATTTATGAGTTTTATATGAGGTGTAGAAATGCATATGATTTTTATGTGATTTTATAGCATGAAAAATGAAAATGTTGGGAATGCATTTTTTGATAAATTTAGTGCTTAATCTATGTTTGTAATAATAATGTTTTGTGTTATTTTGAAGCGTGAAAAATAGTATAAGATAAGAAGTTCTGACTATTTATTTGCTACAGGGATATACTTTTGGATGAAAAATAAAAATGTGTGGAAACTTTTTTTTATGTCTTGCATTCATTTATGTGTGAGCTTAATTAAATGTCAATAATGATAATTGCGGTATTATGATCATCAAAGAGGTTAAAAGATATTACTCAGAATGTGACTTATGTAATATTCAATTACTGTAGGATAAAAAATTAAGTAAATAAACAGAGAATATTTATATAAGTTTTTGTTGTAATTGTTATATGAATTTTAACCCTGATTATTATTAACCATGCATAAATGCAAACTAAAATTTCTTTATAGTATAGTATGTAAGTGATAAGAGAGAAAAAATTGAAACCAAAAAGATTATGTTTTGTTTAAAACAAAGTTATGATATCCTTATATAGCTTGAAACCTACAGTTTTTGTCTATGATGTAATAATGAATTTTGATTAATAAAAGAAGATAAATGCAGAAATAAATAGTCTATCTATATCTAAAATTTAGTTAATGCATTTTTTTGTTATTCATCGATTTTTTATATGAATTTTCTTTTGCATTTAAAAATGAATTTCCATTTGCTTTTTCGTTAATTCACATTGTTTTTGCTTGAACCAATTTTATAATATAGATATTAACATTGATAAAATATCTTTGTTGTAACGTTTAGTGTAACTCATTTTTGAAAGCTGTTACAATTTTAACTTTGCTTTTTCATCTATCAAAATCGCTTTGCAAAAAAGTTGCAGTTGCAAATGGAAATGTCTCAACGCGAAAAAGTTACCTACTTTGCTACAAATTTTTTTGGAGAAAAATTTTGTTTTTTTAAAGTTGCCGCTCTTTGATGAACATTTGTGTTGGTTCAAAATATAATTAATGTGAAATGTGATGAGTTAATGGAGATGCACAGAATTACAATCTGTTCATCAGTGTTTCTTCAACATTCATTCATTTTTTTTGTTGTTTTTATGTACATTTGTTAAAGTTCAATTTTTTTAATGCATTTTTTTAAATTTTCCATATATTTTTTGATGCATATGAATGAATGTTGAAAGACGTTGGAGAACAGGTTGTTTTCTGTGCTTGATATAAGGTAAGTTTTTTCTATTATTTTTTAAACTATTCTAACGAACCCAATTTTTTTCAGATTAACGTCCGGTTAAACAAATTTGATAGATTGATAGCTTTTTCATCCGTATTTACTGTATTATTTATTTCGTGCCGCTGTGAAATGTTTTCGTCTGCTTTTTATATATGGATATATTTCAGCTGTTCAAATGCTGCTACTGGATGATGATGGATGGTTGTGGTGGTGGTTAAAAAATGGACGGGTATGGTCCCGATCCATTGCTGATGCTCCCACCGGCATCAGCACTAAATTTTGGAATGCAGCATTTGCATTTTTTGTAAATGCTGCATATGCATCTTCGGATGCCGATAAGGTGCCTTCGGGTGCAAAACTTGCGTCTTCGGATGCCGATAAGGTGCCTTCGGGTGCAAAATTTGGGTCTTCGGACCATGTAAAGGTGCCTTCGGGTGCAAAATTTGGGTCTTCGGGCCATGTAAAGGTGCCTTCGGGTGCAAATAATGCTTTAAAAGGGTGTCTTCGGATGCCAAAATTTGTTGTTTATGTTTGTGATGTTTTTAAGGGGACTGTTAATCCCAAACGAAGCCGGGATATCTTCGGATGTCTTAGTTTTAGTGGAGCTTGCTCCAAACAATTTTTGGTTACGGTACTTTTTAGTGCTGTTGATAATGCTTTTTTTATTGTTTATAATGATGTTAATGGTAAAGCTTGCTTTACAACTCTTTCAGTTATCAATGCAATGGATTATTTATGGAACATGGGATTTGGTGGTGGAAAAAGAAAGAACAATGACGATGCAAGTACTGAAGATTGTAATGATTCTTATATTGCTCCAAGATTTACTACTATTCCTGATAGCAATTTAAGAATCCTCTTACAATCTGAGGGAAAGCATCAAACTATTGAAGATTTGTATTTGACTGGAGATCATGTTAATACTTTGCTTATTGGTGCTGCTGCATTTGTTTCACGAATGGGTATTCGAAAAGTTGCTGTTCTGCCTGCATTTTTTGCCGAAATGCTTGCGAACAATCCCAATGCAGATCCTTTGAGATATATACAGATTTATAAATGTAATTTTGATATTCTTTTGGCTCCTGTATGTGAACAAACACATTGGTATTTAATTGTTTTTTATGTTGCACTAAGAAAAATTGTATCATATAACAGTTTACATACAGGTCGTCCACAGATATTTAATGCTCTGAAACAATGCATTCAATCTGTAACGCATGTACAATTTAATGATGCAAATGAACAAAATACAGTAACATCACAAAAGAATGGTTATAATTGCGGAGTACATGCATATAAAAAAGGAGAACAAATTTGTTTTACAGGTGAAAGTGCACTTTTTGAAGTTTTTCATGAAGAAGCAGAAAGAGCAAGAGCACGTGAAATATTAATCAAACTTAAAAATAATGAAATTACAGATGAATGGGTAACACCTGTTCAAAATGCAACAGATTTTGTAAATTTAAATGTAGCATTTGATGATGAAGATATTACTGTAACTCAAAGTATAAAAGATTTAGATGATGATGATGTACAAGTTGATTACGAAAAATTAGCAAAAACAAATACAAAATGCAAAGATACTGTAATTGATAAAATTGAAAGTTCAAATTTGGATGAACGTTTGTTAAATTTTGATGATGAAGACGACGAGATTATTGTAGTTGCACAACCACAAAATATAAATGCAAATGTCATTAATGAAAATTATGAACCAATTAGTTATGGACATTTGCTAAATGATTTAAAAATTGTTATGCCAACAGAAGAACATGAAACAGTTGAAGATTTATATCTAAGTGGAGATCAAGTAATGGGAGTAATTTCTGCAGTTGCTGAATTTGTTGTTAAAAATAATATAAGAAAAGTTGCAGTTTTGCCACCGAATTATGCAGCAATTTTAACACAATATCCAGAAACAGATCCATTTGAATTTTTGCAAGTTTTAAAAGCTGATTTTGATTTTCTTCTTGCACCTGTATGCCAAAATGATCATTGGTATTTAGTGGTTTTTAAGATTCAAACTCGGAAGGTTACAGTATATAACAGCAAATTAACAGGTTTTCCTCAAGTTTATGAAATTTTAAAAACAAATGTTGAAAGATTTTTAAATATTATTTTTGAATATGAAGATAAAAATGATACTGTAACTTTGCAGAAGAATGGATATGACTGTGGTATTTTGTGTATCAGAGGTGCAGAAGAAATTTGTTTTAATGGAGAAAATAAACGAATGACTGTTTTTCTTTCTATTGCGGAAAGAGCAAGAATTCGTCATATTGTTCAAATGCTAGCTTTTAATGGATGCCCAAATGAATGGTTTCCTTTTGTTAAAACTGGAAATGATTACCTTAATTCGGTTGAACACTTAAAAGTTAGAAATGAAGAAGGAAAAGTTGTTGGAATTTTGCATAAAATTGGTGGCAAAGTTCAAGTAGAAATAAATACTGTAGCATGCGAGAATACTGTAACAGGTGCAAATATGAGTGAAAGTGCAGAAAATCGTAAATCTGTTGCAGGTTCATTGACAGAAAACATGAAAGCCGAATTATTTGATGACGCTCAAGTTGTTCAAGTAACTAAAAATGCAGATGTTGAAAATAGTGAAAATTTAAACACTCAAATGATTGATGAAATAAGTGAAGAGTTGGTTAAAGTTGAAAAGCAAAAAGAGACTTATAAGGAATATTTAAAGCGTAAAAAGGTGAAGCAAAGTCCAAAATCTAAAGCAAATTGGATTAAAGAACAACAGACTTTCGAAGAAAGGATTGCAGCGTTGAAACAAAAAAGAGACAACGAAAGACTAAGAATAAGAGCAAATCCAAATGCAAAAAAGGAAAAAAATGCAGTTGATTCTTTAAACAAGCTTAACAGTATTTCTAGTGAAACCAAATACGCAAATATAAATAGATTACAACATGTTAACGAAAATATTAAAGCAAGTCGTGACAAAGAAACCACAGAAGACAAAAATAAACGAAATGCATTATTTAATGATAAACGGAAAGGTAAAGGGAAGCTACTTTTTGCTGCAGAAGATGCAACTGATGTTGAACCACATATTTTGCAATTAATGAATGTTAAATGTAAAGGTTGTGAAGCTTTGCATTTTCCTGAAGAAAAAGGACACGAAAATGGTTTTTATACAAGTTGTTGTCAGAAGGGTACTGTATCACAACTTTTGGTTGATGATTATCCTGTAGAATTGAAACAATTGTGGAAAAAAGAGCATTTAGATAAAAAACTGACAACAAATTTTCATGATAATATTACAAGTTTGAATTCTTCTTTGAGTTTTGCTCATCCAGTTGCAAAGCAATGTGGCTCACAAGCAGGTGCAAAAGGAGGACCTTATTTTGTAAAAATTATGGGTGAACTTTGGCATCGAATGTGTCGATGGGCAGATCCAATGCCAAAAGGAACACCGTATGCAGGACAATTGTACATTGTGGATATGGAAGAAGCTAATCGCATTCGATGTGGTGCTCCTTCAAATAAAAAAGTTGAACCAAGACTGCTTTCGAAGCTTGAAAAAATTATTCGAGAACAGAATATTTTTGCAAAATCTTATAGAATGTTGAATGATACTTATAAAGAAGAAAAGGCAATTGCAGAATCTGAAGGTAGAGAGCCAGAAAAATTAGTTTTAGCTTTTGATAAAAATGTTAATGATAAGCTTTCAAGAAATTATGATGCACCAACTGCAAATGAAGTTGCTGCGGTTTACCGTATGAATCCCGATGAAACAATGCCAAGAAAGCAAATTGTTATCAGATATAGAGATACAAATAAAAAGGAATGGATCGATGAAAAGGTCTCAAATTTGTCACCATTTTTGGAACCTTTAACATATGTTTTATATGATATAACTGGTAAAGGAAAATATTGGGATATTAATAAAAAGCGAAATGATGATCCAAAAAGTCGAAAATTGTCTTTGCGTGAAGCTGCAATGTTCAGACTTGCTGTCAGAGAAGAAAGTCCAAAAAGTCCTTTTAATCCTTTGCATTACAGTGGTAAAATGATGGCTCATTGGCTCGTGGATATGGGCACAAGATATGAAGCAAATAATTTGGAATATATTAAAAATAATCAAAAAACTTTGCATGTTGCAAAATATACTTCTGTTACAGATTTTTTAAAGAGAAAAAGTGAGAAAGCAAATTTGTTGCCAGGAAAGACAATAATTTTGCCTTCAACTTTTTATGGTTCTCCAAGATGCATGAGTGAAAAATCTTATGATTTGATGTCCATGGCTCAGCAATTGGGTAAACCTACAGGATTTGGAACATTGACTTGCAGTACATTTTATGAAGAAATTAAAGCAAACATGTATCCTGGACAAAGTGCATGGCAAAGGATTGACATTGTTAATCGAATTTTTAAATTAAAAGTTGATTATTTGATTGAACTAATTAAAGATTATGAAATTTTTGGAAAAGTTGTTTATATTTATTATGTTGTTGAATTTCAAAAAAGAGGACTGGCACATATTCATTGGGTAATGAGATTGGAAAATATGTGGGATACCCCTGAAAAGGTTGACCGAGTTATTTGTGCTGAACTGCCAATTGAACCTGGTTATATTATTAAAGATCCTCTTTTGTTGGAATTTGTTCTAAAATATATGATTCATTCTCCATGTGGTGAACATAATCCAAATGCCCCATGCATGAAAGATGGAAAATGTATCCGAGGTTATCCAAAGCCTAATTGCGATAATACGATAATGGATGAAAAAGGTTTTACAATTTATCGAAGAAGAAATAATGGCATTACAGCTAAAATAAAGTACCAAGGCAAAGAATATGAAATTGATAATCGTTGGGTCGTTCCATATAATGCATATTTATTGAAAAAGATGCGATGCCATATTAATTTGGAATGTGTTTTTTCAATTTTAACTGTTTTTTATCTTTTTAAATACATGTTTAAAGGTAACGATAAAGCATTGATGGAATGGCATACTGTAGGTGGTGAAAAATGCATGGATATCAATGAACCTAAAGCTTATGTTGATGGAAGATATATGTCAGCACATGAAGCACATTGGAGATTAAGTGAATTTCCATTGTTTTACAGTACCCATAAAGTTGAAAGACTTGGCTTTCATACCGAAGGTGGGCATACTGTAGCTTTGGATGAAGATGTAAGCAGTGATGTTTTAATTCAAGAAACGACTGATAATGCAACATCAAAATTACTTGCATGTTTTGATGTAAATAATGAAAAGGAAACAGGGTTACTGTATGAAGAAATGCCTCAACATTATGTTTGGGATACAAAAAGTGTTCAATCAAAAGATGAAAATGGCAAAACTGTTAATAAAAATGTTCGTTATTGGAAGCCAAGGGTAAAATTTGTTAAACCGGTAGTTTCAAGAATTTATTCAATTAGCCCAAAGCATACAGAATCATTTTATCTTCGTTCTCTTTTGACTGTTGTTCGAAGCCCAAAAAGTTTTGAAGATTTGAAGACATTTAATGGAGTTATTTATAATTCTTTTCGAGAAGCTGCAGATGCAAGAGGAATGATTGTTGATGATAAATTGTATGTTAAAGCAATGGAAGAGGCAAAAGATATTTCATCTCCTAAAGGTTTGAGAAGACTTTTGGCTCGAATTTTTGCACATTGTGATGTTAAAGATCCTTTGGCACTTTTTGAACAATTTTGGGAAAGTATGATTGGTGATTTAAAGCATCGTTATAAAAAGGATGAGCTTAAAAATATTGCATTGATGGGAATTGTTCGAAGCATGGTTTATCAAGATAAAGAATTATCTGATTATCCTGCCCTAGAAGAAAAAATGCAAGAACTTAATTTTGTTTTGGATACAAGTGTTGATGACGTTTTGGAGCTTCTTGAAAAAGGAGAAAAAATGTACAGTACACTTAATGAAAAGCAACTTAAATTTGTTGATCATGTTCAAAAGTTGGTTAAAGATAATAATGGCGGATGTGTCTTTTTATATGGCTGTGGAGGAGCTGGAAAGACATATTCCATTAAAACTGTAATTAATTTATTGAAAGCAGAATCACTTGAAGTAATTGTTATGGCTTGGAGTGGAATTGCTGCTTCACTTTATCCAAAAGGTCGAACTTGCCATAATGTTTTTCGGCTTGATTTTCCTTTTAAAAGTGACAGTAATTCAACTTTAAATGTTGAAACAAAAGATGCACAAAAAATTCGTGATGCAGCTGTCATTTTTTGGGATGAAGCTCCAATGGCTCCAAAGCAAGCAATGAAAGTTATTGATTTGAAGCTTCGAGATTTAATGCAAGTTGATGCTCCTTTTGGAGGCAAAGTTTTGGTTCTTTCTGGGGATTTTAGACAAATTCCGGCAATTGTTGAAAACGGAGGTCCAATGGATGTTGTAAATGCTTCCATTTGTAATAGTCCATTGTGGCCTCTTTTTCAAAAATTTGAATTAACTGAAAATAAGCGTGCCAATGCAGATGAAAAAGAATTTGCCGCAACTTTGCTTCAAATTGGTAATGGTGAAACAATTGATGAAGAAGGATGTGTAGATATCCCTCCTCATTGTATTGTTGAAGGTAATTTAGTTGGTGAAATCTTTGAAGATTTAATTGCGGAAAAAAGATATCCTGAATTGACTTCAAGAGCTATTCTTGCAGCAAGACATGATGATGTTCGAGCTTTCAATGAACAAGTTTTGCAAATGCTTCCAACAGAAGGAGAAATGACTTATGCAGCTCAAGATGCAGTAAAGCATGGTGAAGGAGAGCTTCATTGGCATGGCGTTCCTCAATATTTTAAGGATACACATATCAATGGCTTTCCTTCCCATAGTTTAACTTTGAGAATTAATTCTGTAATTATGCTTTTACGCAATTTGAGTATTGAAGAAGGTTTATGCAATGGCACAAGACTTTTAGTTACAGATTTGCGTCCTAATGTAATTGCTGCTCGAAAATTACTTGATGACGGAACTTTAAGCGCTGAAAAAATAATGCTTCCAAGAATTACTTTAAAGCATGATGCTGGCCCATTTGAACTTTATCGTCATCAATTCCCAGTTATGCTTGCTCATGCTTTAACAGTAAATAAATCACAAGGACAAAGCTTTGAAAAAGTTGGAGTATTTTTGGAAAAAGAAGTTTGGAGTCATGGAATGCTTTATGTTGCATTATCAAGGACAAAGGCTTGGGATTGTTTGAAAATTCAACTCAAGAAAGGAAGAGTAAATAAAACTAAAAATGTTGTTTATGCAGAATTGATTGCTCAAATTGGTTAAAAATGTTTTACTCGTGCATTTACGTGAACGTGATTCTTATTCGTGCTTTTTATTGCTTATCGCTGATTTTTTTGTAGTAATTTGTGGTAATAATGCTTATAATGTTTCAGAATGATTACACATGCTTTCAAAGGTGCTTTAAGCACAATCTTCACCATATCAAATACAAATACTTTTCTTACCAGGTAAGTTTTATATATACTTTTTTAATTTAACATTTATTTTATCTTCTTTTTTAGATATCACAACCACCGGTTTTTTCATCATCCATCAACAACTCAAAACTCACAATAATCAGGTTATTTATTACATACATTTTTTATCTTTTTAATTTTAATTTTTAGATACTGTACCTACTGAATCATCTTTATTATTTCCATCAGCTACTTAACAAACTCTCTATTATTCATGACAAACTTATATTTTATTAGCCACTCAATGTTCGTCAACAAATTATTCGACAATTCAATTCAAATTACTTCGAGTGATATAAAGAACATGAAAGATATTGAATGATATATTCATCATGAATTCAAAGCTGAACTACATTTATTCCTAAATACGTATGCTTCTTACATGTTATTTTTTTTATTGCTTATAAATTTATGGAATACCAACGTTGAACCTGATTGGAATCATGTGAGTTGTATTTTTATAAAAATGTTTGTTTAATTATTATATTTTAGAACTACATCAAATTATTTTTTTCAATGATGAATGTTCGATGGATGGCATCTTTTTCATTATTTTAAATGCCGATGAATATCATGCTTATATTATTGTGGTGGTTGTATATCTGGTAACTTTTATTGTATTTTTCATTATTTTTCTTTTGTTGTTCTTATTGTTTTTTTATATGTATAAAAATTGTTGTTTCTATCTTTCAAATGATAATATGGATGGATTACATTAGTACATTTTTGAGATTTTATGACTTTCAGTCATTATTTGTTTTTATTATAGTTTTGAAGAAATCTACGGTCGTAGTCGAAAATGAAAGGAATGAACAAAAATCAGGGGTACGTACATCTTGAGGTTAATGATAATAATTGTACACGAAAAATAATATGAGAGAAATGTTAGGATGTCTGAGTAGGACATGAAAGGCGAAGTATGTGTATTTTTAATGCAATACTTAAAAAAATATGCGGGAGCCGAACCAACGATGGTGGTAAATAAAAGAACTAATGATAAATGAAGCACGATTTTGAATCATGTATGTGAAAAATTGTGATAGGGTTGTTTGGTATGTATGAGAAGGGCATGAAAGATGAAGTATGAGTATTTCTAATGCACCCCTCGAATATGCGGGAGCCGCGACCGCGGCTCCCCTAAAGAACTTGTCACCAACTATGTTATTTGGGAATGATGTTAGTAGCTGGACCTTCTGGGATATGGATGAATTTGGTATGAATGGAATGCCCATGGCATGTAGATGCCGAAAAAATGTGAAATGAGTTCCGGAGGTCTGTAAATATTTGAGATGTACGTATGGCGCAGTGGGTAGTGTGGAGGGCTTGCGTGCAGGATGTCATGGGTTCGATGCCCATGCAATGCAAATGTGTTTGTATGCATTGTATGAATGTTTTATGAGTATGTGAGTGTTATATGAGTGTTAAAAATGAATATGAGTTTTGTATGATTTTTTGCATGTAGTATGGTATGAAAAATGGAAATGCAATGGAATGCTTTTTTGCAATGAATTTTATGTTTGCTGCATGTTTGTATGCAGTTTATGTGTGTTATATGAGTATGTGAGTGTTATATGAGGTGTTAAAATGCATATGAGTTTTATTTGTATGTAATATGGTATGAAAAATGAAAATGCAATGGAATGCAGTTTTGCAATGAATTTAATGATTGATGCATGTTTGTATGCAGTTTATGTGTGTTATATGAGTATGTGAGTGTTATATGAGGTGTTAAAATGCATATGAGTTTTATTTGTATGTAATATGGTATGAAAAATGAAAATGCAATGGAATGCAGTTTTGCAATGAATTTAATGATTGATGCATGCCTGAATGCAATGTATGAGTGTTATGTGAGTATGTGAGTGGTATATGAGGCTTAAAAATGAATATGAGTTTTATGTTATTTTATGCATGTCGTATGGTATGCAAAATGAAAATGCAAATGAATGCATTTTTTAATCAATTGAATGATTGATGCATGTTTGTATGCATGTTTGTATGCATTTTATGAATGTTGTATGACTATGTAAATGTTATATGAGTGATGAAAATGCATATGAGTTTTATGTGATTGAATGCATGTAGTATAGTATGCAAAATGAAAATGATTGGAATGCATTTTTTTATGAATTTAATGATTGATGCATGCCTGTATGCAATGTATGAGTGTTATGTGAGGGTTATATGATGCTTAAAAAATGCACATGACTTTAATGTGATTTCATGCATGTAGTATGGCATGAAAAATGAAAATGCAAATGAATGCATTTTTTGGAATTTTATGATTGCTGTATGTTTGTATGCAATGTATGAGTATTATGTGAGTATGTGAGTGTTATATAAAGTTTTAAAAAATGAGTATGAGTATTATGTGATTTGATGCATGTTGTATGTTATGAAAATGAAAATGCATGGAATGCACTTTTTAATGAATCTGATGATTAATGCATGTTTTTAATAATGTTTAACGTTTGTTTGAAGTGTGAAAAAAATGAAATGTAAAAACGTTGAGCAATGATTATGCTGCATGTATGTAGGATGAAAAATGTATAAAAAATGCATTTAAAGCAATGAGTTATAACGTGATTTTAAGAATAAGTGTATACTGTAGAATAAAAAATTGCAAATGCTAAAAATGCGTCAGACAATAAGATTGCCATATTTTTTTGGGTGCGATAAATGGAAAAATAAGAATATCGATGTTAGAAATTCACTGAAATCGACTATGGTAAAAGTCAGAAATTGGGGGTTCGGTACGAACCCACAATTTCCTTTTTTGCAATAAAAAGAAATAGGAAATGCATTTGTTTGTAATTTTATTAGTTTTTCAATGGTTGTAATTATTGTTTTGTGATTTGCAATTGCTATGCTTTTATGAAAATCACCGCCGTTGTTGGTTGGAAAATGTAGTAAAGCTCTTTTAATGAATTTGAGGGTAATAAAAATAAGGAAATTGTGGGTTCGGAACGAACCCTTAATTTCTATTTTAAATTTCATTTTTGGAATGAAATTCGAATTGGCAGAGAGAAGGTAATGAATAAGTAGATGCATTTATGAAAATTGGCACCATTGTCGGAACCAATGATGGTGGTATAAATGCAGATTTAAGGAATTTTAAGAAACTAAGGGTGATAAAAGTCGGAAGCTGTGGGTTCGGTACGGTACGAACCCACAATTTCTATTTTTGCAATGAAATTCAAAATGATAGAAAAATGTTAAAAACAAGCTTATATGCACTGATGAAAATTGCTACGGTTCTTGGTTCTGAAGGAACCAACGATGGTTCCAAAAGTGATAATGATGGGGTTGGTTCACGATCGTTGGTTTCAAAGGAACCGACAATGGTAGTAAAAAGCAGAAATAATGATGAATGTAGCATGATTTTTGAATCAACTATGTGAATGATTTTGATGGGGTTGTTTGGTATGTATGAGAAGGGCATGAAAGGTGAAGCACGGCATCATTTTATGCCCCACTTAAGAATGCGGGAGCCGCGACCGCGGCTCCCCTAAAGAACTTGTACTTTTGTTATTACGCAAAATGATTAATTCAGTAATCAAACAAAAGGACTCTTGATTTTGTGATGGAACAAAATATTTCAATATTTTATTTTTTGCTTCTTCAATCTCTTTATCAAGATTTTCATCCCATTGTAATAAAAATTCAAGAAAAATTATACTTGGTTTTGTCTAAAAACAGATAAATTTTAAAGGTGAACAGATAAAATCAAATTCTTACCTTTAACAATGAAACCAAACTTTCAGGATTAACATTTAATTCATTAAAAGTTAATTTTATGGTGTTGAAATGATCAGATTTATGTAAATTTAGCATGTCATTGGGCTGCGAATTTGTAAGTCCAATATTTGTATTAAAAAGATCAATATCCATAAGGTAAGGAGCTTTTCTTAAAATTTCAGAAAAAGTCAAAATTGGAAAAATCTTTGTCATTTTGCAATTAAGATTGGAGGTTTTTGGTGATAAAAACAGCAAAAACTTTTGAGATGAAAGTTCAATAGATTGAATTTCAACTTGTTTGATGTAAAAAATTGGTGGTTTTAAGGGAAGCATTGGACCAGTTTTAACATCATGGATATCCTTGAAATTGATGGTGCTATTAAAAACACCGATTTTATCAACTGTCATGACATCAAAATTTGAATAATCTTCATTGTTTGGAAAACCAAGAAATTGTTTACGGATGACTCGAATTGGGTTTAAATTGATTGGATTAAAAAGATTTGGGAATGTTGAAATTAGGGACCATTTTTCATCAACATTAAAAAATTCATAAAATCGAGGTAACAAATCTTCATCAATTCTTGGAGGAAACATGCGTGGTTCTATAAATGTTTTTTTTATTAAAGTTTATTATATAAAGTTTATGAAATACCTTTCTTCACATGTGGACAAAATACAGATTCATGATACTTCGAAAAACAGACGTAACAATTTCTTCTGTACTCACATTTTTTGCACCATGATTCACCTTTTAAAAAACAGTTTGGGCAACATTTTTTTGAGGTTGCACGATCTTGTCGTGATTGGATTGTAACATATTTGTCACAAAAATGTGAAACGTGATGATTACTGTCACAAAAGAAGCAGGACATTTTTATATTTAATTATTTTTAAATATAAAAAATGAAGATAAGTGGTCGTCAATAAGAATTGAAAAATGAATAGAAAATGTGAAAAAAAGTGGAACAACAAATTTTTTTGTTTTAGTGACTGAAAATTTAAAATCAATACGAATTGTATTTTTTTCTTTTGGATCCACTATGGCAAAGGAATCTTATCATTATAGTGGGCCCAGCCATATGTATAGATTTTTTCTAACCTTAAAATTAAATTCCTCAGTTTTTTTTTCTAGTTGATACTGCAAGTTATTTATTTAAAAAATCGGACTTTTTCATTTAATGAAACACAATGTTCTAAAAAATGGAATAACAAACATTAATAATATGCAAATATGCAAGTGGGAGCCTGGTCGAATTTAAACATCTTTCTTTTACTCAAAAGATAAAATAATAAGAGGCTGTCCAGATATTACGTCATCAATAGATAGGTAGGTAGGGGGACAGGGAATTATTACGCCGCTTTGATGTTGCGGCAAACATTTAAGAGATTGTATTACGCATAGAGTGGTAGGGGTCCAAAAAAGTCGAAATTTTGATGACGAAATATCTGGACAGCCCCTAACACAAAAATCGAAAAGACAAGATAAAAAATGATTAGAACTGACAACGAATGACAAAAAAATGCTCGAGCTCAAGGCTCTTTTATGCAAACAAAAAACGGAAAATGGTAGGATTTTTAAATCTTTTACAAAAAATGATCAAACAGTATTTTTTTATAATTTGATCCCTGGTAAATAGCATTTACCATGACGCGAAAAGATGTTACACACTTAATAGATTCAAGCTTACATAAAAGAACAAAAATTTTTTCGAGGCATGTTTAATGCATTTGCATAAGCTGCCGCGCTGATTGCAAGAATTTCATCAACATTTAATTCACGACATTGTTCAGAATCAGGAAAAATTTCTTCAAATAATTTTTGAATCATTGGCATTCGACATCCTCCGCCAAAAAGTAAAACTTTTTCAATTTGATTTGGTTCAAGTGAAGTTGAAGTTAACAAACTTTTAACTTTATCTTTAATTGCGTCAATTAAATCCAAAGTAATTGATTCAAATTTTGCTCGGCTTATTTCAGATTTGCAATAAAATGAAATATCAGAGTTGACAACATTGATGCTAAAATTATTCAAATTTTTAATAAAATTTTTTTGCAGCTAAAAATTAACAAACCTTTGAGAATCTGAAGTTGAGAGATTTTCTTTAACTTTTTTACAAATTTGCATAAAATGTAATTCTGTTTTTTCTTTAATCATTCCAATAGTTTCCATAAAATAATTAAAAATACGTTGATCAAATTCTATCCCGCCAAGATTATAATCGCAAATTGAACCCAAAATTTCAATGGCATTTTTAGAAACTTTTAAAATACTAATATCCAAGATACCGGCTCCAAGATTAACAACAAAAATAATTGATGTTTTTGGACGTGATCGATTAAGGTAATATGCAAATACGGCAGCCACCGGGTCAGGCAAGATATGTATGCTTTCCCATTCAGCACAACATGCTGATATTAAAACAGATTGTATCTGGGCTTTATTGAATGTTGATGGAATAGGGATAACCACTTCTGTTAAATTTTTGCCATGAACTTTTTCGGCTTTTTCTTTTATATGCTTAAACAGAACAGATGCACAATCTTCTGGATATTTCAATACTTGACCTTCTGGAGTTTGAATTTTAAAAAATCGGTGTTTGCTTTGAACTTCTTCAAAATTCCATACTGTATTATCTGCTTTTTTCGGAATAAATACTTTAGGATAAAAAACTTCAAAGGGGCAATTCATGCCATCAACTGCTACACCATCACCAAGCCATCGTTTAATATCAAAGACAGTTGAAGCAGCATCGATTTGAAGTCTGAAAAAATAAAAAAAATTGCATATTTTAACAGCTTTCACGAATAGTGTTACTTTTTCTTAGCACGAAAATTTTGACATCAAAAAGTAGAAATCTCTTTAGTATTTTTCGTGCTAAGAAAAAGTTGCACTAGCAATGCGCTTGAACGAACCTATCAATAACAACTTGTCCACACCTTTCTTCTTTCTCATTAATAAACGATACAATAGATGGCAAAATTTTTCTATTATCCAGATCAACAATTTTAATACCATCTTTTGCAGAAATAGCTGCGCAACATTTTGAAGTTCCGAAATCAATTCCAACAATTGCAGCATTTTCATTTGCAAAAGTAAAATCTGCAGGAATTGGAAATGTTTTATTCAATTGAGGTGATACATATTGAATTTCCAATTTTGCACATGTAATTGATTCATAATTTGAGATTTTTATTGATTTGTCATAACATTCCAATGAATAAATACAATTATCATCAATTGTAATAGAAATTTGAAGTTCAACATTGCTCGGTAAAATATATGTTTCAATTTTTTTGCCTTCAATTACCTGAAAACAGATTATATCAAATAGAAATTTGATAAATTTATAACGCAGATTAAAAATTTGTGCAAACCAGTGAAACGGATTTGTCCAGATTTCATATCAGCTCTAGTGAAGGTGGGAATTATCTGCTGTTCATTTTTTAAGGAAAAGTTAGTTTGGCTTAATCCTGCGATTTCGATTTTTTATGCCCTGATGGATAACGGATATACAATTCAAAGCGGTAGAGAAGGAAGGTGGCTTATTGGGCACGCGCTAAACTGAGAATATCCTTTGATCTTTTGCCGCCGCCATGTTAAGGCGGCAAAAGATCAAAGGCGTGCCCCTTCGAATGAAAATGCCCACCCCAAATTTCTTTTCTCTCTACGGCCTTGATCCCATAATTCCCTCAGAGAGTTTAAACGAAAAATCATCCGTGAAAGTATCTTACAAGGGAACCGCACGCGATGATAATCGAGTTTTGCAACCAAATATGGTTTAACGGTATCTAATGGGGTCAAAAACGACCATAAAAAAATTTTACGTGCCACTTTTAACTTTAAGGCACTTTTTCGGCACTTTGAAGTTTTGCACCCTTCTTTTCCAAAGGGAGTACGTGCTCAAAAAAGTAAAAAAAAAATTAAAATCGTTAAAAATCGATGTAAACGTTAGTAATAAGCATATTAATGATCCCTATAAAATATTTTTGCTTAAAACTTTTATTAGCATTCTTTTTAAAGCGATACAAGCATGTACCTTGATATAGTAGAGGAACTTTGAAGGAGTTCAAAATCTAGTTTTCGGCACTCTAATGACAAAATACTTTACAGACATTTATAAATGATCTTTAGGAGCATTTTTGGGCAAAATTTGAGATATTTACAAAAAATTATATTTTTTTCATTTTTGAACCCAAAGGGGGGAGTAAGGCAAATTGTGCAACTTTAAAGTGCCGAAAAAGTGCCTTAAAGTTAAAAGTAGCACGTAAAATTTTTTATGGTCGTTTTTGACCTTATTAGATACCGTTAAACCATATTTGGTTGCAAAACTCGATTATCATCGCGTGCGGTTCCCTTGTTAGAATGTCCCATGGAACTTTTGTGTAAAATTTTTGCTTTTTTGGACACCTTTGAAATTTCGACATTACCGCTCAAAGTTAAAAAGAATGAATTTTTTAAATTTAAAAAGCAGAAAAAGGCATAAATATGGATATTTTGCTGACTTGATAACTATTCCCTAACAAGTGAAAACAGATATACTTACTTCCAAAAAATTAGCATTTACCGAAAAAATTTTCGCAATCGGAAGCTGCTCATCTTTTTTAAACAACAAAAATGGTGCACCATCTACATTAATTTGAATATTTTTGGAAAGTCGATTATAAATATCAAATTTTAAAAGCTTAGATTTTCCAGTTTTTGACATAATTCTTGCTTTTAAAAGTGCTCCATTTGTCTTATTTCCATCAGCATCATATTCATATAATTTGATATCTTTGAAAAAACTTGAAATAAAAAATTGGCTTCGAAATGACAATTTTGATTTGTATAACACAGTATTTGGCAATTGTCGCAAATTGGATTCCTTCAAAATTGATTGAGTTTCTTCAAAATTAACATTGGCACTTTTGTACTCCGTCATTGAAACATATGAACCAAAGCCGCCAAAAATTTTCCAAACTTGGCATTTCTTTTCATCAAAAATCCAAATAATATCTTCTTCTTTTGGTTTATAAAATGATTTAAAAATTAATGAAAGATAGCCAGCAGTTTTGGGATCAATGATTTGAATTCTTTGAAAACCAGCATCAAGAGAACATTGTACAAGTTTTTGACGCAAGTCATTGGAGTAAATTGGATCCAAACAAACACAAACACTTCCAAAATTGTTGATGTTGTTGTCAGAAAGACAAATATCATGAAAAATTGCTTCTGCTTTTTTAAAAGTGTCATCAATTTCTGAAAAGAAATCAAGTAATTTTTTATTTTTCGAATCTTTCAAAAATATTTTTGTTTTTTAATGAAAGTTATAAAAAAATGAATGTCGATAGCGGCATATTCTTGATTATCGGCAAAACCCTTTGAACTTTTTGAAATCCCGCGCATGCTAATAAGGGAAGTTACGAACCTGGCATGCCGCTTTTTGAACGGGATTTATCCCATAATATAACATTATATAGCCCCAAGGTAGTTATGCATAACCAAAAAATATTTCCGGTGAATGGCCTTTTATTATGCAAATTTTTAAAAATGAAGTGTGAAAAATCCAGGTCGACAAATTTTCAAAAAACCCATTTTCTCGCACATTTGGCGGAACTTCATTTTTGTAAATTTGCATAACTGTAAGGGTCGCATGAAAAATCTGCCTAACCCAAGCACCTTCATAATTTATCAAAAATTAAAAACGCCACATTTTTTACTAATTTCAAAAAAATTTTTATTTTAAAAATTATACCCCCAAAAATATGTAATACAAACCTTCAATTTTTTCAGCATTTTTACCATAAATGAACTTCTTTGTTACATTATTATACGTTAAAAATTGACCAGTATTAAAATCAATTCCTGCATGAATAGCCATTTTTTAAAATCAATGTTGTTTAAAATCAAAAAAAGAAGGAAAGAAATGTGCCTCAATTTTTTTTCGTTGTGTTTTACAAAAATATGCAGACATTTTTGCATCGTTTTCCTCCTCTGCAAGCAAAAGCTGTAGTCCGAATGTTTCAAAAGAAAGGAAAAAAACCTATTTTTTATGTGTAACAATAAATCATGGAAAATGACATGGAAGTAAAAAATCATTGACCAATATCAATTTTTAATAGCTGCAGCTATGTGATAAAAGTTTTAAAATTTAATAATACAGAATTGGTAAACATTTAAATACTGAAACCTTTGAATAGACTTTAAATTTTTCTTTTTTTCATTTTTACTTGAAGCTGACAAAAATGTTGTTTAAAATTTTTGGCATTTTTGAGTAAAGATAGATTTATGGAAAAAAGCTTTTTTTGGCAAGAAGCAAACAACATTTACAATAAAATATATCAAATTTATATGTTTTTTATAACAAATGGTAAAACTAAATTTCAAATCATTTCACACTAAATGCATCACCATCTTCCTTTAAAGTATAATATCCTAGCTCCTGATTAATCACTTTCTTATCACCCAGAATGATTAATTGTATTTTCAAACAATAGGGCTTTTCACATTCTGATGGAAGGAAATATTTTGATAATTCATTTCTTGCTTCTTTAATTTTTTTATCAAGATTTTCATCCCATTGTAATAAAAAGTCAAGAGAAATTACATTTGGCTTTGTTGTTTTCTAAAAGTTGTTTCTATTAAGTTTGTTTCAAAAAAATAATATTGAAGTTTATAATCTGGTCAAAAAATTTGCTTAAATTTTCATTTTAAAGTTTTCTTACCTTTATCAAGGAAACTAAGCTTTCAAGATTAACATTTAATTCATTAAAAGTTAAATAAATGGTATTAAAATAATCGGACTTATGTAAATTTAGCATGTCATTTGGCCACGAATCTGTAAGTCCAATATTTGTATTAAAAAGATCAATATCCATAAGGTAAGGAGCTTTTCTTAATATTTCAGAAAAGGTCAAAATTGGAAAAATCTTTGTCAATTTGCAATTAAGACTGGAGGTTTTTGATGATAACAATAGCAAAAATTCTTGAGATGATATGTTTAAACCATGAATTTCAACATGCCTTATATAAAAAATTGGTGGATTTAACGGAAGCACTCGATCAATATTGACAGCATAATTGTCCCCAAAAGAAAAAGCGCCATTATAAATGCAGATTTTGTCAACTGTGATAACATCAAAATTTGAATAACTGAATGGGAAAAAAATTTCATGTTTATGAGAGACTCGAATTGGTTTCAAAATAACCAAATTTGAAAGATTTGGGAATGTCGAAATTAGGGACCATTTTTCATCAACATTTAAAAATTCATAAAATCGAGGTAACAAATCTTCATCAAATCTTGGGGGAAACATACGTGGCTCTATAAATGTTTTTTTATTAAAGTTTATTATATAAAGTTTATAAAATACCTTTCATGGCATGTGGACAAAATACAGTTTGATGATTTGTTGAAAAACATTTTTCAACTTTTGTCTGTTTGCATCATTTGTTTCTTACTAAACCTTAGACTCAAATCAGAGTTACTGTGACTTTGATTCTGAATACGAGTTCAAGTACACCAAAAGATCAGAGAAAGAATGTTTATCACTTCAACTTCTTTTTTGACACGGTTTTGTCTTTTTTTGTTCAAAAATAAATTTGTCCAACTACAAAAAATGTAGTTTAAGCATTTGCTGAAAGAAAAGTTTAGCTAGTAAGACATTTTGACATAAGTATTGATTTCTATTCCAAGATAAAGACTGAAAATCCGTATTTGAATATTTAATAAAAATTTACATATAACGCTGTTCCATAAGTAATGTCGTTTTACTATATTGTTCTGTGCAGTAAAAACCAGATATTATTTCTGCAATATCCGCTACAATCTGTCGATAAAAATGAAAGAAAAGCAGCATAGTTCTTTTGTGACACACAGACCTAGTATTTTAGCGAAGTCATTTTTGACTGTCATTGATGTTTAAAGAATTCAAGCTCAATTTCAGGAAAAGAAATTAATATAATGATACATATAACACAACATAACATAACAACATAGCAATTCTCCAATATTTATGTTTTTGAACCAAAATGTTGAAGTTCGGCTTATATTTAACCATTTTTTAAGTTCATACCATTTTGGAATCAGAAAAAATAGTTATGAAAGGAAATGTCATCAGAATTCTTCGATTTTGAGTTTTTGAAATTCTGGTATCGGGACCTACAATGAATGAAAAGGACAAAAATTTTTAGCAATAGGTCTCTTTCTTTAATAAACCCATTTTTCAGTAAATAAAAAATGCTTTGAAAATTACAAAAGAATTTTAAAGTTACCAAAATCTAATACTGGCGAAAACAATATTGGCATGCTTATAAAGGTATAAACTTAAAAATCATAAAAAACCTTTTCTTCATAATTTTTTTAGTCAAAAAATCAAGCTAAACTTCTGAATGATTGTTTTGCTTTTTATTTCAATTTTGTTTCAACAAAATTATTTAAACCCAAAAATCTTGTTTATTATCAATATTCTGATTCCTTTGAATCTATCAATTATACAACTGATGATATACACTGAAAAAAATCGGTGACGAATTCGACACTGACACCATCACCGCGGTGAAAAAAATTCCCTCACCAGTGTTGAATTCGACACTATTGCGTCACCATCAGTGACGAATTCATAACCGATAAATCACCGGTGAGAGTTTTTTTGTCACTGCTTTTTTTCAGTGTAGCTGGAGCGCAGGTCAAGTTTGGTGATAATGGGCCCTTATTAATTGCGACCGTATATGCCTTTGAAACTGAAGGTGAGATGGATATTGGTGATGGACAGAAAACAGATATCAAGAGCGGAATATTATATTTATTGATCTGTTAATTACAAAATCCAATTCAGACACATTATTTGTGATCAATAAATTATAATACTGCATTTTTTCAAACTAAAAATTTAATAAAAAATCATTGTCTTTTTTTAAAAGATCAAAGACCTGTAATTTTTCGACTTTCGGTTAATGTTAACCAAAAGAAAATAATCACCTGAAAAATAATCACAATTTTAATGGTTGCTGCAATCGTTTAATTCAAAGCTGGATTCAATTTATTATTTTGTTATCAAATTTCTATGAACAAACAAATGAAAATTAAACCGAAAAGATACCGAAAAAGTTAGTTCTTGTGTTGGCTCCAGGCTGGACTCAAACCAGCGACCTCCTGATTTCCGGTCAGATGCTCTATGTCATTTAAAATCATAATTAGAAAGTTTTTACGAATTCACACAAATAATTTTTCTTCGGGATTAAAAACTATGCCAAAAAAATGACCAAACAGGCCCAGTTTTTCAAAAGCACAAAAATAGAACACAAGACAAAAAATGCCACAACATCATAAAGTAACCCCTCCGGCGGTATTTCCCATCCTTGTTTTCCTACAAAGAGTGCGAATCTAATGTGAGGCTATATTTAAATTTTATTGAGGTCTGGCATTTGGATTGTAAAAGGTTTATTGATCACAATAATTTGTGTTGTGCTGCCGTTTTTATTTTTTCTATCCAAATCGTTTTTTGCAATTAAACGTAATATTATTTTTAAAAATTGTTAGAGAAGCTTATTCAGAGTGAGTATTCATTGCTTGCTACTTTCTCTTTTCGGTAAAACAAAACATTTTAAAGTTATTATTTAAAAAAATCTACCAAAAGTGTCTACAGATTTTGTTATAACTTTTTTTTGATTTTGAGCAACAACTCTATTATTATGTCAGGTAAGATTTTTTGCTCATTGTCTTCACCGTGATTCGGACATCTTTTTTAGATAAAACCGTTGAGGAAACTCTTAGAAGATTAAACTTTGTAGAAAGAGATCGTCGACCGCGAAGATGTCTGGCTTGTTCTGGATGCAATTCAAACGTCATCATTTATGAGTATAACCTTAATTTTTATTTTGACACTCCCAGAAATCGTGTTGCAAAGTATTGTCATAATTGCATTCAAATAAATAATGATTATAATGATAACATATGGAAAGTTATACAGTATGACTTTTATCGAAAATGCTTTATCTGCTTATTTGCGGATCATGACAGTGTTAATTGTCCAGAACAATTTTCAGGTAAATTTTTGAAAAATTTGTTTATTTTAACCACGAGTGTGCGGAATTCTGCCAAAGAACACTTTTTCAAAGATGACTGAGATATCATTTATGGAAAAATGTCCTCTGTCGGAATTCCACAGATCCCTGATTTTAACATCACTTTTTTTAGCGTCCAGAATGTTTTACCCAAGTATTGATAAACACATGATTCCCCGATTTTTGGAAATGCTAAATTTCGAAGAAAAACAATTTCTTAAATTTTCCAACCTTCATGAAGCTGACATCTTAAAACCTGTAAAAGTATTTTATCGGGAAAAGGTTGATATTCCAGATACGATCAAATATCCCGAATGTGATGTATTTTCAACCAAAAAAATTTTCGTCAAATGGAATTTTAATTTTAGGGATATCATTGGAAGTATGACCAAAGATAGTGGAATACCTTCTTTTAAATCTGTCACTTTCCAAGTCGAACAACTTGAAATAAGTGGTGACAACTTTCTCCCTGGAGAAATGTTGCATCTGATTTCAAGTAAAACACAAATTTTAAAATGTGAATATGTAAAATTTTGTTCAAAAATAACTTTTGTCGAAATTCTTGAAAAAGCCCCAAAACTTGAAATTTTAAATATTTCAAAAACAAATGTTGAACTTGGAAATCCTTGGGCATTTGATTTGCTTCGATTCAGTAATGATGATAATTTTAAGTATTTATATTTAACGATTCCTAACTTGGACTTTGATGTCAAATGTTTAGCTGATTTAATCAAGGTAAATTTCTGATAGGAGCCTTAAAATTTATCATATCCTAGTAAACTAATATTTATTCTAATTTTTTGTAATTAAAAATTGTAGAAGTAAAATTTTTTAGGAAAAATCTGACAGACATTTTGCTTATCATTTTGATCTAAAATGGCAAGAAGTTTTGGATAAAACGGTCGAAGAGAAGTTATCTGATTTTTTCACTCCTGTATCTGGTCAATCTCAACAATATATCAGAATCACCTTCAAAAATAAACCAAACAAAAAAAACAAATGTAACTTTCAAGATTTTGCATTAAAAAATATTTGATTACATCAATTTTGAAAGCTGTACTTCTATTTTTGTAAAATTAAAAGAGATGTTTTTGCTAAAAATGCTTTTTTCTAATTTTCATTGCACAAAAATGCCACCTCATCTTTTTTTAGTCAGCCAACTTTTTTTAATGACTATCAAAAACTATAAATTTTGTAGTTTTGACCTTCTATCAAACAATATTTGATTAAAATCACAAATTGAAAAACTTGTACAAAAATTATTTTAATATTTAATATTTTTTTAATTTTTGGAAAAAGGGAAGAAGAAAAAAAAGGTTTGGATTTCGAAAAAGGTTAAAGAGTTTAATACATGACGTTTCGGCCCTAAACTCTAACTCAATCCCGGCATTTTTGATTTTTTCATGCCCTAAAGAATAAAGGATATCCCCTTAATTCCCTCAAAGGGTTTAAGCGAAAAATTTTCAATGAAAGTATCTTAGGGTGTCCCAAGAAATTTTCGTGTAATTCACCCTTTTAGTATAACTTTTGAAAAATCGTCATTGCCGCCCTTGCTCGAAGTTTAATAAAAATGAGTTTTTTATTCGAAAAAAAGTAGCAAAAATTAATTAGTCAAGAGTCCTTGTAAATGGAACAATTGCGCTACGTAAAATTAATAGAGATGTTTATGCAAATATCATTCACCGCAAAAAAGATTGATTATTCGCTAACAGTTACACACAAATTACTTTCAATACGACAAAATGGTAAAATCATATCTCATTAAATGCCCTTTTTTAAAGGCCACAAACGTAATAAAATCAAATGCAAATGCGAAAACACGGGTAGAAGCAAGAATAATTATGTGGACAAACAAAATGCTGTCGCATCAAAAAGTTTTTCCTTTTGCGAAGTTTCTCATTCTTTTTTTTCTTCAAAGAATGAGAATTTTATTTCAGGGTATAATTGTCTTTATTATGACCAGGAATTTAGATTTTAAAAGGTATATTGATCACAATAATTTGTGTTGTGCTGCCGTATTATTTTCTTCCATTAAAATCGTTTTTTTTCCATTTTAATGCCAAATAAAATATATTAAAGTTATTATTTAAAATAATCTACCAAAAGGGTCTACATATTATATTTTGTTATAACGTTTTTTGCATTTGAGTTTAAATACGGTTATTATGTCAGGTAAGATTTTTTGTTCATTGTTACCAGGGCTGTCCAGAATCCCGGATCTCGGCCATTTTTCCCGGATTTTGCCCGGGATTTTTCTGGAATCGGGACGTATTTTTATATCAAAACCTACAAAAGAATAACATTTTTGCTTATTTTTTACCATAAATTTGAATATGGTCCTAAAAAATGGAGTAAAACTCAAAAACTATTTTTATTGTTTTAACGCAAAACTATAAATATCGAAAAGTTTGGTGACTTACAAGGAAACCGTCCGAAGTGATAATTGAGTTTCTGAACAAAATATGTTTTTTTGGGATGGTTTTAGGTCCATAATGATCGTATAAAAATATTACGTGCTGGTTTTTAGGTTACGGTACTTTTTCGGCACTTTGAAGTTTTGCGATTTGCCTTACTCCCCCCTTTGGATTCAAAAAATGAAAAAAATTTGAAATTTTTTAAATTTCACAAATTTTGCTCTAAATTGTTCCTGAGGGTCGGTAATAAGCGTATGCAAAATATTTTTTCGCCAGAAGGCCGATAAATTTATTTTTGAACGCTTCAAAGTTCTTGTACTAATACATGACGCATGCTTATATTGCTTAAAAAAGTGGATTTCAAACGTTTTTAAGCAAAAATATTTTATAGGTATCATTAATATGCTTATTACTAACATTTCCATCCATTTTTAACATTTTGTAAAATTTTTTATTTTTTTCACTTTTTTGAGCACGTACTCCCCCCCCTTTGGACATGAGGGTACAAAACTTCAAAGTGCCGAAAAAGTACCGTAACCTAAAAACCAGCACGTAATATTTTTATATGATCATTATGGACCTAAAATCATCCCAAAAAAGTATATTTTGTTTAAAAACTCAGTTATCACTTCTGACGGTTCCCTTGTTAGATTTTTTCCAACATTTTATACATTTAAAAAAAGTTTAAAAATTAATTATTTTATCTGAAACGACAAAAAAGGTTGTCCTGGACAACACTGATTGTTACCATGATTTAGAGATCTTTTTTAGACAAAACTGCTGGGGAGGTTCTTAGACGATTTCCGTTTTTAAAAGATAAAATTCCGCCGCAACGAAGCGTGGCATGTCCTGGCTGCAATTCAGAAGTCATCGTTTTTGAAGATGACTTTTATCTTTTTGATGACGGTTTCAAGAGGCGTTCTGCAAAGTATTGTCATAAATGTATTCAAATAAACAATGACTATAATGATAATATATGGAAAGTTATACAGTATGACTTTTATCGAAAATGTTTCATCTGCTTTTTTGCGGATCATGACACTGCAAATTGTCCGGAACGATTTTTAGGTAAATTCTTGTTTACTTGTGTTTTCTTAAATATCACTTTCTTTTAAGCGTCAAGGATATTCCACCCAAATATTGATAACCATATTATGCCACGATTTTATGAAATGTTGAATTTGGAAGAAAAACAATTTCTTAAATTTTCCAACCTTCACGAAGCTGACATCTTAAAACCTGTAACAGTAATTTACAGAGAAAAGATCGATATTCCAGATATTATCAAATATCCAAAATGTGATATATTTTCAACCAAAAAAATTCACGTCAAATGGAATTTTAATACTTCTATTGGCACGATTGCAAAAGAGAGTGAAATACCTTCTTTCAAATCTGTCATTTTTCGAGTTCAACAACTTGAAATTAGTAGTGAAGCCTTTTTTCCTGAAGAATTATTACATCTTATTTCCAGTAAAACGCGAATCCTTAAATGCGAATATGTAAAATTTTGTTCAAAACTGACTTTTGTTGAAATTCTGGAAAAAGCACCAAAACTTGAAATTTTAAATATTTCAAAAACAAATGTTGAACTTGGAAATTCTTGGACATCTGATTTGCTTCGATTTAGTAATGGTGATAATTTTAAGTATTTATATTTAACGATTCCTAACTTGCACCTTGATGTCAAGTGTTTAGCTGATTCAATTAAGGTAAGCTTTTTAAAGATGTTTAAAATTAATCATCATCAAATAAATTAATATTTATTCTAGTTTTTTATTTTTTTAAATTTAAGAAGTTATTTATAGAAAAAATCTGACAGACATTTTGCTTATCATTTTGATCTAAAATGGCAAGAATTTTTGGATGAAAAACTCAAAGAAAAATTTTCTGATTTCTTCACACCTGTATCTGGTCAATCTCAACAATATATCAGAATTTCCTTCAAAAATAAACCAAATGCACAAAACAAGTATGAATTTCAAGATTTTGTTTTAAAAAATATTTGATTATAATGTTTTCGAAAAGTTTTCTTCTAATTTTTTTTGAATAAAAAGTTTTCTAATAATTTCTAACTTTTTTTCATTGCACACAAAAAACGCGTCATTATTTTTTAGTCAGGAAAATTATTTTTTCAAGACTAACAAATACTATAACTTTTGTAGTTTTGTCCTTCCATCAAACAAAATTTTATTAACAATAATATTGCAACTGAAAAAAACTGAAAAACAAATAAAAATTATTTGAATATTTAATATTTTTTACAGAATGTCAAATGACATAACCATAATAAAAAGTAGTTATGTTGAGGTTGATTTGAAGCTTTTACAAAAAGCAAACGTTTGGTGAAATTCACACGGCTCTGAATGGGGCAATGTTTACGAAAGGATTATTATTCCTTTATGCATATTATTCGCCGCATATTTGCAATATAAATATACATTGTTAAGAAAAGAAAACATTCCCTGAATTTGCTGATACTTTAGAACGTCATTTCCAGTGGCCCAAACTGTTTTTAAGATTATTAAAAAGGTTAAAGAACCCCATAATCAGACCAGAGGTCGTGGGGGGCCAATGCTGGCGCGACTTTCCAGCATCTGCACTTAGCATTTAGGTGTCCGGATCTAAGATCCTTGCCGGCGCAACCCGGTGGTGGACCACCCCCTTTCGGGAACCTTCCACTCGAGCGGAGAGCTCATGTGAGTGTACCCATTGCCTTCCAATTGGTAGCGCCTGGGTTGGGCACGCACGGGGATTCGAACCTTCCACTCTTTCGAGTCTCTGTCCGACCGAGAGTCTGTCGCTCAAACCACTCGGCCACCCGTCCGCATTAAGATTATTATTGCACAAAAAAGAACACTAAATTGATGCATGATTTATTTAGTGTTCCCGCATATTTTATATCAAGAGTCATGACTACAACTTTCGTAGTTTTGTCATTCTATCATATCATTAAAAAATTGATTAATTAAATTTTTTGTCGTTTTAAAAAATAATTTGAATATTTTAACGTTTTCTAAGAAAAACAAACAATATATTATTGCCATTTTAAGGACTCATGTTTAGTTAGAAATCAAACTTGTGCAAAAACTCTCCTGGAGAATTATGGGGGCAATAATTAGACAGTTTTATTGGAATCGTCTTTTATTTGACAAATTAGAAAATTCTTTTGTAGTATTAACAAAATAATATATTTTTTTACAAATGAATATAATTTATATTTTTATCTAAATGATGGATAAAATGGTCGAAGAAAAGTTATCTGATTTTTTCACACCTGTATCTGGCCAATCTCAGAAATATATCAAAATCACTTTTACCAATAAACCAAACGAAAAATACAAATTTTAAATTTCAAGGTTATCCCTTAAAAAATATTTATTCTGAAGTTCTCAAAAATTTGCTTCTTTTTTGTGTTATGTTTGAATAAAACTTTGCTGATAATTTCTAACATTTTTTTTCGTGAATGTCATAAAAACACGTTTTTTAGTCAGCAAAATTATATGCAAGACGCGATACTAAAAAATTCGTAGTTTTTTCATTCCATGAAGCAATTTTTCATTGAATATGAAAATTGAAAATTTGATTTAAAAATTTGAATATTTAAAATTTTTCTAATAAAACCAAATAGTATAGCCTTGCTTTTAAAGAGGCATTTTTAGGAAGATTAAAAGCTTCCACATAAAACAAAGTTTAAAAGAAACTCACACGGGGTTATATGGGGACAATAATTAGAAAAAGACATTGGAATTATTTGTTCCAGTTTTAAAAAAGCTTTTTTCTATTGTAGTACTCATCCAAATCAATAGGTAATGTTTCCAATTTGAAACATTTTTATGCAATTTAAAATAAAATTTCACTTAATTCCAGAAAAATATTAGTTACATTTTTATTTAAATTATGGATGCGTCATAAATTGTGAGACTACAGTAGCCTTTGAATTATGACATAAAAATACATACAAGTCGAAGTTTTCTATCAACTAGCAGAACACAAAACGGTGAAATTAGAGATTGTATGTCATTAATTATTAAAAGAAATGTTTTGCTAAAAAAATTTTCGAGACTGTAGTTGCACACAAAAAAAAGCGTCATTATTTTGTAGTCAGCAAAATCATTTTTTCAAGACTAACAAATACTATAAATTTTGTAGTTTTGACCTTCCAACAAACAAAATTTGATTAACAATAAAATCGCAAATGAAAAAAAACCGAAAAACATATAAAAATTATTTGAATATTTAATATTTTTTAAAGAATGCCAAATGGAAAAACTCTGATTTTAAAGAGTTATGTTTAGGTTTATTTAATGCATGCACAAAAAGCAAAGTATGTGATTATATCATGATCCCTGCCACGGACAATAATAATGTTAAAAGATCAAACGGATTTTTCAAGCATTTTGTTATTGATTGTTCGGGCGGTTTATTGTGCCTTGTACCTGGGTTTTTTTCAATTTTTTTTCAACAACCGCGTCAACAAAAGACAGATCAAGTGTAATCAGTTAACGAACCAACTGTTTTTATGATTATTTTTGCACAAAAAAGAACACTAAATTCTAGCATCACCAATTTAGCCAGCAAAATTTAAATCAAGAGTCATGACTACAACTTTTGTAGTTTTGTCATTCCATCATATATCATTAAAAAGTGACAAATTGAATTTTAGTGTTTAAAAAAATTAATTTGAATATTTAAGCATTTTCTAAGAAAGACAAATAATAAAATATATTGCCATTTTTTAAGGCTTATGTTTATTTAGTGATCAAACTTGTGTACAAACTCTCATGGGTATCACAGGGCATTAACTAGAAAAAATTTTTTGGAATCATCTTTCTTTCGACAATTCAAACAAAGCTATGTTCAATTTTAGTATTGACAAAAAATTATTTTTAGCAAATAAATATAATTTACATTTTTATCTAAAAGATGGACGTGTCATAAATTGTGAGACTACAGTAGCCTTTGAGTTATGACATAAAAATGCACGTCGAAGTTTTTTATCAACAAGGAGAACACAAAATGGTGAAATTAGAGATTGTATGTCCGTTGTTACCTGGAGAAAAATCAATAAAAGTATGCCATCTTTCATCGGAAATGCAAAAGAGTATACCTAAAAAAGGAAAAATTACTATTTGAATTTTGATTAAATTTTTTTCTATAAAAAATTGGTCAATTGTTTATGGATTACAGTATCAATCAATAATAGAGCCCGTACTAAAAAATTCTGGATGTTTGAAAACTTTGTGTAAAAAACTAACTGCACAAGCAAGAGAAATAAAATGCACAATTAAAAATGCAATTGAAACGGTTAAAAGTCGAAATTCTTGTTTGTATTTGGTTGAATTGGATTTCATTAAATGCCCTTTTTTAAGGGCTACAAATGTAATAAAATCAAATGCAAATGCCAAAACACATGTTAAAGCAAGAATAATTATGTGGACATATGGTTTTCGAAGCTAAAAAGCATGAAAAACTTGTAATTTTTAAGTGTAATAAAAGGTAAAAGTTTTGTTTTTTAAAATTTCGTAAAATTTGCATATCCTAATTTGTCTTACAAGGAACACTATAAACATGTCCCGACGCTTTTTAAACGGTACTTATCCCATTAGATAACCCCAGGGCAGTTATCCACAATCCCAAAAATCTCCAGTGAATGCCCTTTTATTATGCAAATTTTTGGAAAAAAAGTTGGAAAAATCCACAACCCCTAGGTCGACGATTTTTTAAAAATTCCTGTTTCAGTTTTGTCGAACTTCATTATCAAAAATTTGCATAAAGGAAAGCCATTCAACGGAAATATTTTGGGGTTATGCATAAATGCCCTTGGGTTATATCATGGGATAGGTCTCATTCAAAAAGTGACGGGACATGTTAATAGCTTTCCTTGTTAGGCAAATAAGGATATGTAAAATGCGCGAATTTAAATACAAAAAATATCAAACATTTTGACATTATTAAAAGCATACCCATGGAATAGAAGTTCGAAGTCCATCAATTACAAATGCGCTAAAAACAGGACTAAAAAGAACTTGTCCACCAAAATATAGCATCCAAGAAAACATGATTCCAGGAATTAAAAAAGCAATAAAAATAATTCCATAAAAATATTTTCCATTCCATAGAGTTGTATATTCATGTGGGATCAGGATTGCAGTGAATCGATTAAATGCCAAAATTACATGAATTGATGCTTGAACACTTCCAAAAAATACTGTACCAAAAGTGAAAATTGTTGCAACTATATTATATTGCCCAGGAGGTTGAAAATATGGGATTTGGGATAATAGATATCCCAATCTCAAAGAAACACTCGAAAATAAAAGTGTTGCCAAATCTACGATTGCCAAAACTCGTAAAATTATAAAAAATCGAGATTTTAGTTCATTATTATTTTTTGTAAATAAATGAAAAACAAAAATTAAATAAAAAATACATGCGGGAATTATGTAAATTAGGCAATATAAAGAAACTGTTTCAACAGATGCCATTTTTAAGTTATTCAAATTTTATTTCACTGGAATTTATTTGTACTGTAACAAAATAACAAAAAAAATTTTGGTATAACTTTAAATTAAATTTTAACAAAGTAATATGATTTAAGGTAATATTTTTAAAAGAAAAATGTAAGCATGTGGTAAAAAATGAATTATAATAATTAAAGTATCGAAAATACATCAAAGGTAAAGGTCAAGGGCTATAATTTTCTATGTTTTCTACAAAGTGACAATTTGCAATCATCTTAAGGGAAGTATTTTTTGGCATGATAATTAATGCTTTTGTCAACTTTTCCTAGTATGCAAAAATTTTATGGCATTAAAAATGTAGCATATTTGGGTAGTAAGTGCAAAAGTACTTTTATGGGGACAGGATGGGCCAGGTGGCTAGCCAGGTTATAAATCAACATGTCAACACAGTTTGTTTAAACACAAATATTTTTTACAATTGGTGTCAAAGAATATTCAACTGCAACTAAAAACATATGAAACAAAACTTATTCGAGGACTTTTTAAAAACCTTAAAATCAAAGAATCTTGTTATGCATAAAAATGCTGCAATTACACGTCATGTAATTACTTTTTACTAGTACTAGTTCAATGTTAAATAACAACTACTAACTTTAATTAAAAAAGTTTAGTTTTTTTATGAACAATAGCTCATCATTTAAACGTCAATCTTCTTTACAAATTCAATTATTTTTCATAGTTTTTTATTGATTTATTTAAGCATGAAATAAAATATTCAAAAAATTGTAAGAACTATAAAACAACAATTTTTTGTCAAAAATCATTGAAAGCAAAGAAGAATGTAGTTTGTATTTTAGCTATTTCTACAAGTTTTTCTAGATATTTGTTATCCATAAAACGATGCGGTTACATTTAAAGTCAATGATTTCAAAAAAACTTTAATGTTAAATTTATTCATTTTAACTAAAAAACTGATTTGTAATAATTTCGAGAACTAGTTATAATTATTGGCGCTGTCTATTAACCATTGTTCTGCTCACCATACAAATGTTTATCTTCTTCGAAGATTTAATTATCTTTCATAGTTTTTTGTTGCTTAAAATAAAATATTCAAATAAGTAAAAAACATTGAAAAAAATTGTTTTTCTCAAAATCATCAAAAAAAACAAAGAATGTAGTTTGTATTTTGGTTATTCCCACGAGTTTGTTTTTATAAAAATCAGTTATTTATTTTAAGTCATTAAAAATTGCTCAAATCATGTTTATCTTCCTTATAGGAGATTAAGCTACAAACGAATAAAATTCAGCAAAATAAAGACTTAAAAAAGCAATCTCTTAATAATTTCGTAAGTTTAAACGCTAAAAAAAGGTGCTGAACAAATTATTAAATATTTATGGCTAAAAAAGGTAAATTAACAACAATAATTAATCAAAGAGTAATGTCAAAAAAGGACAAGCAAAAAGGATGCAGGCGGAAAAGCAAGAAGCAGCACCGAGACCGTATCCTTCTTTTAAACTTTCGTGCAAAGACAATTTTGTTTCAGCGAGTCCTTTAAAAATGGAAAGATTTTTCCCATAAGAGAAGAAAAATGACTTCAAAAATAGCTTCTTTTTTTAAAATTTAAACTTTTTTCTAAATATCAATACAGAATTCGTTCATTTGAAATACAGCTTGTACTGATTTTTTACCGTCGAATTAATGCGTTTTAAATTTAAATAATTGTAAGTGAAAAATGAAAATATTTTTAGCTAGTGAAAAGATATATCTGGTGCAATGTTAAAATTTACATTTTGTTAAAGACAAACGCGTTTTGTGCATTTATTAAATCGTTCTAATTTTGTAAGCTTGCTGAAAATTAATTAAATGTTGACAAATAATCAAGTTTTTTAGTTAATTTACAATTACACTTCTTTATCTGATATTTCTAAAATATATATATCTTTAATAGAAAAAATTTGCCAGCCAAATGAAAGGGGGCAACTTCTGAGGAAAACCTTTTTTTAACACATCAGGAAATATAGAAATTCATTCGTTTTGTGCTCTTTGACTGAAAAATCTTATTTTTGTCTAAATAAAATCATTAAAAAAAGGTAATTCAAAAACATAAATTTATTTGAAAACAAAAAACAACAATCAAAAAAAAAGATTTGAACAAAAAATTAATCATTTCTTGCTTTATACAATTTCTGATATTCTCTATATTCAGGAAGATTGTTTGGTGGAAGTTCGAGGCATGGAATTCTTTTCGGAGGATTTGCCAAAATTGTATTGATCAAATGTTTACATTTTTCATTTCCACCACAAAATGTATATGCAAAAGACGAAAAAGAAACACCAACATTCACGGTTTCATTCTTCTAAAAAAAGTAAAAGTAGCTTTTAAAGATCAAATATTTACCAACTTACCATAACTAAATCAATAAATTCAGGAAAGTTGCAAGTTTGTGGAAGATCTTGGAATGAAATGAATGGTTCTGTTTTAAAATTTGCTAAAATTGGTGCCATTTTCTTGATTGTATCTGGTTTAAACATATGAGAATTAACAGGAGAAATACTAAAAACAGATGATTATCAATAAATATTCATTAAAGAAAACTTACATTTTAAAGTATTTTAAAGATGAAAGATTTTCAAGAAGTTTATCAAAAGTAACAATGGATTTATCGGAGTATTTAACAGAACAATCAAGAAGATGAATTCGTTCTAATTTTGCAGATGAAGTAAGAAATTTATATTTTTTCCATGAAAAGTGACGATAAAAAATATCAATATTTCGAATATCATTAACAGTAATCATTGAAATCAAGGTAGAAATAAAACAAATATCAAAATATGAATGACGAGGATAAACACTTTTGGGATAAGTGTGAATCACAACAGAATCGTATAACCAAATTTTTGGGATAAATTTTGTTGGATCAAAAATTTCTCCATCTGCATTCCATTTAAATCCATTGACAGCTTTGATACGGTAGATTGGATATACTGATTTCTTGCAATAAAAATATTTGCATGTTTTGATGAGTTTTTTCCATACTGTTGGAGTTGAATTATCGATTAAATGTTTGATGATTGGTAATGGAAGAGAAAATCTTTGTGGACGAGGTTCTTGAAATGTAAAATTGTTATCAAATTGATCATTTACAGCCATATTTGAGAGTGAGAAAGAATGAATATTCGAATATCTATTTGAAAAGAAAACCAACAAATTAAAAAAGTGAATCAAAAATCTAAGAAACTGAAAACTGTTCAAACAAATTTTTTTAAAAGAAGAAGAAATTATCATTGGGTTGCAAAATGCCTTTAAAAAATTGGCACAAAAAAAGAAGCTCTTTTTTTAACAAAAAGTGTTACAGTCCTTTTCGTTAGTTTTTTTAAGAACTGTGCACAACTGGATTTTTTAACAACAGAATTTATTGGTAAAAGTGAAAAAATTATGAAAAAAGGGAGTAAAATATTTTTTGAAAAATCAATAAGGTTTTGTCCATAACAACAAAAGAAAGTATAATCCTTATTTCCGCAACACTTAAGTTCAAGAACTAAGTGTCACTGCGACCCTTAGTTCCCGACACTTAGTTCCATGTAACACTTACTTCCCGACGGTTAGTTCGGTTATTTGTAAAAATATCAATTATAAAATAATAAATTTTAAAAAGTTTTCATTAAATTTTACAGTAAACCAAAAAGCATATTTTTCCACATTCATTATTATTAGTTTTGTTGCTTTGATCAACTTTGCTGCTGTCTAAATTTTTTATTCCAACGACCAAGGCCGTAGAGAGAAAAAAATTTCGGGGTGGGCATTTTCATTTCGGAGGGGGCACGCCTTTGATCTTTTGCCGCCAACACGGCGGCGGCAAAAGATTAAAGGATTTCCGTGTAAAATTTTTTTCATAGTTTTTATTGCTTTATTTAATCTTAAAATAAAATTTTCAAAAATTACAAAAAACTATGAAACATAAAATTTTTGTTAAAAATCTAAGAAAAATGTAGTTTGTATTATCGAAATCAGTTATTTATAAAAAGATGCAATGCTAAGTCATGTCATTAGTAGTAATTAAAAGTTTAATGTTAAATTAATTGAATAAAAATTATAAATTAGTGCAACATATACCTCAGCAAAATATAAATATTGCTGCAATCCATTAAATGTTGATCGAATCATGTTTATCTTCTTTAAAGAAGATTAATGTTTTTTTCATAGTTTTTTATTGCTTTATGCATTCTTAAAATAAAATATTCAAAAATTATAAAAACTATAAAACAAAACATTTTTGTCAAAAATCATCAAACGCTAAGAAAAAATGTAGTTTGTATTTTAACTATGTAAACGAGTTTTTCGAAAAATCTGTTATTCATAAACCGATGTGCTTAAATGTCAAATCATTGATTGTAAACAAAATTTTAATGTAAGATTTATCTATTTCAAATAAAAAATATATTGAATCAACAATGAATGATAGTTATAAATATTGCACAATCTATTAACCATTTTTTTTGTTCATATTTTTTAATTGCTTAAAATTAAATATTCAAAAAAAGTAAAAAAAAACATTGAAAACACATAAATTGTTTCTCAAAATCATCAAAAAAACGAAGAATGTAGTTTGTATTCTGACTATTTCGACGATTTTTTTAAGAAATAATGTTATTCAAAAAAAGATGTAGTACTTCGTCATTTCATTAGCACATTTAATGCTAAATTAACTGATTGAAAATTATAAATTAGTGCACCATTTACCACAACAAAATATAATTAGTACTGTTATTCAAACTAGTTGAAATTTTTCAGGTCATCATACAAACGTTTTTCTCCTTTGAAGGAGATAAAAATCGTTTTCATAGTTTTTTGTTGCATGGAATAAAATATTCAAAAAAGTACTAAAAATTTAAAATGAAAAAAGTCTTTCTCAAAATCATCAAATTTAAGACAAATGTAGTTTGTATTTTAGTTGTTTCTTCTCGCTCTTGGCACTTCATTCCTTTACGCCCCCCCCCCCCCCCCCCCCCCCCTCAAAAAACCTTTTCTTTTTTTCATCATTCGGTTTTGGAATGAAACAAAATTTGCATTTGAAAAAATCAGTTACTGAAGGGGGGCGAAAAGGAAAGAAGTACGCCGCAGCCTACTTTTTTCCTTTTCGCCCCCCTCATTCATATCTCGCAAATTTGCATATGCTTTTCCAAAAATGTATAAAAGGCAAAAGTGACATCGAATTCAGGCTTTTTTTCATCATTTTTCTTCTTGATGAACGGTCTTCTTTTTCTCTCCTTTTTCTTCCAATTTTTTCCAAGTTTTTGTTCTCAAAACGTTGATCAAGTTCAATTTTGGACTTGGTCAAATTTTTGGGAGCAAAAACTTAGAAAAAAATTGGAAGAAAAAAGAGGGGGGGGGGGGCGTAAAGGAAAGAATATTCCATTGTTTTTCTCCAAACTCTTGGATTATCTACTTTTGCCAACCTTTATTTAGGCTTGTGCACTAAATATCATATTAACTTAAAGTTGTTTTTAAAATTTGCCAAAAACAACCTCTATGGTATTTTTCAAATCAGAAATACAGGGTGGTCCATTTATAATTTTAACACATTTTGTGATGGCAAATTGATTGCAGAAGGTCTCAGAAGCTCATATTTTGTAGGAAGGTCACTAACAAAGGGGAGTATCTTTTGCGCCAAAAATTTTGGCATTCTGGGACATTTTGCCAAACCGCGCCAAATTCAAATTTTTTTGATCCTGGACGTAAAACCGTGCATTGGCTATATTAATTGAGTCATTATCAACAATTTAAGACGCCGAGGACATCTATTGGATCATTATTTATCGTTTAACCTCAAAAATTCAAAAAAACTTTTTTTTCTTTTAAACGCCTAATTTTTGGTTTTTATAGGTTTTCAAGGGTGGGGAATTCGATTCTGATAATTATTTTTAATGGTTCTAACGTATTTTTAGTTTAGTGAATACTTTTGGTAAGAAATGTCGAAATGTCAGTTTAAACTAAAAATACGTTAGAACCATTAAAAATAATTATCAGAATCGAATTCCCCACCCTTGAAAACCTATAAAAACCGAAAATTAGGCGTTTAAACGAAAAAAAAGTTTTTTTGAATTTTTGACGTTAAACGATAAATAATGATCCAATAGATGTCCTGGGCGTCTTAAATTGTTGATAATGACTCAATTAATATAGCCAATGCACGGTTTTACGTCCAGGATCAAAAAAATTTGAATTTGGCGCGGTTTGGCAAAATGTCCCAGAATGCCAAAATTTTTGGCGCAAAAGATACTTCCCTTTGTTAGTGACCTTCCTACAAAATATGAGCTTCTGAGACCTTCTGCAATCAATTTGCCATCACAAAATGTGTTAAAATTATAAATGGACCACCCTGTATTATAATAAACAAACGTCTTTGTTTGAAAATTTAAATTTTAGGAGAAATAAAGTACAAAGACGGAACTACATTATTTTTCTTCAAAGAAAAAAAGAGTTCATCGAAACTGAGAAAAAGAAAAACGATCAATGTTTTTTTTGTTTCACGAATTATTTGAACATTTAATTTACAAATGTTTGAAGAAAAAAAGATAAAACAAATTTCGCAGGTATTTGGTTTTTACTTTCATTTCATTTGTAATTGCCGTGCGTATAATGAAGAATTTGATGCACAATAAAAAATCAATTTTTGACTATTATGTTTTGGTCAAAGATTTACTTCGTTGAATTTATTTGAATACATTTAGGAGCACTTTGTTGCAAAATGATTAAAGAGCCCATGTTTTTGTATCTTGTCATTTGTATCATTTCAAGATAAAAAATATATAAAAATATCACGACGAAACACACAAAAAAACGTGCAAAATTTTTTTATATCATTAACTCTCTTAGTTTATTTTAATGACTAAGTGTTTTGTAACACACACAAAAGTTTAAAGAAAAAGGACACAATAAAAACTTTATGATAAAAAATCTACCTTGTAATGACATACCCACACACTTTTTCCAAATGTGTTAAAAGTGTAAACAACATTCAAACACAAAATTTGTTGTCATTTTTTTGTGTTAGTTTTTTTTTCAACACACAGTGAAAAACGATTAAAATTATCAAGAAATATTTTTTCTATGCAAAGTAGTATAAATTTCTTCTACTTTCTTTAAAAAAAACAATTTCATTGTTTCAACAAGGCGGAAAAAAATTATCTTAAAAATGTGAGTTTTTGTTACTGTAATCATTATACAAAAAATTTTAGGGCTTTGAAAGAGAAAGACAAGCAACATATTTCTGAATTAATTATTGAACAGTGTACCCAAGCAGAATCAACAGCAAAAAATCTTCTTCATGCACCGGAAGCATGCTGCATTATTGAAACAATTGCTGTTCTTGCATCTTGTACTAAAGATCCATCACTTCGAAGCGGTGAAAAGGATGAAAAATTCTTGTTTTTACGAAAACCAGAATCCTTCAAAGCTTCCCTTTATCAAGTTATCAATTCAATGTGTGAAGCATTTCGAGTTGCCAATAATTCAATGGATAAAATTCATTTGAGCCTTAATACAATGCCTGCAACAATGATCGATATGTTGGAAGCTTTGGATGATGTAAGGATCTTTTAATTATTTCAAAATTATAGAACAGAAAAAATCCCAATTTTTAGTATGATGAGCCTGATTCCAAACAAATTATTTCTCACTCACTTTCAAACATAACCCGATCAGCTAATATTTGCGTTAAAGCTGCAAAAGATGCAGATGACGAATGTAAGAAAGCTTTGAACGTAATCCAGGGTATATTTTTTCAATTAATTAACTATCAAAAATTTAAATTTTTTTAGAACTGTTACAAGCTGCTATTGCCACTCAGGGAAGAAGCGAACATCGTACTGAAGCAGCTCAACTTGAAATGCAAGAGCAAAAACATTTCCAAGAACAAAAGCAACGACAATTAAAAGCTTTGGAAGAGCAAATCAAAGAACAAGAGAATATCGTTCACGAAGCTCGAGAAGATTACAAAGTAGTATAAAAAGTTTTTAACTTAAATTAAATTTTACATAATTTAGTTGCGGATGGGGCAAAGCACAGATTTTACTGGTGTTTTTGGTGCTATGTTTGTTGATAATTTTAATAACCTTGTACAATCAGTTTTAAAGTCGGCTGAAAATCTTTCTGGAGGTCTTGGTAATCTTCCAGTTAGTGTTTTAACTGTATTAAAAAATGCAAGTAATGACTCCAACACGTTTATGAAAAAAGAAGACATGATTGGCCTAGCAATAGTAAGTTACGATTTTTATAACATAACGAAATATAAAAGTTTTTATAGGAAAGTACACTTCTTGAATGCATGGAAGATATTGTAAAGCAGAACAATGAAGATGTTACGGCACAAGCAGAAGGACATATTAAAAATCTTAAGTACGCAAACACATATAAAACAGTTTCTGAAATGGGAAAGATGCTTCGGAAAGGTAGCAAGCTCTTGATTGAAGGTTTAGAAAGCATCCAAAAGAATGAACCTGATTGTCAGAAAAAATTTGAAAATGCAAAAACTGCTGCTAGCTTTAACATGAAAGCATACGAAAAAGCACACAATTCGGAAGAAGTAAATGAAGATATCTTTAAGACTATGACAAGTGAAGAAAGACAAACATTTATGCGAATTCGAAACGTAAAAACATAATATAACAAACACTTTTTCAATACAGTATTTTTAGGAAAACCTAAAAGTTTCTCGTGAAACTTTAGCCAGTGAACGACAGCGACAAGATGAATTACGGAAGGAGCAAACTGCAACAGATGAACAACTTTGTGAAATTATGGCAAACTTGGAACGTTTAAAACTCGAAGAAGTTGATTTAAAAGATGTCGTTAAATATTTACGTCAAGGAATTCAACAACTTTCTCGTGTTCAAATTGCATGGAAAAATATTGTTGCATTTTTCAATCAAATTCGAAATACCGTTGAAGGACCTATGATTGAACACATCCATAGTGTGACAACTCATGTTGAAGAAGCTACGGATGGAAGTATGAGCTCTTTAAAGCGTCGTATACTTCTTCGTGAAGTTACAAAAGCATGTGCAGTTGCAAATGTTTTAATGCAAAGTGCACAACTTTATAAAGAAATTTCGAAAGAATATGTCATGCCAATTATTGATAAATCAATTGTAAATATCGGATTGACACAACCTGAAGCCCAAGTAAGATGTTAATTAAACATTAATTGCCATGAAATAATTTATAATTACAGGCACTTCAATACAACATTGTCACCAATTTCAACAAAGTACGAGAATGTGTTGAAAGCAAAATCGACTTTCATAATGAAAATCTTACAAATAATGTTCGTGCAAAGATGATAAAGCAAGGTTTTAATGTTGGTCGGGCAATTGAAGACAAAAAAGTAAACGAACGTAGATTATTTTTGGAGTAAATTATTATTTAATTAATTTTAAAAATATTTTCTCAAACATTTATCTATTATTTGTTTTTTTTTTCAGTTTGAATGAATGAATATTTAAAAAAAATAGAATTGTGTTAAATAAATAAAGTTGAGAGATATTTTAAAACCTAATTATAATTTCAAAATACCGAAATAATATAAAAACCTAAAAAATGTCGCTAATGTTTGTTTGGACAAAATCTGATATTCAACTTCAACTGTTCCTTCAAAAGCTATAGTACTTTTTTCAAAAAATAACTTTCGACTTCGAGGTAGCAACAAAGATCACATTAGGCATGCTCAAAATGATTTTATAGGTTTTCTTGTTGCAAAGTACACTTTATCGTTTAAATAGAATAAACATAAAAAGGCAAGTAAATAAAGCGCTTGGGCGGAAAGAATAAGCACATGATTGCTTATCAAAATTTTTTAAAACAATCTTTTTCCCATAACGGAATTTTATTGCGGAAAAGTTTATTCAAATGGCTTTACATCTGGAATACACTTTCCTGCTCTTACTTAATCAAGTTGAATTCAGCAGGTATAAATAAAATTAAAAACATTTAATAATTTTAGATATTTTTTTAGAGATGAAGCCAAAACGTTGTTTGTATTCAAGCATTACAATAACCGAGGAATTAAGGATTTAAATTTGATCAAAAAAGTAAAAATGTAATTGAAGTAATTGTAATTATTTCATTTTACCTTCTTAGGAATTACACAAGTTAATCAATGAAATTAATTCTTCAGTTTTAAAAAGAATTTATCTTCGATTAGTGAAAAAAGATTTAGCAGAAAATATTTATGAAACAATAATCGAAAATAAAACTAAACTACTTGAAATTATTAACAGATTTAACATTCTTTATAATTTAATCATAGAAACTAATGGAAATCTCATGATTATGCGACAAAGAAGTGAACAACTATGTGATGAGCTTACAAATCGAAAAAATGGGTTAGAAATTCATTTAAATATTTCTAAAAAGAACCTATTACAAAAAGAACGTGAACTCTCAAAGGTAAAAATGTTTTTTTTTATTTGAAATTTTTACGGAAGCCAAAGTAGCGCTTAAAAAATAGAGCAATTTTAAAATCTCTTCCACGGGCTATCTGACACATTATGTTCATCATAAATGGTGCATTTTTTATGGATGGCCGCAAGACTAAAAACTTGCATTTATTAAAATTTTTTACCGTTTAGATTCTAAACGAATGCGAAGCCGAAACCCGTCATATCCAAAACTCAACTGCTGTTCTTAAAAAAACAACTCGTTACTACAACATTGGAATAATAGCAACAACTGTAGCATTTGCGTTATTATCTGAAAAAGGGGTAACGTTTGTTGCTTTGTCAGGTCAAGGTCGTCGAGAGTTGTGGACGGGGGCATTAGGGGCATTTGCTTTCTCCAAATTTCCTAAATCCGCCGTTTGATCTTTTGCTGCATGCCGCAAAAGATCACAGGCTTGCCCCCTTCAAATATAAATCCTGGCTATTGTTTCAGGCCACCAGATGGAAGTGTAAGTTGAGCCGTACTTACAATATGTTTTTAGTATATCAAAAAACACTGTTGTTACCCGAAACCAAGGCCGTATTTAGGGGGGGGGGGGGCATTCGGTACATGTGCCCCCCCCTAAAATCAAAAAATCCTTTTATCTTTTGCTGCCGCCGTGTTAGGGCGGCAAAAGATCAAAGGCGTGCCCCCCTGAAACGAAAATGCCCATTCCGAAATTTTTTTCTGCCTACGGCCTTGCCCGAAACTGTACCGTCATCTGGGGATCTCTACTGAAGACAATACAAAATATTTAGTAATAATTCTTATTTTTAAGAGTGAATTTATTGCCAGAGTTCCAATGGATCATCTTCAAAACGCTAAAGATAAGTTAGTGTCAGCACTAACAGATAAACAAAAGAAACAAATCCAACAAGCTGAAATCAAAAGAGATTTTTTAATAGACACGGCAAAAAAAGAACGAGGTACAATAAATGTTATAAAAACAAATAATTTTTTTCATCCTAGAAAAAAAACGTGCACTTGAAAAAGAAGAAGACCAAATATACTTTGAACTAAGAAAAGCTCAAGAGGAGTGCGGAATTCAAAAAATGAAAGCAAATGTTTTTGATCATGTTATCAAAAGCACCTGTCATTTTCAAAGTATGTTTAGACAGCTGCAAGCTCATATGGATGAAATCGTTAATATTTATGAAACACATCATTGCTCCTCGTCTTCTAAAATGCCTCAAGATATACGTGATCGAAAGCTCCTTGCTGAACAAATGACAACAATCTTGAAGGAAGCTCAAGTTGTTTATGATCAGTTTGAATTAAAAGAGATTTCGTTTTCAATCATTTATTCTGATCAAGGCTAACAAAAAATTATTGCCCATCCATACACAAGCTGCATGTATGAGACTAAATTCAACCAGCGTTTTTAGACCCCTTTAAAATATTACTTATACACTTACAGATTATCTATTTTGGGGTGTATTATTATCAATGTTTGTTATTGATTTGTGACTTGGTTTTGCATTAAAATGTTTTTTTATAATACAGAATGAAAAGTAATGACAAGTGAAACAATAATTGACCAAACATAAACAGGATTAACAACATTAATTATAAGGGTGATCCATAAGTTCGTTCCGCGGTTTGACCAGCTGGCATTTTAAAATTAACAGAACAATATGGGGTGAAATTTTGCATACGGATAGCCTCAGGGGTTGTGCGAAGGGGGTTAAAAGGGTTTTTTGTGGAATTGGAATTTTCATGGAATTTTCAGGGATTTTCTGGAATTGACCAGAATTTTCGGGTATTCCAAGGTACAAATGAACTAAAAATAGGGGAAATTTTGATTTTATGGCATGGGAGGCTCAATTAAACATGGTAACATCACATTTTTGTGATTTTTGGAATTTTGGGAATTTTCAGGAATTTTCAGGGATTTTAACGTGAACATGTCCAAAACTGTTACAAAAATTAGTGATTGTAGAAGTTAGGGATACAGCAATAGCACTTAGATGTCAGGATTTTTATTTTTTGGGAATTTCGGAAGTTTCATGGAATTTCCATGGAATTTTCATGGAATTTTGTGGAATTTTGGGGAATTTTGACGGAATTTTTTAGTTTTTTTTAATTTTTTTCTTACAAATAATGATGGATAAAGCATAAGAAAATTGTTTCTGAGCATAATGTGGAATTTTGGAATTTTTGTGGAATTTTGGTGGAATTTTGAGGATTTTTGATGGCATTTTTTAGTTTTTTTTATTGTTTTTCTTACAAATAATGACGGATAAAGCATAAGAAAATTGTTTCTGAGCATAATGTGGAATTTTCGAATTTTTGTGGAATTTTGGTGGAATTTTGAGGAATTTCGATGGAATTTTGTGGAATTTTCGTGTTTTTTCATGATGAAGCAATAATGGTTTAAGCATACAGAAAGCCCACTTGTGCCAAATTTGGAATTTTAAAAGTTTTTTTGGAATTTTAGTGGTATTTGGCGGAATTTTCAGGTTTTTCATCTTTTTAATTCTTAAAAAAATTTTAACATTTTTTCTTGAAGAAACGAATTGCTTGCGGGCTTGTTTTCCAGATTACTGTGGAATGGTGAAAAATTTTAAATCATTTTTGTCGTCCAAAAATCGTAGTAAACAAGTTTATTCATTTTTATTGCATCATTTTGAAAATTAAATTTTTAAAAAATTAAAAAAAAATTATACTAAGTTAGTCATATTTACAAAATTTATTACAATTTAATCCACATCAAAATAATCGCCATTGGCTTCGACAGTCTTTTGCCATCGTTCTGGAAGTTTTGTGAATCCTCGGACCCAGAATCCGGGTGGTCGGCTACTAATCCATTCACCAATACCTTCTTTAACCTGCTCTTCATTTTCATATCTTTTGCCATTGAGAAAATTTTGAAGGGAGAGAAAAGCTTGATAATCTGTTGGTGATAGATCAGGTGAATACGGTGGATGAGGCAAAACTTCATATTCAAGTTCTTGAAGTTTGTTTTTTGTCAAAACCGCCGTATGCGGTCTTGCGTTATCATGAAGAAAGATAACATGCTGTCTATGTGCTCGTTTTTCTTGAATTGCAGCTTGAAGACGATCAAGTTGTTCGCAATAGAATTGAGCAGTAATTGTTTGCCCATGTGGAACAATTTCCCAAAGAAGAACTCCTTAAAATAGTTTTTATTTGTTATCCCAAAAAAGCGATAATAAACACTTTTTAGGATGCAAATCTGGTCTTGGTGTTGGATCAGGGGTTGAACCCTCTAGAACCCATTGACCCCGTCTGAGAACATTTTCATACAAACACCATTTTTCGTCACAGGTGACGATATCATCAAGACGGAGATTATTTTCTCGATAACGATTAAGTAAAGATGATGCAGTTTGCATCCGAGTCATCATATTCAAAACAGTAAGCTTATGAGGGACCCATCTGCCGAGTTTATATGACTATAAAAAGACAAATTTTTACTTTTAACTTTACGCAAAACAAACCATGCCAATTTTGTGAAGATGTCTTTGGATTGTACCAAAAGAAGATCCCAATCGATCAACAAGAGTATCAATAGTTGCGCTTGGATCATCCGCAATGGCTTCACGTAATAATTCATCATCGAACACTTCTGGTCGGCCATTGCGTTGATTGTCTTTTAAATTTGTTTCATTATTTTCACCATTTTCGAATCGCATTTTCCATTTACGACATGTGCGTTCAGTGATAGCATCTTTTCCATAAATGTCTTGAATTTTTTTAGCCATTTCTTTTCCACTAATTTCGGGATTTTGGTTGTAAAATGCAAACATTAAATGTCGATAATGTTCTTTCGCATGAATGGGATCAAGACGAACCGGCTTGACAACATGTTTTATGGGGCCGGAATTCGGATTGAGAAGTTTTTGAGAGGCTTTGAATTGCATAACCTCTGGCTTAGTTGGTTGTGATTTGGCACGTCCTCTCGGAAATTCAAAGACATCCTAAAGTCCAAAAGTTTTTATTTTCTTTAATTCATAAATTTTGCTTACCTCCTTTGGGATTATTGTTTCAAATGAATTTTTCAATGAAAGCTTTTGAACAACGATAGGTTCATCTTTTGCAGGAGTTTCAATGCTATTTTCGTAAGCCGCAATGTGAATCGACAAAGTTGAAACAGTTTCGTTTGAATCTTTTGTTTTTTTCCAGCGTTTGTAACGGTTTTCTCCATCATCTTTAAAATAATTCGTCAATTCAAGTTTGCGATTAAAGGAAAAAGAATCATATTTCTTTTCAGAATTTGTCCAACGATTGCGGGTGCGACTTTGAAAATATGGATCATAATCAATCTTTTTTTGAAATTGATGATGATGCATTTCAGACGATGGATTCATTGACAAGGCAGGATTTCGATTCAAGCTCAAATTAACATATCGATTTTCATCGGTAGAAAACACTTTGTTACCAGGCATTGAGCAACAATTGGCAGCCATCGATAAATTCATAATTTTCAAACAATACTTTAATGAATTAGTTTATTGCATGAAAAATTTTACACTGTTTGCCTTTTATACTGTTGAGCATTAAAAACTAGAAAAATCGAGAAAAATCCAAAAATTCAATATTCAAAACATTTCATCAAAAATATGATGAAATAAAAAAACAAATTTTAAAAAGGATGAGCAATTCGTTGCATTTTTTGCCACCCGTTTTTGAAATAATGTGATGAAATTCAGCAAAAATTTATATGTCCAAAAAAGAAACAAAAATTTTTTTTATGTTTTTAACAACTGCTGCCTTACTTTATTAAAGTTTTGTTTCAATTACTGTCAAAATTAAAGACGTAAAAATTAACAATCAGCTAAAAAAATTCAAAAATTATTCCAAAGTTTACAACTTTAAAAAAAATTTTGAGATCCAGGCATGCCCGTAAGCAATTCGTTTCTTCAAGAAAAAATGTTAAAATTTTTTTAAGAATTAAAAAGATGAAAAACCTGAAAATTCCGCCAAATACCACTAAAATTCCAAAAAAAACTTTTAAAATTCCAAATTTGGCACAAGTGGGCTTTCTGTATGCTTAAACCATTATTGCTTCATCATGAAAAAACACGAAAATTCCACAAAATTCCATCGAAATTCCTCAAAATTCCACCAAAATTCCACAAAAATTCGAAAATTCCACATTATGCTCAGAAACAATTTTCTTATGCTTTATCCGTCATTATTTGTAAGAAAAACAATAAAAAAAACTAAAAAATGCCATCAAAAATCCTCAAAATTCCACCAAAATTCCACAAAAATTCCAAAATTCCACATTATGCTCAGAAACAATTTTCTTATGCTTTATCCATCATTATTTGTAAGAAAAAAATTAAAAAAAACTAAAAAATTCCGTCAAAATTCCCCAAAATTCCACAAAATTCCATGAAAATTCCATGGAAATTCCATGAAACTTCCGAAATTCCCAAAAAATAAAAATCCTGACATCTAAGTGCTATTGCTGTATCCCTAACTTCTACAATCACTAATTTTTGTAACAGTTTTGGACATGTTCACGTTAAAATCCCTGAAAATTCCTGAAAATTCCCAAAATTCCAAAAATCACAAAAATGTGATGTTACCATGTTTAATTGAGCCTCCCATGCCATAAAATCAAAATTTCCCCTATTTTTAGTTCATTTGTACCTTGGAATACCCGAAAATTCTGGTTAATTCCAGAAAATCCCTGAAAATTCCATGAAAATTCCAATTCCACAAAAAACCCTTTTAACCCCCTTCGCACAACCCCTGAGGCTATCCGTATGCAAAATTTCACCCCATATTGTTCTGTTAATTTTAAAATGCCAGCTGGTCAAACCGCGGAACGAACTTATGGATCACCCTTATATTTAAAACAGGGACGGCTCAATAACTTTTTGACGACGCAAATTCCAATTCGCTGTAAACAACTCCAGCAATAATACACTTGATTTTTTCTGCAAGCAGTTTTTGATCTTTTTGTACGGTTCTTGGTAAATTTGATGGAGAAATTACATGTGTTTCGTAAACATTAATAACTTGATCCAAAGGTTGTTGCCATTTTTTAAAAGTTATTTGAAAATTACATAAGAGTTTTATCATTCTTTCAAAAGATTTTACTTTCTTTGTTTGATTTTTATCTTCTTTTTTAACATTTTCGTATTCAATTTTAGTCGATTCTAATTCTTTTGTCAGACGGTTTTTTGCAGCTATAAAAGAAAAAATTGTTATGAAAGATGTGAAAAATATGAAAGACCTTTTTCTCTTTCAACTTCTTCCAGTGCAAATTCTTTTAAGGCAACACATTTTTCGAAATTTGCTTCTAACGGTATTTGATAACCTTTTGCAAAATATTTGTAACCATCTTTGTAGGCGTGATAACAATAACAAGCAATAGGCTAAAATATTTTATATTTTTAAAGATAGCTGAAACTAATTGAAAACAAACTATAGCAATGCATATCGGCGAAAAAAATATTGCTGCGATTGTTACGGAAGAACAAGCAATTGCTCCTGCAACATTTGCTTGAAAGGAAAGTTCTCTTACCGTAGACATACTCAACGAACGCCGGGATTGGGGCTTCATCTTTTGCCCATAAACTCGTCTAGTATAAGGTATAATTGTGGCAAAAAATTAGCTGCGCAATCCTCATCCTGTGGGTTTACCAGGGACTCAAAGTTACTGTAATACAGTAATCCACAATGTGAAATCCACACCTTTAATTTGCATATTCTGCAAATTTTAGAAGCTAAAACATTTTAAATGTTTCAGATTCGGATTCAGCATGCCCGAAAACCTATAAATCTATGAAATAGGGCCAATAAATTAGAACTTTCTAGAAATCTAAACAAATGTACGGAAAAATGGTGCTTCAAAATTATATTCGCTCGTCTGAAAAAATTTGCATACAATTTTTTTGTAGAAACTAGTGTTTAAATGTGGTTAAATATTCTTTATTAATCATATTTGGGAATCTAATAGGGAAAAAAGTCAATTGTACTGATTAGTCATCAAGGTAAAATTGCGGTATTCGGTGTAAATCAAGATAGTTCATATTACGGTGCAGCGATGACGAATTGGTTTTAGTGAATCTAAACATTCCATTTCGTATTTTTACCATAATTATTACATCCACAATGCTTGATAAAGAATATTTAACTAAATTTAAACACTAGTTTCTACAAAAAAATTGTATGCAAATTTTTTCAGACGAGCGAATATAATTTTGAAGCACCATTTTTCCGTACATTTGTTTAGATTTCTAGAAAGTTCTAATTTATTGGCCCTATTTCATAGATTTATAGGTTTTCGGGCATGCTGAATCCGAATCTGAAACATTTGAAACGTTTTAGCTTCTAAAATTTGCAGAATATGCAAATTAAAGGTGTGGATTTCACATTGTGGATTACTGTATTACAGTAACTTTGAGTCCCTGGTAAACCCACAGGATGAGGATTGCGCAGCTAATTTTTTGCCACAATTATACCTTATACTAGACGAGTTTATGGGCAAAAGATGAAGCCCCAATCCCGGCGTTCGTTGAGTATGTCTACGGTTAGCTGATCTCTAACATCAGTTTGCGCTGTTTTAGCTTGTTCTAGATTATGAAATGATTCTTCATATTGTAATTCTGCCTAAAAGTGTTTTCATAATTTATGTTACTCAAATGCAATGGTGAACCTCTTTTTGGGGTTAAAAACTCCGTTTCCGATCGGAAATCACTTTGCCAAAGTCTATGGAGATTTGTTACATTAAAAGAAATTTGTAATATTTTAAGTTAACTCTTGCTTTTTTGATAGTTCCATTTAATCCATAATATTCTTTTAAGAATTATGTTTCTAATGAGCTCTGGCAAAGTTCTCTCCGGTGCCATCCAATCGGATCCGGTTGGAAACGGAGTTTTTGACCCCAGAATGGGGTCCATAATTGTATCAAATAACTAACCTGTAAATACTCATTTTCTTTTTCCAATAAACTTTTTTCAGTGCTTTTTAAGCAAGATTCAATAAATGACTGATGAATATTTAGTTCATCTGAACGTTTTTCACATTTTTGCCCAATTGAAATGGCATTTTCGTTAATTAATAAAACAGATTTATAAACAGCGTTGAAATCGGCGAGCAATTTTTGCAATTTTGAACTTTCTTCATTAATTGTATTATAAATTGTTAATGATAGATCATTGATATCGTTGTTGACATTTATCAATTTCTGAAAAAAGACTGAACATAAATTGTTTTTTGGCTTTTTTCATCTTCTTTCCAAACTAGAATAATCGGATTTAAAATTACAGGACTATAAAACAACCTCTTTGATATCCTGCATCTGTGAAGTTCCATGATTAACACATTGCTGAAATTGTGCAAAAACATTTTCTTCATTTCTAAAAACAAAACTTTAAAAACAAAACAATCCTAGTTTTGAAATTACCTGTCAAGCTGAATTTCGTTAACTGTGGAAATGAAGCTATGAAAAATGTTGACAGACATAATATAAGATCTTTTTATTATTGTTTTCAATTTTTAATTTTTTGGCTAATAAAAATTTTCTTCGATATAAAGTCATAAGAAAACTAAATAAAATGTGAGATTATTTCCTTTTTCAGTGATAAAAATTTTACTTTTTTAACGACACCCAATTTCAAGGTATAAAATAAAAAACTAAAAAATATGCATTTTTACGCGATTACAAGGGTGCGGCAAAGACAAAGTTTAAACTACATACATGTAACAAATACTTCGACCCCACATTTGATAATTTTTAAAACTGCAATAAAAACAACAAATTTCAGGTTACAAATTTTCAAGTCTACATGTGACTGCAAGAAATTAGTTGATTCGATTTTCTTTCAATTCAAGCTTGCAATTATCATATTATTTCAAAGTGTTTTTCAACAAATTTTTTTTGTCGTTCAGTCGATTGTCATTTTTTTTGTAGGGGCTGTCTTAGCAGTTGTACCCATTTTTTTCTGTGCATGTATTGTCATATACTTATGTATTGGATGTAATGTTTTTTTAATAAATCAGACAACAGCACCCTCTCTGGTATTTTTGAAAGTACATTTATTTTGTCCAACAAATACACCGTTGTTATTAATAAAAAATACTGTCATTCATAAAAACAATGTAATTGCATCATGTCGTTTGTTCCATTAACAAGCACGATGCTAACAACATAAAAATAGATATGTCAAAAAACTTAAATTAATACGTATAAAACATTTTCAAGGTTTTCAGCGCATGTAAAAGATAAAAATATTGTCAAATTTCTTTTATTTTATTGTATGCCTTGTTAATAATCCATTGTTCAGATTTATAGATTATAACAAATTTTTAGTTAACTTTTATATAAAATTCTTTTTCATTCTTTTTTATTGCTTTAATTCTAATTTCGAGCTCAAAATTAAATATTCAAAAAAGTACGAAATTAACAAAAACAAAACGTTGCGGCTAAAAAATAAAAAATCTTTTAAAACAAAAATTGTAGTTCAGTTTTAGCTTTTTTTCTATGACGACAAAAACTAATATAAAAAAGCTAAAAACTTATACATCTTTCACATTTTATGTTCACCATCAGCATTTTACAGTATAGTGAATGTATTTTGTTTATACATTTTGCTTTTATAATTACGATGAAAATGGTTTCTACTTTGTTGTAAATGGCTTCATTTAAAATGTAATGGAAATGATCTCTGCATGTTTTCAATAAATAATTGCTCAAGGTTTTAGATAAAAATCTTAAATCTAAATGTTCTTTTCAAGAATGTTCTAACAATCAAATATTCAAATGATATTTATGAATTAAGAAAAAAACAATTTCATTCAAAAAGTGACAAAGATTCAGTGTGAAAATTTATATTTCAGAAATAAACTATAAAGACGAAACTACATTTCTCACCATCAAAACTGAAAAGAAGAAAGAGAAACAATAAACGTTTTTCTGAGAATAATATTTTGAATATTTAATTTACAATTATTACAAGAAACGGATGGTAGAAGCAAATTAAACCTTTAACAAAATGCGTAAATTTTTGATTTTTGGGTTTTATTCCATCTGTGCATCTTCATTCAATGGGGTCTTTAAAAAAGAAAAAAAGTAATTTTTCGTGACGAATATTTTTTTCATTGATTGCTTTATCGTATGGGATTGCCCAGAAATCACGTGACCATGAGGGGGGAGGGAGGGGGTAAGCCCAATGGTCACCCGGCTTTGATGTTGTCGGTAAAAGGCTTTGATCTTTGGTCACAAGGGGAGGGAGGGGGTTTGAAAATCACATTTTTTTGGTCACGTGATTTCTGGACAATCCCTATTTGCTTGAAAACACTTGGGAGTACCTTAAAGTGAGGCATTTATTGAAATAAAATTTTTTCGATTGGCCTAAATTTCTATTTCATTTTGCAGTGTAACCACTGGAACTTTTTTCGCCAAAAGTTCTAGTCGTTAAACTTTGTGGTTTAAATTTTATATACCAGTAATAAACTAAAAAGACAAAACAACACCATCAAAAAACAAAGAAAAAAACGATCACTGTGATTTTAAAAAGAATAACAGTTCGAATATTTAATTAACAAATATTGTTAAACTAGGGTTGCTGGCGCGCCCGATTTTCCGAAAAAGGTGGGCGCATGCGCCCGTGACCTTAAAATTCAAAATTTACTAATATGTACAGTATAAAAATGCCAAAAATGGGTATTTTAGCTATAAATAGCATTATTTATAGCATGAATTTACTTATTTTTGTCGTTACTAATTTTTAAAGATAAAACATCGTGAATTTCTTAAATTATATGTGTTACAGTATCCTCAGGATACTGTAACACATGCAAAAAATTAAGACAACATAGCTAATTGTTCCACTTATCGTTTTTTGGCTTAAAAAAGATAATTTTATAAGGAAATAATTTGTTGTTTTGTCAATTGTTCGGAAAAAATTACCATTATTTGGATTTTGGACCGGGCGCAACCATCGGGCGCGCCCGGACGACAACCCTATATTAAACAAGCCCCAGCCGAAGACAAAAAAGAAATGTGAATGAAAAGGGTAATCAAAGGTCAGAGTTTTTTTAAAATTGAAATGAGACATGGTGCAAATGCGCAAAAGGTTTTTTTCCTTTTTTACTCTTCTATTGCTTCAAATTTATTTCGAAACAAAGAAAAAGAAAAATCTAGTTGCGCACATTTTTTACAACATTTTTTCTTTCGCTTTTTTACATTTGTGCCAAATTTTATTTTTTAAAACTATTTGTTGTAAATGCTGTCACTTCGAATCACAGCTGAAAAAACATTAAATTTCGTTAAAGCTGTTTTAAAAATGCAAATTTTTTTTCAACAGTTTCATAGCTCAATCTTTCATATAGTTCTGCAGCCATTTTTTAAAAATTTGAATTACCACTTTTCCTCTATGTGTAATTGAAAATGTGTTTGTCTGTCTGTCTGTTACATTATTGATAAACTATGCCGTGTTTGGATTCAAAATGTTGAGAATATGATGGGGATAATGATGAAATATGTGCGGTGCTCCGGAGAAGTCCGGAACATTGTGATTAAGAGCTTTGAAAGTGGGATCCAAAGAAGAATGAAAGGAAAGATGCAAATTTTTGGGGGAATAAATGATTGTGAGTGAATGTGAATGGAGGAATGAAGGAAAGTGAATGCAAATGGATTGTGAATGGAATGATTAGAATGAAAGCACATCATTTTTCATTGTGTTTCATTTCTTGCATTCTTTCGTGGGCAAAGGCGGTCGTTGATGAGAGAGAACAGTTTTGTAGCAACGAGTGCAGATTAGCTTCGGAGTTGTGTAAATGGAATATTATTTAATTATTAAAGATATTTAAAAGGTTACATGATAAAGTTTTGCTCAATTTATCATTATCTTTGTTTGCCGTCGATTTGATGTCGATGCCTCGCCGACCGAAGGGAGCCGAGGATGTATTTATGTAATATTAATGAATAAGGAAAGATATGACAATTATGTTTCGTATTGTATAAATGTTTTCGCATACTAATTTTTTTTAAAACTTTAAAGAATTAGTTTTTAACTTTTAAGCAGTTTATAAATCAACTTTAATGGCAGCATTATTCAAATAATTCAAGAATTTATAAAAAATTGCCGATTGAAATTCAGTAAAAACTGATGTAAAAGATTTGCATAATAAATGCAGAAATTTGCTTAATAAAAGACAAAAAATTTTAAAAATGTTGGAATTAGTGAGTTAAAAAAGATTGAAATGGTTTTGCAAATTTGCAGAAATTTTTGAAAAAAAGTTGAAGGGTTAGTGAAAAAGTTGATAAAAAATGGTGTAATTTTGGCAATCGCCGTGTTTATTGCTTTGTTAAAAAGCACCGGCTTTAGCCGGGGCGACGCTTGTCCAATATGTGTAATTGTGAATGTGTTTGTCTGTGGGTTGTAGCATCTGCGATAAACTATGTCATGTTTGGTATTAAAATGTTGCGATTGGGATGCTGATCATGAAAAGTTTTACCCGGTCTACCGGAGGCGCTCGGAACATTGCGTTTAAGAGCAGTGAAGTTGAGAACCAAAAAAGAATGAAAGGAAAGATGTAAATTTTTGGAGGAATGGAAAAAGATGAGTGAATGTGAATGGAGGAATGATGAAAGTGGAATGCAAATGAATGGTGAATGGAATGATTAGAATGAAAGCACATCATTTTTCATTGTATTTCATTTCTTGCAGTTTTTTGTGAGCAAGAAAGGTGGTTGATGAGAGATTACAGTTTTTTGACGATGAATGTAGATTAGCTTCGGCTTCCACAGGACAGGAAGCCGATGCTGTGTAACTGGAATATTATTAAGTGGTTAAAGATGTTAAAAAGGTTATGAGATAATGTTTTACTGCATTAACATTATCTTCCTTTGTCAGCAATGCAGCATGAATTGCTCCGGCGACCGAAGGGAGCCAAGGTTCTAATAATTCTATTAATATTATACTTTTAGCCTAAAAAAATTGCTCAAAAAATGTGTTAAGAATGCAAGTTAAGTGCTGATATCAATGATAAAAAACTTAAACGAATAACATGTGAGCTTTTAAAATGCAAATTTTGCCAATTGAAATTTGGAAAGCATTTTTGAAAAGGAATGCAAAAATTCAAATCTGCATTATTAAAAGAATGAAAATATTAAATTTAAAAAACTATTGATTAAATGAAAATAATTTACTTAAAATTGTGAAAATATTTTGAAGGATGATTGAACAACAAATGCATAAAAAGTGTTAAATTTTTGTTAATCGCTGTATGTATCGCTTTGTTAAAAAGCACCCGCTTTAGCGGGGGCGACCCTTGTCCCTTTTGTCTAATTGTGAATGTGTTTGTCCGGACAAATGTGATTTTCTATGTCATGTTTGGTTTCAAAATGATGAGGATAATATGGTGATAATGAAAAAATGGGGGAAGTTCACCGGAGGCGCCCGGAACATTGCGATTTAGAGCTTAGAAAGTGGGATCCAAAATGAAAATGAAAGGAAAGATGCAAATTTTTGGGAGAAAGGTCAGTGAAAAAGAATGGAGGAATGATGAAAACGGAATGCAAATGAAAAGAGAATGCAATGATTAGAATGAAAGTGCATCATTGTGTTTCATTTGTTGCATTTTTTCGTGAGGAAAGGTGGCGGTTGATGAGAGAGTATTTTGTAGCAATGAATGAAGATTAGCTTCAACTTCGGCTTCCGCAAAAAGCCAACGCTGATAAATGAAATATTATAAAATTATTAAAGATGCTAAATAGGCTTAGCAATCTTTGCCTTATCCCCCAATATGAACTGCCGCGGCGACCAAAGGGAGCCGAGGATGTATTAATGTAATATTAATGAATAAGGAAAGATATGACAATTATATTTTATATTGTATAAAGGTATTCGCATAATTGTTTAAAAAGCTTTAATAAATAAGCTGATAAACTTTGAGCAGTTTTTGTTTACTTTAATGGCAGAATTATGCAAATAATTTGAGAATGTAGTAAAAATTGCCAATTAAAATTCAGTAAACGGTGATGAAAAAGATTTGCATAACAAATGCAAAAATTTGTTTAATGAAAGATAAAAAATTTAAAAAATGCTGGAATGAATAAAAAAAAGAATGAAAAGGTTTTGCATATTTGCAGGAAATTTTGAAAAGAAGTTGAAGGATAAGTAGACAAAAAATTGATTAAACATGTTGTAATTTTGTCAATCGCCGTGTTTATCGCTTTGTGAAAAAGCACCCGCTTTAGCGGGGGCGACCCTTGTCCCCAATGTGTAATTGTGAATGTGGATGTCCGGATGTCTGTACAAATGTGATTTTCTATGTCATGTTTGGTATTAAAATGTTGAGGTTGAAATGGCAATGATGAAAAAATGGGTACAGTTCACCGGAGGCGCCCGGAACATTGCGTTTAAGAGCAGTGAAGTTGAGATCCAAAAAAGAATGAAATGAAAGATGCAAATTTTTGGGAGAATAAATGAGTGAGAGTGAAAGTGAATGGAAGAATGAAGAAAGAGGAATGCAAATGAAAAGAGAATGCAATGATTAGAATGATAATCTATTATTTTTCATTGTCTTTCATTTGTTGTTTTCTTTCGTGAACAAAGGTGGTGGTTGATGAGAGAGTTTCTTAGCGATGCACGTTAATTAGTTTCGGCTTCCTACGGAAGCCGACGTTGTATAAGTTGAATATTATTTAGTTATTGAAGATGTTAAAATAGTTATGAGATAATGTTTTATGTCATTTGTCATTATCTTTTTTTGCCTTTGTTGCAATATGAACTGCCCCGGCGACCGAAGGGAGCCGATGATGTGTTAATGCAATAATAATGAATAAGTAAAGATGTTAAAATTGTTTTTATTTCTTTGACTTAAGTTTTGTTTTTAGAATACAAGTTCATGGCAAACAACAGTGTTAAAAAGGCACTAACAAATAAGCTGTTTCACTGTAAACGGTTTTTAATTTTACCTTAATCGTAAAGAATCATGCAAATATTTTTAGAACGAGTAATATAATAAAAATATTGAGAATGGTTTGCATAAATCTTTGAAAAGAATTTGAAGGATATGTGGGCAATTAATTGATTAAAAGTGATGTAATTTTGACAATATCGCTTTGTTAAAAAGCACCGGCTTTAGCCGGGGCGACGCTTGTTTATTTTTTTAAGCAAAATACCTTGTTTTCTGATGTTTTGTTGTTACTTTGAAATAATGGCTACAAAATTGTGTTTGCATTTTTTTGACATCCTTATGGCCTTGCTTTTCCGCATTTCACCGGCATCCCAAAAGTGCCAAAAACTGCATTTTCAACTTCGTTCCAAATCGGTGCCATGGAAAAAGTTTTCGGTTTTTTGTGAAAAATTAAATAGCATATTTAATCACCCGTGGATAGCAGCAGTGTATTTATCATGTTGTATGCAAATTTTTTTAAAGGTGACTTTATCCTTATTGGGCCGAGAACTTTAACAAATGTTACTGAGAAAATATTACCGGTAAACAGTTTTTGATAATTGATTCTGTCTTTTCTGGGCATACTGCATTACTTTCTTATTTATTTTTTTAAAGCGCAAAAAGGATCTTTTACTTTTTTTTCTCCTTTGAAAAAGGGAAAAAATAAGTTTCTCTTCCTTCGCGAAGGCCTTCGATCTCTTTGGCCAAGTATTTCCTCTACCTTTTTCTTCATCCTTTCAAAAAGTTTCCCTCTGAGTAGATGCTTGTTAAAAACGTTGATTTTCGCGTTTTAAGAGTTAAAAATCTTGTAAAAGTTCTGTTTCACGTCTATTTTTTTCGGAAGTCAAAAAAATAAAAATTGCTAGAATAAAAGAAAAATTTGCAAAAAAAATCTTTTTTTCGAACATTCTAGAAACTTTTTTTATTGGGAAAATTTGATCTTTTTTGATTCTCGCAACGAAAACTTGCATCTTTTTCAAATTTTTTCTAGCAATTTCTATTTTTTTGACTTCCGAAAAAAATAGACGTGGTTTATGTTAAAATTTCTTTTTAATTAAAAATTAGCGTTTATTTATTTTTATTTTTAACAATGTTGCCTTTGAAAAAACCTTTAGTTAGATTATATAATAATTAAAATATCTCATTTCAGAAAACAAAGTTTAAATCATATAAATGAGACATCATAAATGGAATCAGACAACCAATTTTTAAATCATTGCCGCATCCTTCAACTTTTATCAAAGAGTTGTGATCACTTTCATCGAATTTTTAAGCAACGCTGGGGCGATTATCAAAAGTTGAACAATGATATGAAAGAATGGGAAGATTCTGAAGAAGATCGTTTAAAATTGATTCAATTATGTCCTGATGCTTCGGTACAAATGAAAGAATCAATGAAGAATGATAGCCTTGAACTTTGGGATATTACTTTATTAAATCATGAGATTCAAGCTTTATCAAAGGAAATTAAACGACTCAAGGGAAAAACTGATAAACAAGAAAATACTGTTATTTGGGGCATTCGTGAAATAAGAAATAAAATTAATCATAAAAGTAAGTTTTTGTTTCATTTTAATGGATATACAAATTTTTTATTTTTTTCAGAAAAACCTAAGTTATCAGATGAGGAATTTTCTCAATATTTTACTCAACTTTCATCACTGATGATTAAACTTGGTGAAACTCAATCAACAATGGATGAGATAAAGATTAATTTGATGAAAATTGGAGAATCAAAAATTGAACCACCTGTTGAAAGTATTCGAAAAGAATTTAAAAAGCTGAAAGAAGAAGCAAATAAATTATTTCAAGTAAGTTGAATTGTTTGATGAAATAATAACAACAATTACTGTAAACTAGTTATTTTTTAGGCTAAAAAGTACAATGAAGCTTTGGATGCTTATGATGAAATTCTTAAACTTAAAAATTGTATTCATCAAATTTTTACATTTTTCATTTCCGCCACAATATGTATATGAAAAAGACGAAAAAGAAACACCAACATTCACAGTTTCATTCTTCTAAAAAAAGTAAAAGCAGCTTTTAAAGATCAAATAATTGTCAACTTACCATAACTAAATCAATAAATTCAGGAAAGTTGCAAGTTTGTGGAAGATCTTGGAATGAAATGAATGGTTCTGTTTTGAAATTTGATAAAATTGGTACCATTTTTTTGATTGTATCTGGTTTAAACATATGAGAATTACTAGGAGAAATACTAAAAACAGATGATTATCAATAAATACTCATTAAAGAAAACTTACATTTTAAAATATTTTAAAGATGAAAGATTTTCAAGAAGTTTATCAAAAGTAACAATGGATTTATCGGAGTATTTAATAGAACAATCAAGAAGATGAATTCGTTCTAATTTTGGAGATGAAGTAAGAAATTTATATTTCTTCCATGAAAAGTGGTGATAAAAAATATCAATATTTCGAATATCATTGACAGTAATCATTGAAACCAAGGTAGAAATAAAACAATTATCAAAATATGAATGACGAGGATAAACACTTTTTGGATAAGTGTGAATCACAACAGAATCGTATAACCAAATTTTTGGGATAAATTTTGTTGGATCAAAAATTTTTCCATCTGCATTCCATTTAAATTCATTGACAGCTTTGATACGATAGCTTGGATATACTGATTTCTTGGAATAAAAATATTTGCATGTTTTGATGAGTTTTTTCCATACTGTTGGAGTTGAATTATCAATTAAATATTTGATGATTGGTAATGGAAGAGAAAATCTTTGTGGACGAAGTTCTTGAAATGTAAAATTGTTATCAGATTGATCATTTACAGCCATATTTGAGAGTAAGAGAGAATGAATATTTGAATATCTGTTTGAAAAGAAAACCAGCAAATTAAAAAAGTGAATCAAAAATCTAAGACACTGAAAACTGTTCAAACAAATTTCTTTAAAAAAAGAAGAAATTATCATTGGGTTGAAAAATGCCAAAAAAATTTGGCGCAAAAATAGAAGCTCTTTTTTAACAAAAAGTGTTACAGTCCTTTTCGTTAGATTTTTTTTAAGGACTATGCACAACCGGATTTTTTGATAACAAAATTTATTGGTAAAAGTGAAAAAATTATGAAAAAAGGGAGTAAAATATTTTTTGAAAAATCAATAAGGTCCATAACAACAAAAGAAAGAATAATCCTTAGTTCCGCGACACTTAGTTCCCGGACACTTAGTTCCATTTAACACTTACTTTCCGACGGTTAGTTCCGTTATTTGTAAAAATATAAATTATAAAATAACAAATTTTAAAAAGTTTTAATTAAATTTTACAGTAAACCAAAAAGCATATATTTCCGCATTCATTATTAGTTTTGTGGCATTGATCAACTTTGCTGCTGTCTAAATTTTTTTTCCAACGACCAAGGCCGTAGAGAGAAAAAAATTTCGGGGTGGGCATTTTCATTTCGGAGGGGGTACGCCTTTGATCTTTTGCCGCCAGCACGGCGGCGGCAAAAGATTAAAGGTCTTCCGTGTAAAATCTTTTTCATAGTTTTTTATTGCTTTATTTAATCTTGAAATAAAATATTCAAAAATTATAAAAAACAATGAAACAAAAAATTTTTGTTAAAAATCTCAGAAAAATGTAGATTGTATTTATGAGTTTTTCGAGAAATTTGTTATTATCCATAAAACACTGCGGTTACACGTAATCATTACGTCGTAATGTCATTCATTTTAAACAAAACTTTAATTTAATTTATTCATTTCAAATAAAAAATGAGTTACACCAACTGCAACTGCTGATTATAATTATTGCCACAGTCAATTAGCGATTGTTCAGATCGCCATATATCATAAATGTTTGTCTTCTTTGAAGATTAAATTTTTTACATTTCTTTGAATGATTAAAATAAAATATTCAAAAAAGTAAAAAAAACAATGAAAAGAAAAACTTCTTTCTCAAAATCATCAAAAAAGAATGTAGTTTGTATTTTAGCTATTTCCACTAGTTTGTATTATCGAAATCAGTTATTTATAAAACGATGCAATGCTAAGTCATTTCATTAGTAGTAATTAAAAGTTTAATGCTGAATAATTGAATGAAAATCATAAATTAGTACATTGTTCACCTCAGCAAGATATAATTATTGCTGCAATCCATTAAATGTTGATCGAATCATGTGTATCTTCTTTAAAGAAGATTAAAGTTTTTTTCATAGTTTTTTATTGCTTTATGCATTCTTAAAATAAAATATTCAAAAATTATAAAAACTATAAAACAAAACATTTTTATCAAAAATCATCAAAAGCTAAAAAAATGTAGTTTGTATTTTAGCTATTTCCACGAATTTTTCGAAAAATCTGTTATCCATAAACCGATGTGCTTAAATGTCAAATCATTGATTGTAAACAAAATTTTAATGTTAAATTTATCTATTTTAAATAAAAAAATGTATTGCATCAACAACGACTGATGCTTATAAATATTGCAAAATCCATTAGCCATTTTTCGGATCATTATACTAATATTTGTCTTCTTCTAAGAATAAATTATTGTTCATATTTTTTAATTGTTTAAGATTAAATATTCAAATAAAGTAAAAAAAACGTTGAAAACAAATAAATTTTTTCTCAAAATCATCAAAAAAACGAAGAATGTAGTTTGTATTCTGACTATTTCGACGATTTTTTTAAGAAATAATGTTATACATAAAAAAAAAAAAAAAAAAAAAAAAAAAATGCCACCCTATCAGAACGTCTTCCCTCCGGCGGTATTTCCCATCCTTGATTTCCTTCAAAGAATGTGAATCTAATGTGAGGCTATATTTAGTTTTTTTAAGGTCAGGCATTTGAATTGTAAAACGTTTATTGATCACAATAAATTGTGTTGTGCTGCCGTTTTTATTTTTTCTATCCAAATCGTTTTTTGCAATTAAACGTAATATTATTTTTAAAAATTGTTAGAGAAGCTTGTTCAGAGTGAGTATTCATTGCTTGCTATTTTCTCCTTTCGGTAAAACAAAACATTTTAAAGTTTTCTTTTAAAAAAATCTACCAAAAGTGTCTACAGATTTTGTTATTACCTTTTTTGTTTTCGAGCTACAACTCTATTATTATGTCACGTAAGATTTTTTGCTCATTGTCTTCACCATGATTTAAACATCTTTTTTAAGATAAAACCGTTGACGAGATTCTTAGAAGATTAAAGTTAGCAGAAAGAGATCATCGACGGCAACGACGCATTGGGTGTCCTGGCTGCAATTCAAAGGTCATGATTTTTGAAGATAATCTTAATTTTTCTGTTGACACTCCCAGAAATCGTGTTGCAAAGTATTGTCATAAATGCATTCAAATAAACAATGACTATAATGATAATTTATGGAAAGTTATACAGTATGACTTTTATCGAAAATGTTTTATCTGCTTTTTTGCGGATCATAACACTATTAATTGTTCAGAACGATTTTTAGGTAAGTTTTTGGAAAATTTGTTTATTTTAACCAGGAAGTGCGGAATTCTGCCAGAGAACACTTTTCCATAGATGACTGAGATCAATGGAAAAATGTTGTCTAGCGGAATCCCTGATTTTAACATCACTTTCGTTTTAGCTTCCAGAATCTTCAGCCCAAGTATTGATAATCACATGATTCCCCGTTTTTTGGAAATGCTAAATTTCGAAGAAAAACAATTTCTTAAATTTTCAAGCATTGATGAAGCTGACATCTTAAAACCTGTAAAAGTATTTTATAGGGAAAAGGTTGATATTCCAAATACGATGAAATATCCCGAATTTTATGTATTTTCGACCAAGAAAATTCTCGTCAAATGGAATTTTAATTTTAGGGACATCGTTGGAAGTATGGCAAAAGATAGTAAAATACCTTCTTTTAAATCTGTCACTTTCCGAGTCGAACAACTTGAAATAAGTGGTGACAACTTTCTCCCTGGGGAAATGTTGCATCTGATTTCAAGTAAAACACGAATTTTAAAATGTGAATATGTAAAATTTTGTTCAAAAATAACTTTTGTTGAAATTCTGGAAAAAGCCCCAAAACTTGAAATTTTAAATATTTCAAAAACAAATGTTGAACTTGCAAATTCTTGGACATCTGATTTGCTTCTGTTCAGTAATGATGATAACTTTAAGTATTTATATTTAACGATCCCTAACTTAAACTTCGATGTAAGATATTTAGCTGAATTAATCAAGGTAAGTTTTTTATAGAAGCCTAAAAATTTATCATCATCAAATAAATTATTCTAATAATGAAGGCCTAAAAATTTATCATCATCAAAAAAATTTTTCTATTTTTTATATTTATATATTATATAAGAAAGTTGTTTATAGAAAAAATCTGACAGACATTTTGCTTATCATTTTGATCTAAAATGGCAAGAATTTTTGGATAAAAAAATCAAAGAAAAATTTTCTGATTTCTTCACACCTGTATGTGGTCTATCTCAACAATATATCAGAATTACCTTCAAAAATAAACCAAATGCACAAAACAAATATGAATTTCAAGATTTTGTTTTAAAAAATATTTGATTATAATGTTTTCGAAAAGTTTTCTTCTGATTTTTTTTGAATAAAAAGTTTTCTAATAATTTCTAACTATTTTTCATTGCACACAAAAAACTCGTCATTATTTTTTAGCCAGCAAAATCATTTTTTTTCAAGACTAACAAAAAACTATAAACTTTGTAGTTTTGACCTTCCATCAAACAAAATTTTATTAACAATAAAATTGCAACTGAAAAAAACTGAAAAACATATAAAAATTATTTGAATATTTAATATTTTTTACAGAATGTCAAATGGCATAACCATAATAAAAAGTAGTTATGTTTAGGTTGATTTGAAGATTTCCCAAAAAGCAAACTTTTAAAGAAATTCACACGGCTCAGAATGGGGCATTGATTACGAAAGGATTGTTATTTCTTTATGTATATTATTCGCCGCATATTTCCAATATAAATATACATTGTTAAGAAAAGAAAAGAAAACATTCCCTGAATTTGCTGATACTTTACAACGTCATTTAATTTTTTGTGACTGTCGTTGCACACAAAAAACTCGTCATCCTTTTTTAGTCAGCAAAATCATTTTTTTCAAGACTAACAATTACTATAAATTTTGTAGTTTTGTCCTTCCAATAAACGAAATTTGATTAACGTCAAAATCGCAACTGAAAAAAACTGAAAGACATATAAAAGTTATTTGAATATTTAATATTTTTTAAAGAATGCCAAATGGAAAAACTCTGATTTTAAAGAGTTATGTTTAGGTTTATTTAATGCGTGCATAAAAAGCAAAGTATGTGATTATATCATGATACCTGCCACGGACAATAATAATGTTAAAAGATTAAAAGGATAATGTCTGGCATTTCGGTATTGATTGTTCGGAGGTTCATTGTGCCTTGTTCATTGTACCTGGATTCCCATGATGTAATCAGTTAACGAACCAAATGTGTTTATGATAATTATTGCACAAAAAAGAACGCAAAATCGAAAAAAAATCGAATCGATTATGATCATAGCATCACCAATTTAGCCCGCAAAATTTAAATCAAGAGTCATGCCTACAACTTTTGTAGTTTTATCATTCCATCATTACATTGAAAAAACTGACAAATTGAGTTTTAGTGTTTAAAAAAATTAATTTGAATATTTAAGCATTTCCTAAGAAAGACAAATAATAAAATTTATTGCCATTTTTAGGACTAATGTTTACTTAGTGAACAAACTTGTACAGAAACTCTCATGGAGAATTATGGGGGCAATAATTAGACAGTTTTATTAGAATCGTCTTTTATTTGACAATTTTAAGCTGTACTTTAGTAATGTTAAAACAATATTTATAATTTTCACAAATGAATATAATTTACAATTTTATCTAAATGATGGACGTGTCATAAATTGTGAGACTACAGTAGCCTTTGAATTATGACATAAAAATGCACGTCGAAGTTTTTTATCAACAAGGAGAACACAAAATGGTGAAATTAGAGATTGTATGTCGGTTGTTACTTGGAGAAAAATCAATAAAAGTATGCCATCTTTCATTGGAAATGCAAAGGAGTATACCTAAAATATGCAAATTACTCATTAGAAGATTATTAAATGTTTGATCAAACTTCAAGATGCATTATTTCAAGATTACGGTATCAATCGATCAATCGATATCGTAGTCCAGAAACAATTCTAGGCAAATTTAATATGATAAAAACAACTCACGGCGCAGGCAAGAGAAATAAAATGTACAATTAAAAATGCAATTGAAACAGTTAAAAGTCGAAATTCTTGTTTGTATTTGGTTGAATTAGATTTCATTAAATGCCCTTTTTTAAGGGCTACAAAGGTAATAAAATCAAATGCAAATGCCAAAACACAAGTTGAAGCAAGAATAATTATATGGACATATGGTTTTCGAAGCTGAAAAGAAGTGAAAAATGTTAAGTTTTCAAGTTTAATTAACCGTAAAAGTTTGTTGAAATTCTTTTTAAATTTTGCAAAATTTGCATATCCTAATTTACCTTACATGGAACACTTTTAACATGTCCCATCGCTTTTTGAATGAGACCTATCCTATCAGATAGCCTAAAGGCAAATGCCAAAATGCATGACCCCAAAAATCTCCGGTGAATGGCCTTTTGCTATGCAAATTTTTGGAAATAAAGTTTGAAAAATCCAAGACCCCAGGTCGACGATTTTTCAAAAACCCCTGTTTCAAGCAATTTTGTCGAACTTCATTTTCGCAAATTTGCATAAAGGAAGCCCATTCAACGGAAATATTTCGGGGTTATGCATAAAGGCCATTGGGTTATATCATGGGATAGGTCTCATTCAAAAAGCGACGGGACATGTTGAAAGTATTCATTGTTAGGCAATTCAAGATATGTAAAAACACAAATTTAAATACAAAAATATCAAACATTTGGCCTTTATTAAAAGCATACCCATGGAATCGAAGTTCTTAGTCCATCAATTACGTATGCGCTAAAAACAGGACTAAAAAGGACTTGTCCACCAAAATAAAGCATCCAAGAAAACATGATTCCAGGAATTAAAAAAGCAATAAAAATAATTCCATAAAAATATTTTCCATTCCAAAGTGTTGTATATTCATGTGGGATAAGAATAGCCGTGAATCGATTGAATGCCAAAATGACATGAATTGATGCTTGAACACTTCCAAAAAATACTGTGCCAAAAGTGAAAATAGTTGCAACAACATTATATTGCCCTGGGGGTTGAAAATATGGGATTTGGGATAATAGATATCCCAATCTCAAAGAAACACTCGAAAATAAAAGTGTTGCCAAATCTACGATTGCCAAAACTCGCAAAATTATAAAAAATCGAGATTTTAGTTCGTTATTGTTTTTTGTAAATAAATGAAAAACAAAAATTAAATAAAAAATACATCCTGGAATTATGTAAATTAGACAATATAAGGAAACTGTTTCAACAGATGCCATTTTTAAGTTATTCAAATTTTATTTCAATGGAATTTATTTGTACTGTAACGAAATAAGAAAAAATGCCATAACTTTAAATTAAATTTCAACAAAGTAATATGATTTTAGGTAATATTTAATAATAAAAAAATGTAAGCATGTGGTAAAAAATGAATTATAATAATTAAATTATCGAAAATACATAAAAGGTAAAGATTAAGGGCTGTAATTTTTTTCATTCTTTAAAGTGACAATTTTTATCAAATTTGGGAAGTATTTTTTGGCATGATAATTAATGCTTTCGTTAGCTTTTCCAGGTATTTCAAATTTTATGGCATCAAAAATGTAACATATTTGGATAGTAATTGTAAAAGTACTTTTATGTGGACAGGATGGGCCAGGTGGCTAGCCAGGTTGTAAATCAACAAGTCAACAAAGTTTGTTTAAACACAATTATTTTTTACAATTGGTGTCAAAAAACATATCCAACAAAACTTTTTCGAGGACTTTTAAAAAACCTTAAAATCGAAGAATCCTGTTATCCATAAAAATTCTGCAATTACACGTTATGTAATTAATTTTTACTAGTACTAGTTCAATGTTAAATAACAACTACAAATTTTAATTAAAAAAGTTTAGTTTTTATATGAACAATTGCTCTAACGTCAATCTTCTTTACAGCTTCAATTGTTTTTCATAGTTTTTGTTGCTATATTTAAGCATGAAATAAAATATTCAAAAAGTTATATTCGTTACTTTTTCGAACTTTTAATTTTATAAAGTTATGTTTATGATTTTAAACAAGTAATTTTATTAAAGGGAGTGTCGTAGTCAGTTTTTTTTATTTTTTTTGACGGACGGCGACGACAAACGACGCATTCTTCATCATTGCTTTTTCGTGTTAAAACCACTTTTGGCTATATCAGGCAACACTTTTCTACACTGACTGCGACACTGCCTTTAAATGGTTCTTCAATTGGTTTTTCAGATCGGACGATTCTTCAGTTCGGACGTAACATATATCTTTAATTGAAAAAATTTGCCAGCCAAATGAAAGTGGGCAACTTCGGTGGGAAACCTTTTTTTTAACACATCAAAAAATGGGAATATAGCTGGCGAAATTCAAGTGTTTTGTGTTCTTTGACAGAAAAATCTTATGAGGTTTGTCTAAATAAAATCATTAAAAAAAGGTAATTCAAAAACAATAAATTTATTTGAAAACAACAATCAAAAAAAAGATTTGTACAAAAAATTAATCATTTCTTGCTTTATACAATTTCTGATATTCTCTATATTCAGGAAGATAATTTGGTGGAAGTTCGAGGCATGGAATTCTTTTCGGAGGATTTGCCAAAATTGTATTCATCAAATTTTTACATTTTTCATTTCCGCCACAATATGTATATGCAAAAGACGAAAAAGAAACACCAACATTCACGGTTTCATTCTTCTAAAAAAAGTAAAAGCAGCTTTTAAAGATCAAATATTAACCAACTTACCATAACTAAATCAATAAATTCAAGAAAGTTGCAAGTTTGTGGAAGATCTTGGAATGAAATGAATGGTTCTGTTTTGAAATTTGAAAAAATCGGTGCCATTTTCTTGATTGTATCAGGCTTGAACATATGAGAATTAACAAGAGAAATACTAAAAACAGATGATTATCAATAAATACTCATTAAAGAAAACTTACATTTTAAAGTATTTTAGAGATGAAAGATTTTCAAGAAGTTTATCAAAAGTAACAATGGATTTATCGGAGTATTTAACAGCACAATCAAGAAGATGAACTCGTTCTAATTTTGGAGATGAAGTAAGAAATTTATATTTTTTCCATGAAAAGTGTCGATAAAAAATATCAATATTTCGAATATCATTGACAGTAATCATTGAAATCAAGGTAGAAATAAATTGAATATCAAAATATGAATATTTAATCTTAAAATAAAATATTCGAAAATTATAAAAAACAATGAAACAAAAAATTTTTGTTAAAAATCTCAGAAAAATGTAGTTTGTATTTAAGAGTTTTTCGAGAAATTTGTTATTATCCTTAAAACACTGCGGTTACACGTAATCATTACGTCGTAATGTCATTGATTTTAAACAAAACTTTAATGTCAAACTCGTTCATTTCAAATAAAAAATGAGTTACACCAACTGCAACTGCTGATTATAATTATTGCCGCTGTCAATTAGCGATTGTTCGGATCAACAAATATCATAAATGTTTATCTTCTTTGAAGATTAAATTTTTTTACATGTCTTTTATTGATTAAAATAAAAATATTCAAAAAAGTAAAAAAAACAATGAAAATAAAAACTTCTTTCTCAAAATGATCAAAAAAGAATGTAGTTTGTATTTTAGATATTTCCACTAGTTTGTATTATCGAAATCAGTTATTTATAAAAAGATGCAATAGTAAGTCATTTCATTAGTAGTAATTAAAAGTTTAATGCTGAATAATTGAATGAAAATCATAAATTGGTGCACCATTTACCTCATCAAAATATAATTATTGCTGCAATCCATTAAATGTTGATCGAATCATGTTTATCTTTTTTTAAGAAGATTAAAGTTTTTTTCATAGTTTTTTATTGCTTTATGCATTCTTAAAATAAAATATTCAAAAATTATAAAAACTATAAAACAAAACATTTTTATCAAAAATCATCAAAAGCTAAGAAAAAATGTAGTTTGTATTTTAACTATTACGAGTTTTTCAAGGAATCTGCTCTCTTTAAAAATTTACTACAATTTCATGTCATGTCATTGGTTGTAAGCAGAATTTTAATGTAAGATTTATCTATTTCAAATAAAAAAATGTCATCTAAGACTGATAGTTATAAATATTGCAAAATCCATTAGCCATTTTTCGGATCATCATACTAATATTTATCACCTTCTAAGAATAAATTATTGTTTATATTTTTTTGTTGCTTAAAATAAAATATTCAAATAAAGTAAAAAAAACGTTGAAAACAAATAAATTTTTTCTCAAAATCATCAAAAAAACGAAGAATGTAGTTTGTATTCTGACTATTTCGACGATTTTTTTAAGAAATAATGTTATACATAAAAAGATGTAATAATTTGTCATGTTATTAGCACATTTAATGTTAAATTAACTGATTGAAAATTATTAATTAATGCACCATTTACTTCAACAAAATATAATTAGTGCTGTTATTCAAACTAGTTGAAATCCTTCAGATCATCATACAAACGTTTTTCTCCTTTGAATGAGATAAAAAATCTTTTTCATAGTTTTTTGTTGCACGGAATAAAATATTCAAAAAAGTACTAAAAAGTTAAAATGAAAAAAGTCTTTCTCAAAATCATCAATCTAAAGACAAATGTAGTTTGTATTTTAGTTGTTTCTTCTCACTCTTTCTCCAAACTCTTGGATTATCTACTTTTGCCAACCTTTATTTAGGCTTGTGTACTAAATATCATATTAACTTAAAGTTGTTTTTAAAATTTGCCAAAAGCAACATCTATGGTATTTTTCGAAAAAGAATTCTTAACAAAAACAAACAAATTCACATTTGTTATTAACAAAAAATACCGTCTTTCATGAAAACAATGCAATTTCATCATGTTGTTTCGATACACTCACAAGCTTAATACATGCAAACTTTGTGTTTAAAAATTTTATATGCCAGTAATAAACTACAAAGACAAAACTACACCATCAAAAATGAAAAAAACAAACAGAATAATGATCAATATGATTTTAAAAACGAATAATTATTTGAATATTTAATTTAAAAATATTAGAAAAAGATGTAATAGTTTCATTTTAAGCCTAAAATACCTTCCGAAAATATTTAATTTATATTTTACATTCCCTTAAAAGGTGCAACTCTGTTCTTTAATGACGAATTTCGCGTATAATTTTTACCGATTATTCACTGGTCTCAGAATTAGCAAAAAAACAAACGAAAATGCGCAAAATATCATTTACAAATGATATTTTAAGCATTTTCAGCAACTTTTTGCAGATGCCTCTGTTGTTATATTTTTCAACCATGGAAATTTTTTAAAGTTTCTTTTGTTATGAATGCAGTTTGGTTGTTATTTCTCAAGATATTTTTAACAATTGGTTCAATCTTTTAATAAAAATCTTAAATCTAAATGTTTTGTATACAAAGCTATTTTTAAATATTTGTTAGCACTTTCTTTTAAGAAGGTTCTAACAATCAAATATTCAAATGATACTTCTTTGTTGCAAAAAATAAATTTCGTTTAAAAACACTGACAAATTTTTTGTTTAAAATTTCATATGTCAGTAATAAACTACAAAGACAAAACTACATTATTTGTCTCCATCAAAACTGAGAAAAAGAAAGAAAAACGATCAACGCTTTTTTAACGAATAATTTAGTTTGAATATTTAATTTATAAATAATAAAAGAAGATGTGAAAATTCAAGCTTTTAAAAAATTTTGCAAATTATTGATTTTTAATTCTGTAAATCCAGCGATTTGAAGTGTCAATTTTGAAGAAAAAAAGAAAAAACGATTTTTGTTGATGAATTTTTACATATTAATTTTTATCGAATTAATTTGAATAAATTTAAGGGCACCTTCAAAGGGGGCAATTCTGTGACAAAGCGTTCCCTTTTTAGGCTTAATTGAAAGTTTACACATATGGTATCCATAGAACCCAAATATTTGGGGTTAAAAATCGTTGAAGTGTTTGTAACATAAAAGTCTCAATTATGAGATGTGATGCCTGGTTCTCGCTGGCAAAATAAGACGTAATATTTTTTTTCAACAATGAAAAAAATGAAGAAACGAACAAAGAAAAAGAAAGAATATTGCTTTTTTAATTTTTTTTAAATATGGCAATAACAACAACAATTTTTTTGGTCAGAGCAGTCTTGTTGTGAATAAATTGTCGCAGAAAATTTAATGCCTTGAACTAAACTGAAAAGTTTGTTGTTCAATACGAAAAAAATCGATCACCAACCAAAACAAATTTTTTTTCTTCTTTTTGTTACGACTAAAAAAATGTCATTGTTTTTGAGCAAGTGTGGAACCATTTGTTTGCTCAATATTTTCATAGTTTCCATTTTTGAATCTTTAAATATTTTTCAGCATTGTCACAATTATCTTTTTTACCAGCGCAAAATGAATGGTTTTAAATAGCTCAATGTCACAAAAGGGTTGGGTGATGAAGCACAAAAGCTTTCCATTATTAATTTCAAAAACAGCGAAGGCTTAACAAGGTTTTAAGAAGTTTAAAGATTTTTAACCCATGCAAAATTAATGTTACAATAGTCGAAAAAACATTTGACTGAACTTGTAAAAGATTTTTCAACTTTTTAATGGCAATTTGGAAAATTTTAGACGATCAATTCATTTTTCTCATTATCTTTGAAAATCTATAAATACGAGAAATAGTGCTAAGGTTTCACCAGGTATTGATTGTAAACAAAACTTTAATGTCATTCTTATTAATTTAAAATAAAAATTAAGTTACACCAACTGCTGATTATAATTATTGCCGCAATCTATAAAAGATTGTTCGGATCACCACATATCATAAATGTTTATCTTCTTTGATGATTTTATTATTTTTCATGTCTTTCATTAATTAAAATAAAATATTCAAAAAACCTATAAAAACAATGAAATTAAAAACTTCTTTCTCAAAATCATCAAAAAAGAATGTAGTTTGTATTTTAGTTAGTTCCACGAATTTTTCAAGAAATATGTTATCCATAAAACGATAAGGCATGGCATGCCATCGATTGTTAACAAAACTTTAGTATAAAATTAATTGATTGTAAATTATAAATTAGTGCACTATGGTGGCCATTTATCTTAGTAAAATATATTATTGCCGCGTACTAATACCAATCCTCTAATTCAGATCATCATACAAATGTTTTCCTCATTTGAAGCAGATAAAATTCCTTTTCTAACCGTAGACATACTCAATGAACGCCGGGATTGAGGCTTCATATTTTGCCCATAAACTCGTCTAGTTTAAGGTATAATTGTGGCAAAAAATTAGCTGCGGAATCCTCATCCTGTGACTTTACCAGGGACTCAAAGTTACTGTAATACAGTAATCCACAATGTGAAATCCACACCTTTAATTTGCATATTTTGCAATTTTTAGAAGCCGAAACGTTACAAATGTTTCAGATTTGGATTCAGCACGTTCGAAAACCTAAAAATCCCGGAAACAAGGCCAAGAAATTACAAGCTTTTAGAAATTTGCACAAAAGTAAAAAACACCCCTGCCACAGAACCAAGACGGCGCTTTCAAAAAAATTTGTATGCGATATATTTTGGAGCAAGTAGTGTTTGGAGGTTGTTAAATACTTAATTAATCGTATTCGAGAGGAAAACATGCAAGAATATGCAATGATACTGATTTTTCATCAAGGTGAAATTACGATATTTAGTGTTAATCAACATTTTTCAAAAGCCGGTGCAGCTATAGCGACTTTGTTTTAAGGATTCCACAATTCCATTTTGTGATCTTGTTATTATTATTCAGTTCCAAAAACTTTACGGAGTCTATATTATAACCTCCAAACACTACTTGCTCCAAAATATATCGTATACAAATTTTTTTGAAAGCGCCGTCTTGGTTCTGTGGCAGGGGTGTTTTTTACTTTTGTGCAAATTTCTAAAAGCTTGTAATTTCTTGGCCTTGTTTCCTGAATTTTTAGGTTTTCGAACATGCTGAATAAGAATCCGACACATTTGGAACGTTTCAGCTTCTAAAAATTGCAAAATATGCAAATTAAAGGTGTGGATTTCACATTGTGGATTACTGTATTACAGTAACTTTGAGTCCCTGGTAAAGTCACAGGATGAGGATTCCGCAGCTAATTTTTTGCCACAATTATACCTTATACTAGACGAGTTTATGGGCAAAATATGAAGCCTCAATCCCGGCGTTCATTGAGTATGTCTACGGTAAGTTTTTGTTTCTTTATTTAAGCTTAAGAATAAAATATTCAAAAAAGTGAAAAAACGTTAAAAACGAAAAAATCCTTTCTCAAAATCAAAATGGAAAAATGTAGTTTGTATTTTAGTTATTTCTTCTCTCTCTTTATTCCATTGTTCTTCTTCAAGCTCCTAAAATGTCCACTTTTGTCTACCTTAATTTAGGCTAACGTCTTTTTCAAAGTTGTTTTTTAAAATGTGCCAAAAACACCTTCTCTGGTATTCATCAAATGAAAAATATTTTTAAAAACAAATTCGTATTTGTTATTACCAAAAAATACTGTTATTCATAAAAACAATGCCTTCACATCATGTCGGCTGATTCACTCATAAGCTTCATGTTAATGATATAAAAATCAAAGGATCGAAAAAGTTAAATCATTACATATAAAACTTATTTAAGCTTTTAAATGTTTGGGCAAATAAAAGACAAAAACATTGTCAATTTTTTTCCTTTATTGTACGCGTTGTCGATTATCCACTGTTCAGATTAATCGATTATACCACATTTAATATAAAATTATTTTTCATTATTTTTTAATGCTTTCATTAAGCTCAAAATTAAATATTCAAAAAAGTTTAAAATCAACAAAAATAAAACGTTGTTGCTATAAAAATCTTTAAAAACAAAAATTGTAATTTAGTTTTTGCTTTTTTTTCTGACGACAAAAAAAATTATAAAAAAAGCTAAAAACTTTTTATCTTTCAATTTTTACATTCACCATCATCTGCATATTACAGTATATTTAACATTTTTTTCATTGAAGTTTGATTTTATAATTATGGTCGAAAAAGTTTTCTTTCAATTCAAGCTTGCAATTATCATATTATTTCAAAGTGTTATTCAACAAATTGTTTTTGTCGTTCAGTCGATTATCATTTTTTTTGTATGGGCTGTGTTACCGTAGACATACTCAATGAACGCCGGGATTGAGGCTTCATATTTTGCCCATAAACTCGTCTAGTATAAGGTATAATTGTGGCAAAAAATTAGCTGCGGAATCCTCATCCTGTGACTTTACCAGGGACTCAAAGTTACTGTAATACAGTAATCCACAATGTGAAATCCACACCTTTAATTTGCATATTTTGCAATTTTTAGAAGCTGAAACGTTCCAAATGTGTCGGATTCTTATTCAGCATGTTCGAAAACCTAAAAATTCAGGAAACAAGGCCAAGAAATTACAAGCTTTTAGAAATTTGCACAAAAGTAAAAAACACCCCTGCCACAGAACCAAGACGGCGCTTTCAAAAAAATTTGTATACGATATATTTTGGAGCAAGTAGTGTTTGGAGGTTATAATATAGACTCCGTAAAGTTTTTGGAACTGAATAATAATAACAAGATCACAAAATGGAATTGTGGAATCCTTAAAACAAAGTCGCTATAGCTGCACCGGCTTTTGAAAAATGTTGATTAACACTAAATATCGTAATTTCACCTTGATGAAAAATCAGTATCATTGCATATTCTTGCATGTTTTCCTCTCGAATACGATTAATTAAGTATTTAACAACCTCCAAACACTACTTGCTCCAAAATATATCGCATACAAATTTTTTTGAAAGCGCCGTCTTGGTTCTGTGGCAGGGGTGTTTTTTACTTTTGTGCAAATTTCTAAAAGCTTGTAATTTCTTGGCCTTGTTTCCGGGATTTTTAGGTTTTCGAACGTGCTGAATCCAAATCTGAAACATTTGTAACGTTTCGGCTTCTAAAAATTGCAAAATATGCAAATTAAAGGTGTGGATTTCACATTGTGGATTACTGTATTACAGTAACTTTGAGTCCCTGGTAAAGTCACAGGATGAGGATTCCGCAGCTAATTTTTTGCCACAATTATACCTTAAACTAGACGAGTTTATGGGCAAAATATGAAGCCTCAATCCCGGCGTTCATTGAGTATGTCTACGGTTAGCAGTTGTACCCATTTTTTTTAGTGCAGGTATTGTCATATACTTATGTATTGGATGTAATGTTTTTTTAATAAATCAGACAACAGCACCCTCTCTGGTATTTTTGAAAGTACAATTATTTTGTCGAACAAATACACCGTTGTTATTAATAAAAAATACTGTCATTCATAAAAACAATGTAATTGCATCATGTCGTTTGTTTCATTAACAAGCACGATGCTAACAACATAAAAATAGATATGTCAAAAAACTTAAATTAATACGTATAAAACATTTTCAAGGTTTTCAGCGCATGTAAAAGATAAAAATATTGTCAAATTTCTTTTATTTTATTGTATGCCTTGTTAATAATCCATTGTTCATATTTATAGATTATAACAAATTTTTAGTTAACTTTTATATAAAATTCTTTTTCATTCTTTTTTATTGCTTTAAGTTTAATTTCGAGCTCAACTTAAATATTCAAAAAAAAACGAAATTAACAAAAACAAAACGTTGCGGCTAAAAAATAAAAAATCTTTTAAAACAAAAATTGTAGTTCAGTTTTAATTTTTTTTCTATGATGACAAAAACTAATATAAAAAAGCTAAAAACTTATTCATCTCTCTATTTTTACTTTCACCATCAGCATTTTACAGTATTGTGAATGTATTTTGTTTATACATTTTGCTTTTATAATTACGATGAAAATGGTTTCTACTTTGTTAACAACATGTTGTAAATGGGTTCATTTAAAATGTAATGAAAATGATCTCCACATGGTTTCAATAAATAATTGCTCAAGGTTTTAGATGAAAATTTTAAATCTAAATGTTCTTTTCAAGAATGTTCTAACAATCAAATATTCAAATGATATTTATGAATTAAGAAAAAGATTATTTCCACAAAGACACAGTGTGAAAATTTATATTTAAGAAATAAACTACAAAGACGAAACTACATCAAAATTGAAAAGAAGAAAGAGAAACAATAAACGTTTTTCTGAGAATAATATTTTGAATATTTAATTTACAATTTTTACAAGAAAAAGATGGTAGAAGCAAATTAAACCTTTAACAAAATGCGTAAATTTTTGAGTTTTGGGTTTTATTCCATTTGTGCATCTTCATTCAATGGGGTCTTTAAAAAAGAAAAAAAGTAATTTTTCGTACGATATCGTGACTAGTGTTCATTTCCCCCCCCCGTTCCCCGCGGGGATCCCCGCGGGGACGGGGATGTCCCCGCTCCCCGTCCCCGTAAGATTTTCGTCCCCGCTTCTATCCCCGCTCCCCGTCCCCGCAACATTTCGTCCCCGTGTTTTTAAAAATTCATTGTTTTTGACTATTTAAAGGGTCGGATCAGCTGTTATGTGATAAAAATGACACTTCCACTCATTAATTATCGATTCTGGGAATTTTGGAATTTTCCCGTCAAAATTCCAAAATTCCGTCCCCGTCCCCGTTAAGTTTTCATCCCCGCGATTTTTCCCCGTCCCCGTCCCCGCTTCGTTTTATCCCCGTTTTTCATCCCCGTCCCCGGGATTTTCGATTTACGGGGGGGGGGGGGGGGAATGAACACTAATCGTGACGAATATTTAGTTCATTGATTGCTTTATCGTATTTGCTTGAAAACACTTAGGAGTACCTTAAAGTGAGGCATTTATTGAAATAAAATGTTTTCGATTGGCCTAAATTTCTATTTCATTTTGCAGTGTAACGACTGGAACTTTTTTCGCCAAAAGTTCTAGTCGTTAAACTTTGTGGTTTAAATTTTATATACCAGTAATAAGCTACAAAGACAAAACAACACCATCAAAAAACAAAGAAAAAAACGATTAATGTGATTTTAAAACGAATAAAAGTTCGTATATATATACAAACAAATATTATTCAACAAGCCCCAGCCAAAGACAAAAAAGAAATGTGAATGAAAAGGGTAATCAAAGGTCAGGGTTTTTTTAAAATTGAAATGAGACACGGTGCAAATGCGCAAAAGGTTTTTTTCCTTTTTTACTCTTCTATTGCTTCGAATTTATTTCGAAACAAAGAAAAAGAAAAATTTAGTTGCGCACATTTTTTACAACATTTTTTCTTTCGCTTTTTTACATTTGTGCCAAATTTTATTTTTTAAAACTATTTGTTGTAAATGCTGTCACTCCAAATCACAGCTGAAAAAACATTAAATTTCATTAAAGCTATTTTAAAAATGCATTTTTTTTTTCAACAGTTTCATAGCTCAATCTTTCATATAGTTCTGCAGCCATTTTTTAAAAATTTGAATTACCGCTTTTTTATTTTTTTAAGCAAAATACCTTGTTTTCTGATGTTTTGTTGTTATTTTGAAATAATGGCTACAAAATTGTGTTTGCATTTTTTTGACATCCTTATGGCCTTGCTTTTCCGCATTTCACCGGCATCCCAAAAGTGCCAAAAAGTGCAAAAACTGCATTTTCAACTTCGTTCCGAATCGGTGCCATGGAAAACGTTTTCGGTTTTTTGTGAGAAATTAAATAGCATATTTAATCATCCGTGAATAGCAGCGGTCTATTTATCATGTTGTATGCAAATTTTTTTAAAAGTGACTTTATCCTTATTGGGCCGAGAACTTTAATAAATGTTACTGAGAAAATATTACCGGTAAACAGTTTTTGATAATTGATTCTGTCTTTTCTGGGCATATTGCATTACTTTCTTATTTATTTTTTTTGCGCAAAAAGGATCTTTTACTTTTTTTCTCCTTCGAAAAAGGAAAAAAAAGAAATTTCTCTTCCTTCGCGAAGGCCTTCGATCTCTTTGGCCAAGTATTTCCTCTACCTTTTTCTTCATCCTTTCAAAAAGCTTCCCTCTGAGTAGATGCTTGTTAAAAACGTTGATTTTCGCGTTTTAAGAGTTAAAAATCTTGTAAAAGTTCTGTTTATGTTAAAATTTCTTTTTAATTAAAAATTAATGTTTATTTATTTTTATTTTTAACAATGTTGCTTTTGAAAAAACCTTTAGTTAGATTATATAATAATTAAAATATCTCATTTCAGAAAACAAAGTTAAAATCATATAAATGAGACATCACAAATGGAATCAGACAACCAATTTTTAAATCATTGCCGCATCCTTCAACTTTTATCAAAGAGTTGTGATCACTTTCATCGAATTTTTAAGCAACGCTGGGGTGATTATCAAAAGTTGAACAATGCTTTGAAAGAATGGGAAGATTCTGAAGAAGATCGTTTAAAATTGATTCAATTATGTCCTGATGCTTCGGTACAAATGAAAGAATCAATGAAGAATGATAGCTTTGAACTTTGGGATATTACTTTATTAAATCATGAGATTCAAGCTTTATCAAAGGAAATTAAACGACTCAAGGGAAAAACTGATAAACAAGAAGATACTGTTATTTGGTGCATTCGTGAAATAAGAAATAAAATTAATCATAAAAGTAAGTTTTTGTTTCATTTTAATGGATATACAAATTTTTTATTTTTTTCAGAAAAACCTAAGTTATCAGATGAGGAATTTTCTCAATATTTTACTCAACTTTCATCACTGATGATTAAACTTGGTGAAACTCAATCAACAATGGATGAGATAAAGATTAATTTGATGAAAATTGGAAGATCAAAAATTGAACCACCTGTTGAAAGTATTCGAAAAGAATTTAAAAAGCTGAAAGAAGAAGCAAATAAATTATTTCAAGTAAGTTGAATTGTTTGATGAAATAATAATAACAATAACTGTAAACTAGTTATTTTTAAGGCTAAAAAGTACAATGAAGCTTTGGATGCTTATGATGAAATTCTTAAACTTTCTGGACTTTCTCGTGAAGATCAAGCTCTTATATATTCAAACATTAGTGCTACACATTTATCACGGCAAACAAAAGATTCTAATTTAATGGCAAAGAGAAGTGCGAATTTTACAATTCATTTGCGGCCAAGTTGGTTTCGTGGATATTTTCGTTTGGGAAAAGCTGAAGATTGTCTTGGAAATTTATTTGAAGCTGAAAATGCGCTCAAAACTGCATTAGCTTTGAATTCTGAATCAAAAGAAATTCGAGATGAATTAAGTTCTGTCCATGATAAAGTAAGCTCGTAACTTTTAAAATTCTAAACGTAATTTTATTTTAGCTTCAAAAATATTGCCGTGAAGATCACCTTAATACATCTTTAGTTCCCGATGATTTTCAAACAGAAGTCAAAAAATGTCTTAAAAGAAATAAACTTACTGAAAGTGAATATTTTGAAAATGCTGACCCCGATGCACTAAATGGTGAAAAATGGAGATTGGGTGTTGATGGAAAGCAAGATTATGGGAAAGCCCTTTCATATCACACAAAATCAGCAAATAATGGACTTATATCATCAATGTTTCGTTTGGGAATAATGTATCGAGAAGGTCAAGGTTGCCCAAAAAATTACGATGATGCCATTACATGGCTGAAAAGAGCTGCAGAATCAAAAAAGCGTGCAATGGTATGTTTAATAAAAATAAATTCTTATCTTTCACACTTTGATTTTAGAAAGGTGATGGCATTGCGGATTCACAACATTTATTGGGTTATATGTATTTCGAAGGCGAAGGTGTAAAAAAAGATTACCGTGAAGCATACAAATGGTACCAAAAAGCGCTTGATAATGGCAATCCTTCATCGGCAAATAATTTGGGAATGATGTATATGAATGGTTATGGAGTTGAAAGATCACCTGAAAAAGCTTTTCAATACTTAAAGTTTTCTGCCGAAAGTGGCGAACTCACAGGGATGGAAAATTTGGCTAACTTATTGCTCATGGGTTATGGAACTCCAGTTGGAATTTGTACTGAGCAAAATAAAATCGAAGGTATGCACATATAAATTATACTGCGTTTAAATCCAGTGTTGTTGCGACTCCGGAGTCGGAGTCGATGGGTCGGAGTCAACTCCGGCGCAAAATTTTAAAAATTGCTAGAAAAGCGGTTTCTGTTGAATTTAATCGTTGTTTACAATATTTACTAATATTCTAAGCATATTAGGCTATTTAACATAGCTTTTAAATAAGTTAAAACAGATTTTTCGAAATTTTTAAAAAAATGTGAAAAAAGTGTGAAAATTTTTTTTGTCAACAAAAGTTGTTAAAAACCACCAGAAACTGTTAATATATGAATTAGATATATTAAATAGCTATAAACAGCATCAAAAAAGCATTTTTACATGTTTTACAAGATTTTTTCGAGTCGGAGTCGACTCCGGAGTCGACTCCAATGACTCCGGAGTCGGAGTCGACCAAAAGTAAAAAGCACAACACTGTTTAAATCATGCACAATTTTTAGCAATTAAATGGTTAAAATGCGCCGCAGAAAAGGGTAATTTGCGTGCTCAAAGAAGATACAATGAAGTTAAAAATATGAGTATTGATGAAATTATGGAAGAGGCTATTGAAAAATTTCCATCAACTATTCCTGAAAATAATCCACTCGATGAAGAACAGTTTGGCAAAAGTGTAATGGAAGCAGCAAACAAAGGATCGATTACTGCAAAAGAGCAACTTGAAGTTTGGAAGCAATTAAATATTGCAACATCTGCTTTTAAATGCGGAAATTCTGAAGAAATGGTTACGGCTTTATCAAAAGCTATTAGAACCAGTCATACAATAAATTTTCCGGTTCCTGAGTATTTTAAATCTACTCTTGAAGTAAGCATTATTTATTATTTTATCACATTAATCAATAAAAAAACCTTTGAAGGAAATTTTCAAATGTCGTCCTAATGATATCAATGCGTTTACAGCTTATATTACCTCTGTCATGCATGATAATTTACAGCTTTCATTAGAATTAATTGAAGATAAGCTAAAGGTTTATCCTGAAGATGAATATTTGCATGATCTTCGAGTATCAGCTTATTGGAATTTAAATAATTTGAAAGGAGCTTTAACAGCTTCTAAAAGTGCTATTCAAGTTAAAAATATATATCAATGTAATAAATCAAATTAAGAAGTCTTTTTTTTTAGCTTCTCCCCAATTCTCTTCGATTGTTAGATGGTTATGGAGCTGTTTTACATGGCCAACAACTGCCACCGAAAGAATGTATCACATCTTTGGATAAATTTATTTCTGTTGCTCCAATTGATCATCCAAGAATTCCAGCATGCCATTATATGAAAGCAAAATATTATTACGGTGTCACAAATGAACTTTCAAAATTTAAAACCTCCTATGAAGCTGGAATATCTGCGGAAAAGAAACAATTGCCTTGTTATTTTCCATATTATTTTCACGATAAGGAATATTTGGGAAAGTTATACGCAATGCTTGATTATTTTAGCAATCCATCTAAATTTGAAAGCGTTGTTGGTCAGGACGGTAAGTTAAAATATTGCTTTCTTATCTTATAAAAGATATCTCATAATTTTTTAATATTCTTATTTCTTTTGCAGCAATCTCTTCACCCTGTCATTCTCTGGATAAAATCAAAATGAATATGAAGCGTAAACATTTTATTCGTGAATCTCGTAAAAATTTTGTTGAACTACATGAGGAATGTTCAAGTGGCAGACCTTTTTTGGAGCTAATTCGGCATCCCTTATCTGTAGCTGCAAAATCACCAAATGTTACATCTTTAAAAAATATTTTTTTGAAAGATATGAATCATGTTGATGAAAAATTCTATGATGGATATGTTCTTAAAGGTCGAATTATTGATTGGCCAGTTCCAATGTTATCACTTGTAGGAATATTCGAAGATGACAATGGTGATGTTCAAAAGTAAAATTTTATTAATTTTCTAAAAACTAGTTCTTTCATTGACTTTTAGATTCATTGCTTGCATTGAATCAAAGAAAACTGGAACACGACGGGACATCGAAAATGTTATAAATCGGTTTCGGCCAAATGTCAGTATAAGCATAATAAATCCTTACAAGAAAATTGGTAAAAGTGGTGTGTGTATTATTCGTGTTGAAAATCCTGATTGCTTAATTGTTGGTGCGTCTGACTTTATAACTACAGTAATCCAGCACTTCATTCTTTCTTTTCTAGATGACACTGATGCTGATGAAAAATGTTTATGTTGCGGCAATAAAGCCAAAGTTGCTTTATGTTCTGGATGCAAAATGTCACGATATTGCTCAAAAGAATGTCAAAAATTTGATTGGAGCGAGCTGGATCATAAAATTGTTTGTAAGCATTTGGGTAAATATGGAGTTGGAAAGAAATGATTAGCTTGGAAGTTTTTTTACGTGGTAATACTTTTCCAAATATTTGTAAATTGTTGTTTTTTTGTAATCCCTTTTTCACAAAACTGAAAATGAAAGCTTTATTTTTGTAAAATTTTTGTTTAAAGGGACACTGAAACTTTCAGTATGAAAACTTTAGCCAGTTCAGTTGCGTAAAACATGCAGTAAAAAATTAGAGCGTTGCAAATGTTGCGGATGAGTTTATCAGATACATTATTACTAGTTTTATCTATTACACTCATCCGCAACATTTATAAAGCTTTGAATTTTTGTTGCATGGTTTTTGCAACTGAACTGGCTAAAATTTTCGTACTGAAAGTTTCAGTGTCCCTTTAACAAAAAGAGTAAGAGGTTGTCCAGACATGATTTTTAACATAAAAATAAAAAACAAAAGCAAAGCAAATTTAAGAATCTTGAAAAACAACATAAAACTGTAGAAAAATGGTTTTAATTAATTGTGGACTAACATGTATGCAACAAAAAATTAATTTTTAAAATGAAAAATGATGAGGCCATTTTGAGAAGCAAACTTTTGCTCTATTACAACCGTCGGCAAAACATAAAAGTATTTTGGTAATGTTGGAGGTGGAACATTTCTTAAATTATATCTTGTGATAAAATTACGTTGTGAATATCGTCATGAAAATACTTGTACAAAATTTTATTTTCAACAAAATTGCAAAAAGTCAATAAAAAAGCAGATAATCAAGAAAATAATTGTATTTTATAATTTATTCATTTTCATTCTTGAAATCAGTTAGTTGCCCATCGCTGAGTTCTAGATCACCTTGATTTTGTACAACCCCAAACATGGTTGCAATTGAAAGAGCACCAGTTTCACCAAATTTAACCTGAGCTCCTGCAATTTCATCAGTTGTATAATTGAAAGCTTGATAGGTATCAGATAATTGATAATATACCAGATTTTCAGTTTTAAATAGTTTTGTTGGGACAAAGTTGAAATAAAAACCAAAACAATCCCTTAGAAGTCGAGTATGATTTCTTGTCTGAAATTATTAATTTGTATTTTTAAATCATTGTTGAAGTTTTTACCTTGATCAATTTGTCGATAATATTTTCAGAATTATTAAAAGGTCCAAGATTTAGAATTCTTTTTGAATTTGCAAAACATTTCATATTAACTAAAAACAGTTAAGTTCAATTTTCAAATCAGTGTTTTTTTAAACCTACTCATATCATCAAAATGCTTGTAAATATGAAGAAGAGCTGAATGAGTATTCAAATATTTGTAATTTTTGAACTGATAATTGTTAATTTCATTAAATAAATATCGGTATTCAGCAATGACTTCTTCAACTGTTTCGTATTCAATTGAAACTGAAAAATTCATATATTTGAAGATTCTTTGAAGTTTTATCTCAAGAACAACAAAGCAAAAAGAGGATTATCCAGATCTGAAGCCAGCAGTTTTAGGAATGGTAGTATTACAAATAGGGTTGTTCATTTCCCGGGAAATCGAAAAAAGGCGGGAAATTTCCTGGAGCTACAGTATTCCAAGCTACAGTAATGTTTTACCAAAAATAACCTTATAACCTATAAAAGGACTGTAAAATACTCAAATTAATCATTTTTGACTATTTACAGTGTTTTTATTGCATATTTATCCCGTTTTTAAATGTTTAATGTAAAAACATAAAATATTACTGTAGATTTCCCGGGAAATCAGAACCCTTTCCCGCAAAAAATCGGGAAATCTCCCGCAAAATTTCCCGCAAAAAATCGGGAAATTTCCCGGGAGAGGGAAATGAACAACCCTAATTACAAAGTTTAAAGGTCATATTTACAGCGGCAAAGATCAAAGGAATTATCTTCCAGAAGAGTAGGTTTCAATAAATTTAAAGTTTCTGCCGACGTCAGATCTTGACAATCTCTTGTTAGTCGAATTTTCAGCTTTAGAGGGCAGTCGCATTTGATAAAACTTTTTTTTCTTATGAAAATTGTTGAAAATTAAGAAAATGTATTTTTCTTTTTTCACTCCATGTTGACTGAAGAAAAGAACTAATACAAAAGAATTTATTTTGTCAATGCGGAAATGAAAAAAGAACAATGCATTTCCTTGATTTTCAATAACTATCATAAGAAGAAAAAGTTTTATCAAATGCGACTGTCCCCCTTAATATGCAAACTTTGAAATTATTACTTACGTCTTTCTCGCAACCACAACACAATATTCTTAAATTTTGACAAAGTAACCCTGCCTTGAAACATTTCTTCTGAAATTCTATTCGCAACTGTGTTACATTTTGTCACTAAAAATATTAAAGGTTTTTAAAAAAAATGTATTTTAAAAAGTCTTACAAAAATCTGGACTTTCTTCAAAATTTCGATTCATTGTTATCAAATAATTTTCCATTGAATTAGAGAAACCAGGCTCGGGCATACCCGCGGGCAGAGATTCTACCGTAACAATTTCTGCATCAATTTTTTGGTCATCAGCATTTTCAATATTAATTCTCCACATTAATTTTACAAATGTCATATAGGATGCTTCATTGGATAACCTACAAAAGTTTGTTTGGCTTTGAAAATACCCAAAAATTTACAGTGTTTTATTACAAAAAAAAACTTACTTTTCCATGTTCACTTCAATTGTCGTTTCAAGATTTCGTTTTTGTTCAAAAAGTTTAATAATCAAAATTTGAGAAGGATTTCCAATTTTCAAATCTGTAATTCGATCAACATTTCTTGAAAGTTGAATAAAAAATCTGTAATAATTTTTGATGATTTTTAAAGCTTTGATCGCATTTTTTGGATTCAGTTTTTCAATAAACATTTCCAACATTTTTTTCATTTCTTTAGAATCTAGCCTAAAAATATCATTTTTTGTACCAACAATTTGCTGGTAATTTAAAATGTCTAAAACTTACATCTCAAAATTTTCAACTATACCTTCAAGGTATTCTTTATCAGAAGTAAATGGTTTAACATTAAATATTTTTTTAGCATTGTAATATTTGTAATAATATTTGCTGCAATTATTACTTTGAAGAAGTTTAAGTTCATTATTAAATAAATTTCCATAACAATCAACAAAAACTGAATGTCCGAAAGAATCGGCGTAATAAAATGCAATCAATGGAATTTTGTCATCACAAATATAAAGCATTCGATCCCATTCTTTATTGTCTTCTTGAAAAATTGTTTGACAGCAAAAATATGGAGAATGTTTAATTTCGAGTTGTTTGAAAGTTTCCACCACGGAAGTTTCAATGGCTTCGGATTCATCAATATTTGTAAAAGGCGGCAAAGCAATAAATCGTTGAGTGTAATCAGGTATATCAGTCATTGCTGAAAAAAGTCAGAAAATTAAAATTATGTGTTTACCATACTGGCGTGAACACACGATTGTGGTTATAATTCCGAAAATACTAGTCAACTACAGAAGAGAGATATTAGAAAAAATATTTGCTGATTTATCAGCGGTATCTCATTTTTTACCGCTCATTTTAGTACCATTTTGCCAAAAAGCTTTTTTTTTCAAGCTGATGCGAGTTTTTTTGTGATGAAGAAGATACTTGGTTAATCTCATAAAAGATATTTTACCAGTAATATGTAATTTTGCCATCAAAATATCATTTTTCGTTAAAGTAACACTAAAATATGTGTCGCCGCTTTAGCGATAAATGTCGCTGAATTTTGGCTGATAAAGTATTTTGGGAAAAAATGGAGAGAAAAAAACTTAGGATTGAACTGGAGCTATTTATAGAAGGACGATGCTTTTTATTTATCAACAAACAGAGGAAGAAAACGATCACACTCGTTTTAGTTTTCTCAATTAATACTTTTTTGAATTCGCATTTAATCCAACTAGTACAAGAAATACAGGTATTAGAGAACAAAATTTACAAAGATCTTAAACCCAGTGAAAAATGGCAATGAAAAAAATCTTTGGAGTAAAAATTGATTTCTTTGTCTCTTGCATTTTTTGCATACGCAAGAAAAAACGGACATGTCAGTAATGTCCGCAACAACAGAAAACAAACGTCTTCACCACTAAAAAAAGTAAACGGCAATAAACCTTCTTTGAATAAAAATTTTATTTGGCATGGATCCAACATTTTGTGGAAAAATCAATATTGTCTGATAATAAACTTTTATATTTTATTACAAATGTTAGTTTTGTTGTGTTTGTCTCATTTTTTTATCAGTTTATAATTCACACATAATGATCCGAAATAAGAATCGATCACTTGAATTTTTTATAATTAAATATTCAAATAAATCAAAACATTTTTGCTTTAAAAATCTTAAAAACTGACAAAAAAGTAAACAAAATTTCATTTTGTTCAACAGACATTAAACTATAAAGGTCCAAACTACAATACAAAATAGATCGAAGTTAATGTTATTTTTAAAGGAAAAAGTACAAATTCTTGATGCTTTTAAAAGTAGCTTTTTCAACTTTTTCGTAACTTTTAATACGAAACATGTTTCAGTGTCTTTAATTTTGATAAAGTTAAAACAAAATGGTAACACAATTCTTTTACATTTAAAAAAAAAACTTAGTATGTGCAGGCCCTAACACCTGCTGAGTCCCTAAAGCGATATACCCGTGAATATCTGATTAACCATAAATGGTTGACTTCTGAGAAGTAGCTGCCGTTTAACCTGGTTGCCATCCATGGAATTCGTTTTAACCTCGGATCCACCGAGCACCCGCCATCGCAAACCCAAGTGGCCGCAAGAGGAATCGAACCCGGGATCTTCCGGCTTCTATCCAACTGCGCAAACCACTGAGCTATTGGCTCAAAATTTTTAAGTGTTTTTTGGTTTACTTTATGATCGAATAAAAAAAATTACAGCATCATATACTATAATTTTTTTAAATAATTTGCATAAACTTCTGTCAATGAATGATAATATCAAAATGACATATTTCATCAATCATTGGAACAAATACAGTAGTGTTTTTTGTATTAATTTAAACCTATTGTTTTATTACTGAACATTATCAACAGGATGTTAATTTATTTACGAATCGTTTGCAATAATTACTGTTTCATCCTACATGCATAAAGGGTGTCAGATAATTAAAGATCACTTGGATGGAACTACCAAGTACCAACACAACAATTTTTGATTTGAACTTTTTACAATTAAATATTCAAACAAATCAAAGCATTTTTTGCTTTTAAAAACTTTAAAAATGACAAAAACCAAATCAATATTTTAGACCCATTTTGTGTTGAAGACATTAAACTACAAAAGTGTAAACTACAATACCAATTTAATATTATTTTTAAATAGGAAGCAATTTTCATTGTTTTAAACTTTGACAAAGTGAAAACCTAAATGCAGCGTAGTTTTTTTCAATTCTGTTACACTTTTTAACTGAAAATTTATCAAATGTATCCCCATTTACCAGTGTTTCGACTCGCCCCGCCCCAACCTCGCCCCGGGGTGCCCCGGAGCGCCCAAAGTTGGGGCGGGGCGGTGGACGGGGCGACTTTTTATTAGGTGTCAGTGAGCTAACATTAAAACATTATTATTTTTTAGTAAAATTGACGGTTTTAATATTAGAAAGGTTTTACTTTAACATTTTATTACATAAATCGTTATTAAAAAACGGAAAAAATACATTTTGAGATTTTGTTTGGCAAAAAAATCTGAAAATTTAATGAATATTGGGGGATTTTGGGGCGAAAAATTGTCTCTGGGGCGGTGGATCAGGCGATTTTTTCAAAACGTTGGGGCACGGGGCGGTGGTGGGGCGGCGTTTGAAAGGAGCTAGGTAATGGGGCGGAGTTTGGGGCGAAAAAAAATCGAGTCGTTACACTGGCATTTACTAAAAGAATAACCTATCAGATACTTGAAAGATTCTTTTATTTATCGCCAATTACCGTTGCTCCGCAAAAGAAGTCTAAAGTTTGTATATCATTCATGATAATATTTGAAGGGATTACTAAGAAAACAATAACGCATTTTGTGATTTGAATTTTTGACAATTAAATATTCAAATAAATCGAAGCATTTTTGCCTTAAAACATTTTTAAAAACGACAAAAAAACAACTCAATATTTCACATAAATGGCGTGCTGCAGACATTAAACTATAAACATCTAAACTACAATTCCATGTTTATGTTTTTTTAATAAAAAGTAAAATTCTTGATGCTTCAAAAAGCAGAATTTTCAGCTGTTGTTAAATACAAAACAGTTTTCAGTGTCTTAAACTTTGGCAAAAAGAAAAACAAAATGTAGCGCATTTTTTTTGTAACACTTTTTCACTGAGAATTTATCAAGTGTTTCGCCATTTACCAATTTCTAGTAACAGTATCTGATACTTGAAATCGGCTTTTTATAGTTACACATTTTATTTAGTTGTAAAATTAGAATGTTTAAAAAAACAACAATTGTTATTGTTTCTCCATAAATAAATGTGCAATTTTCGCGAATATAATTAGGCTTCTTTTTTTCAATTAGGTCATGTTTGACGTTGTCTTTATGTTATTTAGAGTTTTTGCGTCCATTTATTTGGCAAACAACATTGTGAGTGTTTCCAAACCCATACAACTGTGTTGATGCATTTTTTTAACAATTAAGCAGGCTTAAAATTCACTTCTCAACCGATGAAATTAGAATTCAAGTTTTTATAAGCCATTTTCTGAATTTTGCAAACACTGGCTGGCACAATGATTTCATAATTCGAATTTTTTCATGATTCTTTGCCTATAGGGGTTTTCCACGATGGGGAATCCGAATTTGATATCAGCTGATACGGTTGTTCTGGTGGATTCTGACTTCTGGGATTCTGAATCCAACTTCAGAATCCATTTTTCAGAATCCATTAAAAAATGATATAAATCGAAATGACAGCTCATAACGAGTGTAGAATGATATAAAAAATGACTTTAAGTGCCCTAGTTTTAATTTAACAACACTTTGAAAATTTTTTAAACGTCGACTTTTGCGCCATCTGATATAACTCGAAAACTTTATACCTGGGGCATTTCTAGAACTATCATATTTCGAAAGCGCACAAAAAAAAGTACCGAAAAACACCAAAAAAATAAAAATCTGAGTATGGCTCGAAGTACACCATTTACATGAACTTACTTACACAACCCCCAACATCAAAAAAAAATCATAATTTCTGAAATATGTTGTGAATTTGCTTGAGGTGACTTGCATGATGAACCATGATGTTATTGGAGATTTTTGGAAAGTTTCAGCCCACCAACATCAAATCTTGAGGTTTGCGATCAATTTAAAATATCAATTTTTACCTTAATGAACAACATTACTAAACAAATTCCAAAAATGGTTTTTTCTTCTGAAATATTTTTTATTTTGCTTTATTAATTTACACTACATGTCTGTGCAACAGAAAAACACATAAACAATGACATACGGATCAAACTGGATTTTTACGGATTTTTTAACGTTTAGCCATTTTTGATGATTTTCTGATGTATTTTGAAAAAATTTTATTTAAAAAAAAAAAAAAAAAAAAAAACTAATCGTTATTATTTCAACATTCTTATGCACATGTTATGGGGTATGCAGATCAAGTAAGCTTAAAAACATTCTTAATTATTTTTATAAAATTTACTTAAGAGCACTGATATCGTTTCGGGCATTGCTGTTAGCGTATTAAAACAATTAAAACAAAAAAATATTCAAAGCGTTATCTGGAAAAGTGACAATGCAGGAAAGTTTATAAGAAAGTGTTAAAGTTTTAAAATTATAAATTTTAGCATATTATAAAAGTGCAGCGTTAATTCAACTGATGCCAGCAATATCACGCAAAGCCAACTTGTTGGTAAAGCGTTATTTCTACTCTGAAGCTCAGAGCGGTAAAGATGTTGCAGATGTTGAAACGTCGCGTTTTAAAAGAGTATTCCGTGCTCGTCTCAACAGCAATGAAGATGTCTCAACTGCTTCTGAAATGTTCATGGCTTTAAAACATGCCGGCGACCTTCGGAAAATTAACAGGTTTCACGGTAATTAATGTCCAAAATATTGGAACAAGGCCAAGTTATGATAATGTTCCCAAGATTACTGATATTACGAATATTGGGGATATCCAATATCAAGTTGAAGATAACCAAGCAATGTTAAAATTATGGCGCCACTACGGGATTGGTCCTGGAATGAATACTGTAGTTCCGGCAGCTGATCTTGTTGTAACTGAATTTAATGAACAACAACAAGAAGTTTACGTATCTCCTGTTTTTTGGAGGAAAAAATCTGATCTCAGCGATACAACTGCAGATGAAAGTAATGCAAATTCAACACCTCAACCTACAACAGCTAGTGATGACAACGAACTCCCTCATGGGTTACATAAATGTCCCATTGAAGGATGTGTAAAAGAATTTATTTTACGTTCAAATTTGGAGAAACATATTTTAATGGGAAAGCACAAGTTTGCCCCAAGGAGAGAATCTATGGAAGATATTGCTGTTGGATTTTATTTAGCTGAATTAGAGGGTATTCGAGATGGTTTTTCGTTTTTTAAAAATAACCTGTACAACACGGATGAAATGAACCAACCAATAAGCGGTGACATCCCATCCCAGGGATGGGCACTTAAAAAGCGGACTCCAAGAGCATCTTACACAAATGAAATGATAGCATTTCTGGAAAGAAAATATTTAGAGGCCCGACAACAAGGACAGCGAAGAATTGATCCAATTGTGCTTGCCCAAGACATGCGCCGAGAACCCCATCCGGTCACCGGGAAACCGCTGTTCACTGCCGAGCAGCGGTTAAGCTCCACTCAAATTGCATCATTCATCAATAGAAAGTTGTCAAAACTGGAAAAAAGAGCCCAGGAGGCAATTTTGACACAGCAGGAAGAAAGGGCTGAAAATTTTCAAATTATCGACGAGCTTGCTGAAAATACGGGTTTTTAAAATACAATTTTAAAAAAATTATAAAAAAGAATTTACAGGTGACATAGAAGATGAATTAAATGATCACCCAATGTTCAGCGACATGGAAAAATTAGTTATTGAAGAAATACAAAAAGAATCAGAACAAGAATTGTTCATGAAATAACAAAATTTTTCTTCAATTCTTGCATGAAAATGTAAAAAGATGTGCAAATAAAGATACTATACTTTTATACTATACACAGCTTTTTTTTAAGTTAAAGTCCGATATTTTTGAGACGAAAACGGGTGTTTTAACTCTCTCAAATTAAAAAGATTAAAACAATGAGATGACCTACTTTTTAAACTACGTGGCTCCAATTGCGTTTACTATTAAAAGTTATTTGAAATTTTCATTTTTTAGATCTGTGTTATGTTTCCCACGACGTTTTTAAATTTATTTTTTGTAGTATTTTTTTTCGTCTGTTGCCAGTAATAAAAAAGTATCTTTACTTCTAATATTATTGGAACGTTTTTAGAACAGAAGAGTTTTCCCCAGAGTATCACTCATTTAATAAACATTAACACAAAAATGGGAGAGACAGAAAAATTACGAGAGAGAAATTCGAGCGAGAGAAATAAATGATTCAGTTTCACTATGCCAAGAAACTTTAAATTCGAATATTCCCAACAAATTCGCTATAGTTTATTTTAATGAGCTTTTCAAAAATTCTTTTTTATAATTGTAATGAGGTATTTGATTTTTAGTGATGGATTTTTCAGAATAACTTAATCAATTTTTGTCATCAAATTAACACGCAATCCTGAAATTCAGGAAAGCAACAAAAAAGGCAACGAGAGAAAACGCATTTCTCATAGCAGCAAAATCAGCTCAATCTGTTGATTTTGTTCGGTTTTTTTTATTCGGAGACAAAAACAGGAACATCTTTTTTTGCTAAAAAGAAAACCATCTAAAAACATATCCGCAACATTTATTAATCATGAAGTTTTTTGGTCACAGCACGTTCGAGACGGAGTAGCATTTTTCAAATTTCTACTACCCATTCGGTCTTCTTAATATTTTATGACATTCTGTTAATTGCTACAGTTAGTAAACATGTTGAACTAAAATATGAAAGAGGGATTTTGCGATATTTTAAGTTAGAGCGATTTGCCAGCCCGATGAAGCATAAAAGCTAAACCTTTTCTAAAAAACAGCTTCAAAGGGCTGGCAAATGGCTGAAACTTAAAAAAAAAAATGTAGACAGCTGTTGGCACATCACAAACATATGGTTTAACTTTGAAGCAATCATCAGATATCCATAATCCATTTTGAATTGTTACGGCTCCACAACTCATTGTCAGATTTTGGGGTTCAGAGGGTCCCCATTCATTAAAATCAAAATTTGTATTATCAGTCCATGACCAATTTCCTGGTGACATTAAAGAGTTTAATCCAACCCAAAAATTTGTGTCTGTACTTTAGTGAAAATAGTTTCCACTTTGACCTAAACTTTTAAATTAACCAGTTAAAAACAGTAATTTAAATTTACCAGTTAAAATTGCATTTGTAAACCCGTCATGAATTGAAGCCAAATGCCCATTTAGTTTGCCACAAGCAAGCTCGGCATTTGGAAAACTTGTTGCATTTGTTTCAAAAAAATAACAATGATTTTGAAATCCAACACTTCCATCAGGACATGAAGCAAAAATTTTAGCTAAAAAACAACAAAAAAGGATGAAAATCAATTTCATTTTTTCTGTGGTAATGGAACTGAAGAAAAGGAAAGTTAGTGGAGAATAAGAGCACTAAAAATAGTTGTCTTTATCAGTATTCAAAAATGGGACACGGGTTTTTTCCTTATCATAAATTTTTCGAATAAGTTTTTGAAGCACAACTGTGTGTTATTTAGCTTAACTTCTTATGATTGTCTAAAAACATAATAAAAATCAATGAATAATATTTTTTAAGGTTGTTTTTCAAGCAAAACATTTAACTTTGTTAAATTTTCCAACAAGGGAAGGTCTCAAAATGTGACACCCCTTTTTGAACGAGACTTTTCCCATTATATAACCAACCCTATGAAAATTATACATAACCCCAACATATTTACGGTGAGTGGCCTTCAGTATGCAAATTTGTAAAAATGAAGTTTGAAAAATTCACAACCCCCATGTCGACAACTTTTAAAAAGTCCCAATTTCGCTCACTTTTTTCAAACTTCAACTTCATAAATTAGCATAATAAAAGGCCGAAAATATTTTGGGGTTAACTCTAAATTTATTTCACAATAAACTAAACGATCATCTACAAATTCAAATCATGAATTTATTTTGATACACAGTATGAAAAATTTCGAGAAAACTTCATGTTTAATAAATATTGCGGATATGTTTTTAGATGGTTTTCTTTTTAGCAAAAAAATATGTTCCTGTTTTTGTCTCCGAATAAAAAAAACCGAACAAAATCAACAGATTGAGCTGATTTTGCTGCTATGAGAAATGCGTTTTCTCTCGTTGCCTTTTTTGTTGCTTTCCTGAATTTCAGGATTGCGTGTTAATTTGATGACAAAAATTGATTAAGTTATTCTGAAAAATCCATCACAAAAAATCAAATACCTCATTACAGTTATAAAAAAGAATCTTTGAAAAGCTCATTAAAATAAACTATAGCGAATTGTTATGAAACAAATTAAAACATATTTTTTAATTTTTATATTTCATTACACTTGAATTTATTAAAAATCACTGTTGTATCGAAAATATTATATTTTGATGAATGTTTTAGTCCGTGCTTAAATATTCAAAGAAAGAGAGCAGAAATGATGGAAAAAAAGATATAGAAAAAAATTTTTGAAAACCCCATCTATAAACAAACTCCATTTTTTGAAGTTTAACCATCAGAAAAGCTTTCTTCCTTTTTGTTTAAAACGAAAACAAAAAACTGCAGTTTTTATTGACTTTTTTTTCTTACTGAATGCTTTCTTTGAATTTTTAATATAATTTTTGCAAAAAAACTAATACAAAACGATTGATAATGAAAATAAAAATTTAGTTATTTTTAATGACGGAAGATGTCTGTTTGATCCAATTTTTGATTAAAATAAAATCCGGTGAATTCAATTTTTATGTTTTTTAAAACATAAAAAGATATTTTTGATATAATGAAACCTGTAATCAACAGTCTATCTCAAACATTTCTGCATTTTTCGTAATTTCTGACAAAATTACATAGAAGTAACTGTAAATTTAGGGAACAAGAATTCACTTTTTCATCTTTATTCAACGTTTTATTTGAATTATTAATAAAGTTTTTGCAAAAAATACTAAAACAAAAAGTTTGATAACGAAAATCAATGTTTTTTTAACGATGGACAATGCATAGCTCACCCATATTTTAAAACCATAGAAACACAATAACGAATAAAAAAATGAAGTTATTCAGTTTACTATAATATTCAATTAAAATTTTTACAGTTTTTTTAAAAATTTAGTATTGTGTAATTGATACTTTTACACATATAACGGAACTAATAGTCAAGAACTATGTGTTATAGGGAACTAACTGTCGCAGCGACATCTAGTTCAGAAACTATGATAACTGCCCTGGAACTTAATGTCAGGGAACTAAGGATTATATCTTCCAAAAATATCTCATATTCCTTTTTTTGTTGGAATAAAAAACCTTGTCAAACAAAACCATGAAATATTTTATTGCTGGAAAAACATCTACAGTCATTATCATTAAATTTATTCGAAATTCACCCTGTGACAAAACTGAACAATAACAAAAAAATTCTTAAAATTTCATCTAAAATCCATCCGTAAAAATTTAGAGTTGCATAAAACGTCCTAATATAAAGTTCATAAACAAACTTTGGGTTAAATTGAAAAATCAACAAAAAAAGAAATTTAATACCAAAATCCATTGTTTTTTGATGCATATTTTATTTAATTCTTAAATATTCAAAAAAGAAAGAGAAGCCTTAATGCAGAACAAAAATTAGGAGAAAAAATTTAAACTCATTTTTTTCTTTCTAAAAGAAACTTCATTTTTTGTAGTTTAAATCCAAAGCAATTTTCTTTTTTTTTGTTGACCGAAACGAAAAGCTGCAGCTTTTATTGACTTTTTTTTCTTACTGAATGTCTTATTTGAATTTTTAATATAATTTTTATTGAACAAAACTCCACTTTTATAGACTTTTTCATATTCGATGCTTTTTGAATTTTAATATAATAAAAATTAATAAAATAGTGGTAGAATTAGTCTACTCATTATTAAATTATAAAGACAGGATAGCATGTTTTAACGGAAAAAAAGGAAGAAGGATTTTGGAGATACAGAACGATGCAATTTGAAGAAAGAAATATATATTTATTGGTTCTGTCGTGAAGAATCACGAATGAAGAAAGAGAAATTAGCATAAAAAGTGTATAAGTACTGTCTTTTGTATTGTATGATTTGTCTTTTGCAACCATTCAACCATTTAATGTGAAGTGTGAAATGTTGTGCTACATATACCATGTTGTCTATTCGTGGCTAATATAGTAACAAAAACGTAAGCTAAAAATAGTAGTGAAGATTTTTAAGCAGAAGGCTCTTTTTGAAATAGATATTGTATATTTTTAAGAATTATTTTTAAAGTCAGTCAAAAATCACACAAAAGTTAGTAAAATGTCCCGGTCAGTCAAACATCTAGTCAGTCAAAAGTCCAGTCAGTCACCTGTCTAGTCAGTCAAATGTACTGGTCAGTCAAATATCCAGTCAGTCAAACGTCTTACTACCGAAGTCGTCTACTAAATCTCTCTTCTTCTCAACAAATTATTTTGTGACGGAATCTCCAACACAAAATAGTGGATAATTTTCTTCAATGATTTCAAATCGAGCAATTTTATCCAATGCTTCACCTTCAAGTAATCCAAAAAAATGCATCCAACATTTTTTCTTTTGGAAACAAACTTCATTTTTTGTAGTTTAAATCCAAAGCAGTTTTCTTCTTGTTTGTTTAAATCGAAAACAGAAATCTGCACTTTTTATTGACTTTTTTTCTTGATTTATGCTTTATTTGAATTTTTGATATATTTTTTGCAAAAACCTTACTAATACAAAAAGTTTAAACTTAAAAAATAAAATTTTTATTTTTTCTAATGAGGATATTCCCATTTTTAAATGAAGGAGAAAAGACTGTGATCTAGATTTCAATTTTTGTGCAATAAAATAGTTTCGATATCATCAAAACTGTATTCACACAATTTCTCACGAACATTTTTGCATTTTTTTTAACTTGTGACCTAATTAAACGAAAAAAAATTGTAAACTTGAGCAGCAGAAGCTATTGAAAATTCACGTAAACATCACGAAAATTCCTATCCTTTTTTCACATATGATTGATAGTGAATAGTTTATCAAACCATTGTGAGAAAATGCATCAAATTTTTACTTGTAAATAAAGTGGCACGGCTGGCAAAATTTTTTGTTAGCACGAAAAATAATAGAAAGACTTCCAAAATTTTGATATCAAAAAAATAGAACTCTCTCTAGTATTTTTCGTGCTAAAAAAAAGTTGCATCAATCGTGATGTGGTCGATTCTCGGGGAATGCTCAAATCCCCTCTGGGGAATTTGCCATTCCCTCAGGTTAAATCGGCAGATTTCCCAAGGATTGACAACTCTACTTGTAAAACAACATTTTTGCAGAAGAAAAAAATGTTAATTTATTATATGACAAAAACTGAAGAATCGTATGCCAATTGTATCTTTAAATTTCACTCATGGATTCATCCCTTTAACTTAAGTGCTGTATGAAACGTCATTACAAATTTTTTATATCATATAATGCTGAATATCCCAATAAAAATAACTAAACAAAAACGTATTAATAGTTTCAGAAAATTCTAATATAACTGTTTTGCTGCATATTTTTTATTTATTTCTAAAATATTCAAAAAAAGAGAGAAGCAAAGATGCGAAAAAGAAATTAGAAAAAAAATTTAAAGTCACTTTTCTTTTAAAAAACAAACTTCAGTTTTTGGACTTTGAACAAGAACAACGTTTTTTTCTTGTTTAAAACGAAAACCAAAAATTGCAATTTTTATATATATTTTTTTATTTGAATGCATTGTTTGAATATTTAATATAATTTTTGCAAAATTACTAAGCTTACGCTTGAAAGGAGAAATAAAGTCAGAAGTTAAATACAACATTTTTCGGTATCAATCAATAAATACTTTTTATTTTGTTTCCTCATATTTCACGTAATCGAAAAGCTTGTATCTGTTTTCTTTTGCTATTTTTTCTTTTCTTTACGCCATGAAATCTTTTGCAGTCATTTAAAATAAATAGTATAAGTTTTACACGGATCAGCCGCGGTTGATAAGCTAATTCATTAAATAATTTATCAAAATTTTAACCATTACCAAGGCCGTATGCAGAAAAAATTTTCGGGGTGGGCATGCCTTTGATCTTTTGCCGCCTTAACACGGCGGCGGCAAAAGATCAAAGGATTTTCTCAGTTTCGGGGGGGGCACGTGCCCCAAAAGCCCCCCCCTCTCTACGGCCTTGACCATTACCGTACACATTTAGGAAACAAAAAATGTAAACTTGAGCAACAGAAGCCATCAAAAATTCACGTAAGCATCCCGAAAATTCCGATTCTTTTTTTATGATTGAATATGAATAATTTATCAAATCATTGTTTAAAAAATGTAAAGCAGAAAATGCATTAAATTAACACGTGTAAGTAGGGTTGTCGATTTCAGTGGAATGCTCAAATCCTCTCTGGGAAATTTCCCATTTTACCAGCTTAAATCATAGAATTTTCCAAGGGGATTTAACAACTCTTCTAGTAGGACAAAATTTTTGTCTTTAAAATAAAGCTGGTTTAAAGAAAAAATAAATTTAAATTTGCTTTATGTGCTAAACACACCTACTGAAAACTTATTTACAAAATTAAAACATGTAGTTTCTGTGTATTTGCATATACCAGTTTTGTTTCCAATTAAATGTAAATTCATTTTATGACAAAAACTGAAAAATCACATACAAATTTTAATTTTAAATTTCACTTATGAATTCCTCCCTTTAACTTGTGTGCTGTATGAAATATTATTACAACAAACTTTTTTATATTATATAATGTCAGATTGCGCAATAAAAGTCATTATCTTAACAAAAAGATATAGGTTCCGAAAATTCAAATATTCCTGTTTTGCTGCATATTTTTTATTTATTTCTAAAATATTCAAAAAAAGAGAGAAGCAAAGATGCAAAAAAGAAATTTAAAAAAAAATTGAAGTCACTTTATCTTTTAAAAAACAAACTTCAATTTTTGGACTTTGAACTAGAACAACTTTTTTTCATGTTTTAAACGAAAATAATAAGCTGCAATTTTTATAGATTTTTTTATTTGAATGCTTTTTTTGAATATTTCATATAATTTTGCAAAACTACTAGTACAAAAAGTTTAATAAAGAATATAAATATTTGTTTATTTTTGATCGAGGAAGATGTTTGTTGGACACAATATTAATTTAAAAGAAAATCTACCAAGTTTGCAGATTTTAATCATTTTTTAAAAAATATTATTAAATTCAACAATGGAATTCGATTTAAAAGTCAAATAACTACCAAACATGATTTTTAATTTAAAGTTTTTTTATTATATGTATAGTCAATTAATTAAGATCTTTATTTAAAATCAGTGTTGTTGCGCCTCCGCCTCCTGAGGTGAGTTTTGCAAAAGATCAAACAAAAAGTGCCGCTTTGCGCCTCCGGAGGCGACTAAAACAAAAAAGCACAACACTGTTTACAATAGTATGAAGTTACCAAACATTGCTGTTTAATTTTTTTCCTTCTTAATCTTAAAAAAGAAGCAAATATATGCAACAAAGTTATTAGCAAAAAAAAGCCAATTTTTATTTTAAAAAGGAACTACATTTTTCGTAGTTTAAATCCAAAGCAGTTTTCTTCTTTTTTGTTTAAAACAAAAATAAAAAACTGCTATTTTTATAGATTTTTTGCTTACTGAATGCTTTGTTTGAATTTTTTATATATTTTTTGCACCAAAAATACTAATACAAAAAATTTAATATAAAAAAAATGTTTTGTTATTTACTGGATGAAGTTGCAGTTTTTTTTCATATAGAAGAATATAAAGATATTAAGAATTCAATATTTATTATACATGACATTTTTGATAGAATTAAAAAATTTACATTAATTTGTAGACTATTTTTGCATTTCTAAAATACAAAAACACAAGTGACGTATAAATGAAAATAATTGTTAATTTAAGCTTATCGTAGACATACCCAACTTACGCGGGGGTTGAAGCTTCAAATTTTGCCTATATACTGGTCTTGAGTAGGTATGATTATGGGCAAAATAATAGCTGCACAATCCTAAATTTTAGGTGAAAAAAACGAAAAAATACATTCCCGTGTACACAACCGTCTGTAACTTTGGGGCAAGTAATTTGTACCACAAAAGGTTTTTTTTTCTGTAATGTTATTTATTATAATCCAATAAATTCCTTTTTTTGATTAAAGACAAAAATGTTGGACACTTTAAATTCGACAATGACAAAACTGCATTAATTTTTGAAGACTTTTTACCAAATATTTAATGTTCATCTGAAAATCCAGTTTGAATTATACACAACTATGTTTAAAAACCTTTTTAAAAAATTTATTTATTAACAATTTTGTCAAGCAAAAAAGCATAAAATATTCAAACAAGTTTTTAAATAAATATGACAAAAAAATTCATTAATCATTAGATATATAACCGTATGTTTATGTCTCATCAGTAAAGGTTATTGAAAAATATGTGACCTTTGCCTGATGTTAGTCCTGTTTGTAATATTTTATGCTGATAAAAAGACAATGATTGTGTGGCGCTTTTCTTGCTGAACCAAGAAAAATAGAAAACAACCGTTGTTTGTGCGGCCCACTTTCTTAGGGGTAAATATTTTTCTATTGTTGATGGACCCAAATTGTATTATAGTTTAATATTGATTTGTCATATTTTCTGTTATCGATATTACTGCTGCTATTATTTTTGTTCCTCTTTTTTCGTCATAAATTATTTATTTCTTTGCACAATTTTTTGGTGGACGGTCAAAAAAATAACGGTCAAAAAAATAACCGGACAAAAAAATAATTTTTTAAAAGGCCGGACAAAAAAATAACGGATAAAAAAATAACGGACAAAAAAATAACTTTATACATAATTATACACAAAAAAAAAAGTTGTTATTTTCATTTTTTTGTATGTATAACTATTTTATTTTTTTGTATAAAGTTATTTTTTTGTCCGTTTATTTTATTATCCGTTATTTTTTATTTTTATATTTTTGTCCGTTATTATTTTGACCTTTATTTTTTTGTCCTATTACCAATTTTTTTCTTAGGTTTTATTTTTGAATTTTTAAAATATTTTTTAAATCTTAAAATTATTTTTATAACCAAGTAAAATAAAGAATTGTTTTTATTCTTTATAAATAAGACGCAACTTTTTGATTCCGAAAATTAAATTTTCATATTCCAATATTAAATAAAAAATAGATTTTATTTAACAAATGTTTAACAAAATTAAAGTTTTAGTTTTAGTTTTATTTATACGCTCCGACTACCGAAGCAGTGGAACGAGGCAAACAGATAAATATTTACAAATTGAGAACATAGAAAAATTTACATGGAAAAGTATATACAATAAAAAAACAAAAATTTAAGAATAATAATGATCGATTTCGGTATTCATTAAAAATTGCTTGAAGTGTTTCTTTTGCGTGAAGTTTGAGATGTTGATTTTGAGCTGGTTCATGAAGCTAGAAGTTCTGGTTGAAAAGTGGCTGGGTCGAAGTTTGTTTGCAATTTTTTCTTTTGATGAGTAATTCTTTTTGAATCTGGTATCATGATTTGAAGGTTTAAATTGAAGAGCAGAACCATTTTGAGTTGAGACATGAGCTAATTCAAATCCAGTTTGAAGATCAATAATGTTTCTTCTTTCATGGAGAGATTTCATACCATATTGTTTGAGTCTTGCTGGATATGATGGGATAATTCCAAATTGATGTTGTCTTCGATAGAGCATTCTTGTAAAAAGTTTTTGAGGCCTTTCTAAATATGCAGCAATTTTTTTCTGTTGAACATTGAAAAGTTGAAAGATGCTTTTAACACATTAAAAAAAGAAGGTAATAAAAATGGAGCTGAAAAAATATTTCAATGAAATTGTGAAAAATGTTTTAATTTTTTAATGAAATAAAACGAATTCATAGGTGATAAATCAGCTGGAGTGGCTGTTAATTTTTCCACTATCATATAAGCCACGATCTGAAATTACAGACCCTCAAATATACTCACGGAAATATTTAAACAAGTTCATTAAAGGGGCCGACGGTTAGATACTTTTTTATTTCACTAACGATTTTTTTTGTTAAATTTCTTTGACGATCAGGGTCTTTTTCTATTGTTTTTGTTGCCTGATCGTCATGAAAGAAAAAAATGTTAGAGAAATAATAAAGTATCAAACCGTCCGGCCCCTTTAAATAGCATGATGTCAATTTTAATTCTAAAGATTTTTTTCGTTACCATTTTTCAATGGGTTTAAGATCTTTCAAACTTAATCACTGTTGATGAAAAAAAATACTTTTGAAAAAACTACCAAAAATTTATTAAGTTTTTAAGCATTCAAAAATGTGAGCAGCAGTGACTTAAAGAAGATATCAGAAAGACGTTTTTTATGTAATGCTCATATTTTTTTAAGAAATAAACTTCATTTTTTGGAGTTTGATCCAAAGAAGCTTTCTTCTTGTTAAAAACCACAACAAAAAGTTTCACTTTTGATTGACTTTTTTCTTACTCAATGCTTTTTTGAATTTTTAATATATTTTTTGCGAAATTGCTGGTACAAAAAAATGTGATAATGAAAATAAACATTTTATTGTTTCCCTTAAAAGCTTCGATAACGTATTTCCGCTCAGTTTTTAATAAAAGACAAGGTATTAATATCAAGCATTTTGACTTTATTTTATGACATTTTTGATATAATCTAAACTGGAATCTTACTTTACAATGTGCTTCTTCTACTGTGACACTTCAACATAAAAATATATACAAAAATAACAAGTACTGCCGTAGTTCCTATGAACTGTAAAAAGCAGTGTTATGCTTTTGTTTTTTTTCCGCGGGCGCCCGCGCCCGCGTACTTTCAAAAAAAATCGCCCGCGCCCGCCCGCCGCCTGCTTACTTTAAAAAATTCCACCCGCCCAAGGGCGCCCGCGGGCGAAGCATAACACGGACTTCGATTTGAATTTATTTTAAACTATTATTTTCAATATTTAAAGACAATGTACACATAAACCGACAGTATGGCATACTATAGGTCAAAAGCATATCATCAACACCTATCACGAATTTAAATTTTGACCATATCAATAAATGATATATTGATTAACAAAAATTACTTAAAGTTGTACTGTATATAATGTCATTAATCGGTTAAAATCCAGGATAAGTTAATAACGATGTAAAATTTTTCATAGCAGTTTATTCTTTCTTTTTTCTTTCTTTTTCGGCAAAGAGATTGACACCAGTGTGAAAGCAAATTTTCTCATAGGGCATTTAGGTCGTTGCGGTGATAAACTTTTTTCTTTCTTGATTCTTATGGCAAAAAAATATTCTTTCGTAGATTTTCGTTGAGAAATATTGTCAAAAAAGCATTGAGAAAAAAAACAAAATGCCTTCACTTTTTTACTCGCGGGCGAAGCATTACACTGGTAAGAAGCAAAACTATAAAAATATTTAATTGCTGAAAAAAACATTTACAGTAATTATCATTCAGTTCAATGTAAATTCATTTTATGGCAAAAAAATAAAAATCACAGAACCTTTAATTTTCAATTTCTCTTAAAGATTCATCCCCCAAAATTGAGTACTGTTTAAAAGAGTCGAAGTATCTGTGCAAATTGTTTTATATAATGGTGATTGTCCTAGAAACTAGATTATCTAAACAAAAACATATATGATACATTCTAGAAATCTGTTTCAATGCATTTTTTTTGTTTAAGTCTTAAATATTCAAAAAAAAGAGAAGTATTAACGCAAAACAGATATTATATAGAAAAAATTTAAACCCGTTTTTTTTCTTTAAAATACAAACTCCATGTTTCGTAGTTTATGCTGGAACAGTTTTCTTCTTTTTTGTTTAAAACGAAAACGAAAAAACTGCAGTTTGTTATTGACTTTTTTCTTGTTAAAGGTATTGTCCAAGGTAGAACAAATCTTTTTTATTCTTTTAGATGACGTATCTTAACGCAAAAGCAATATCTCCGGCAGCAACAAAGAAAAAGAAAAGAGAGAGCACAAAAAAAACACATATTTCACTCGCTTGTCCATGGTTTTGCCTGAGCATATTGCTTTCGTGTCAAGATACGTCATCTAAAAGAATAAAAAAGATTTGTTCTACCTTGGACAATACCTTTAAATGCTTTATTTGAATTTTTAATATAATTTTTGCAAAAACAATACAAATACAAAAAGTATGATAAAGAAAATAAATATCTTATTATTTTTTATAATGGAAGATGCCTTCACGATCCAATTTTTAATTAAAGGAAAAGCCGTTGGTATCAAGAATTCAAATTTTTTCTTTATGATTTTTTTGATATAGTCAAAACAACCTCCCAAGAATTTTTCTTGAACATTTTTTTGCATTTTTTGTAAGGTGTGACAGAATTAAACGAAGAAAATTGTAAACTTGAGCAATAGAAACCAATAAAAATTCACGTTAACATCACGGGAATTCCAAATTGTAATTCCCGTAATTTACAATCCTGTATATGATGATATATTGATAGCGATGATTGATTCCAAAATGGTATGGACTTTAAAAAATGGTTGGATAGCCCAATAAAAATAGTTATTTAAACAAAATGATATTTATTACATTCTAGAAATCTTTGTTGATGCATATTTTTTGTTTATTTCTTAAATATTCAAAAAGAGGGAGAAGCTATAATGGAAAACAGATATTATACATAGAAAAAAAATTTTAACCCGTTCTGTTTCTTTCAAAAACAAACTTCATTTTTCATAGTTTTAACCCCAAAGAGGCTTTCTTCCTTTTTGTTTAAAACGAAAAGCTGCAATTTTTAATGATTTTTTCTTCTTTATTCAACGCTTTGTTTGAATTTTTAATATTATTTTTACAAAAACTTTACTAATACGAAAAGTTTAATAAAAGACAAATGTTGAACTAAGGATTATATTTTCTAAAAATATCTCATATTACAATATATGTTGGAATAAAGAACCTTGTCAAAGAAAACTATGAAATATTTTATTGCAGGAAAAACATTTACAGTCATTATCATTTAATTCAATTGAAATTCACCCTGTGACAAAACTAAACAAAAACATAAGCATTCTTAACATTTCGTTTTCAAATCTATCCCGTAAAAGTTTATAGTTGTATAAAACGTTATAACATACTGTTCACAAACAAACTTTGGTTAATATTGAAAAAATAATTATTTAAACAAAATGACACTCAATACATACTAGAAATCCATTATTTTTGATGCATGTTTTATTTAGTTATTAAATGTTCGAAAAAGAAAGAGAAGCATTAATGCAAAACAAATAATAGGGGAAAAAATTTAAACACATTTTTTTATTTTAAAAAGAAACTCCATTTTTCGTAGTTTAATCTAGAGCAGTTTTCTTCTGTTTTATTGAAGGAAAACAAAAAACTGCAGTTTGTTATTGACTTTTTTCTTATTCGCGAATGCTTTATTTGAATTTTTAATATAATTTTAGCAAAAATCTTACTAATACAAAAAGTTTGATAAAAAAATAAATGTTTTATTGTTTTTACCAAAACACGATTTACAACGTTTCCCATTTTTAAATGAATGAGAAGTAATTTATATCAAGCTTTCAATTTTTGTGCTATAAAATTGTTTTGATATATAAATTACAATATCATATACTATAATTTTTTTAAATAATTTGCATAAACTTCTGTCAATGAGTGATAATATCAAAATGACATATTTCATCAATCAGTGGAACAAATACAGTAGTGTTTTTTGTATTAATTTAAACCTATTGTTTTATTACTGAACATTATCAACAGGATGTCAATTTATTTACGAATCGTTTGCAATAATTACTGTTTCATCCTACATGCATAAAGGGTGTCAGATAATTATTGATCACTTGGATGGAACTACCAAGTAATGATACAACAATTTTTGATTTGAACTTTTTACAATTAAATATTCAAAAAAATCGAAGCATTTTTGCTTTAAACATTCTTGAAAATGATAAAAACCAAATCAATATTTTAGACCCATTTTGTGTTCAAGACATTAAACTACAAAGTTGCAAACTACAATATCAAATTAATATTATTTTTACATCAAAAGTAAAATTCTTTATTCTTAACTTTTTCAGATGTTTTATGTTTTTTAAACTCAAAACAGTTTTCAGTGTTTTAAGAGAGAGTCTGTGAGATTCGTTAAAACGGGGTGCACAAGATTTTTTAGATTTTGGTTTTTTGTTAATAAATCGACTAAATAGGTTGTAAATAGACGATTTTGAAAATATAAGACTCATCTGGTGTGTAGTTTTGATATAGGAGTAATTCAAAGTTACATATGTGCAGAAAATGAGAAAATTCGGCATATTTTTTGGCGTGAAGTTATAAAATTGATACTCTGCAGTTATACTAAGTTGAACATGGGCTATTTAATGGTATATAGAACATATTTTTCCGATGACGAAATCGGGCCCAAAATTCACTTTTAAATTTTTAAGCTTAGATATCGTCATGAAATCTTTGCTTGGTTTCTTAAGCACATATCCCACAATATTGCCCAACATGTCTAGTTTATGTGTGGAAAGTTTCAGCCAAATCCAGCATCCCGTTTTTCGTAGACTGTAAATCAAAGTTGCTGACTCAACATCTCCAACATCATATGACCCACATAAGTTACGAAATAGGTTAGGAAATGACTTGTGGTGACTTGTATTATGAAATACTACGCTAATAGATCATTGTGGGTGAATTTCATAACATTTGGACCTGATAGCGAAATATGCCATCAGTTTGAAAATCCAAAAATTAGCAACATGAAACATTCAACTAAAAATCGCAAAAACTTGTTGTGGCTTGTAGTTTAAAACGTGTTTATGTTTTTAAAATGTTGAACAAATGCAGAAATATCATGTAAAAGCTTAAAATACTGGATTCCGCGACCTATCGATTGTTTCGGATGTGTCGCAATTTGCCTTATTTTTGATATATTTTCAAAGTATCAAAATTATATCAAATTTTATATATCAATATTTTTAGGTGCTTACAACCATTATATAACCAACCCTATGAAAATTATACATAACCCCAACATATTTACGGTGAGTGGCCTTCAGTATGCAAATTTGTAAAAATGAAGTTTGAAAAATTCACAACCCCCATGTCGACAACTTTTAAAAAGTCCCAATTTCGCTCACTTTTTTCAAACTTCAACTTCATAAATTAGCATAATAAAAGGCCGAAAATATTTTGGGGTTAACTCTAAATTTATTTCACAATAAACTAAACGATCATCTACAAATTCAAATCATGAATTTATTTTGATACACAGTATGAAAAATTTCGAGAAAACTTCATGTTTAATAAATATTGCGGATATGTTTTTAGATGGTTTTCTTTTTAGCAAAAAAATATGTTCCTGTTTTTGTCTCCGAATAAAAAAAACCGAACAAAATCAACAGATTGAGCTGATTTTGCTGCTATGAGAAATGCGTTTTCTCTCGTTGCCTTTTTTGTTGCTTTCCTGAATTTCAGGATTGCGTGTTAATTTGATGACAAAAATTGATTAAGTTATTCTGAAAAATCCATCACAAAAAATCAAATACCTCATTACAGTTATAAAAAAGAATCTTTGAAAAGCTCATTAAAATAAACTATAGCGAATTGTTATGAAACAAATTAAAACATATTTTTTAATTTTTATATTTCATTACACTTGAATTTATTAAAAATCACTGTTGTATCGAAAATATTATATTTTGATGAATGTTTTAGTCCGTGCTTAAATATTCAAAGAAAGAGAGCAGAAATGATGGAAAAAAAGATATAGAAAAAAATTTTTGAAAACCCCATCTATAAACAAACTCCATTTTTTGAAGTTTAACCATCAGAAAAGCTTTCTTCCTTTTTGTTTAAAACGAAAACAAAAAACTGCAGTTTTTATTGACTTTTTTTTCTTACTGAATGCTTTCTTTGAATTTTTAATATAATTTTTGCAAAAAAACTAATACAAAACGATTGATAATGAAAATAAAAATTTAGTTATTTTTAATGACGGAAGATGTCTGTTTGATCCAATTTTTGATTAAAATAAAATCCGGTGAATTCAATTTTTATGTTTTTTAAAACATAAAAAGATATTTTTGATATAATGAAACCTGTAATCAACAGTCTATCTCAAACATTTCTGCATTTTTCGTAATTTCTGACAAAATTACATAGAAGTAACTGTAAATTTAGGGAACAAGAATTCACTTTTTCATCTTTATTCAACGTTTTATTTGAATTATTAATAAAGTTTTTGCAAAAAATACTAAAACAAAAAGTTTGATAACGAAAATCAATGTTTTTTTAACGATGGACAATGCATAGCTCACCCATATTTTAAAACCATAGAAACACAATAACGAATAAAAAAATGAAGTTATTCAGTTTACTATAATATTCAATTAAAATTTTTACAGTTTTTTTAAAAATTTAGTATTGTGTAATTGATACTTTTACACATATAACGGAACTAATAGTCAAGAACTATGTGTTATAGGGAACTAACTGTCGCAGCGACATCTAGTTCAGAAACTATGATAACTGCCCTGGAACTTAATGTCAGGGAACTAAGGATTATATCTTCCAAAAATATCTCATATTCCTTTTTTTGTTGGAATAAAAAACCTTGTCAAACAAAACCATGAAATATTTTATTGCTGGAAAAACATCTACAGTCATTATCATTAAATTTATTCGAAATTCACCCTGTGACAAAACTGAACAATAACAAAAAAATTCTTAAAATTTCATCTAAAATCCATCCGTAAAAATTTAGAGTTGCATAAAACGTCCTAATATAAAGTTCATAAACAAACTTTGGGTTAAATTGAAAAATCAACAAAAAAAGAAATTTAATACCAAAATCCATTGTTTTTTGATGCATATTTTATTTAATTCTTAAATATTCAAAAAAGAAAGAGAAGCCTTAATGCAGAACAAAAATTAGGAGAAAAAATTTAAACTCATTTTTTTCTTTCTAAAAGAAACTTCATTTTTTGTAGTTTAAATCCAAAGCAATTTTCTTTTTTTTTGTTGACCGAAACGAAAAGCTGCAGCTTTTATTGACTTTTTTTTCTTACTGAATGTCTTATTTGAATTTTTAATATAATTTTTATTGAACAAAACTCCACTTTTATAGACTTTTTCATATTCGATGCTTTTTGAATTTTAATATAATAAAAATTAATAAAATAGTGGTAGAATTAGTCTACTCATTATTAAATTATAAAGACAGGATAGCATGTTTTAACGGAAAAAAAGGAAGAAGGATTTTGGAGATACAGAACGATGCAATTTGAAGAAAGAAATATATATTTATTGGTTCTGTCGTGAAGAATCACGAATGAAGAAAGAGAAATTAGCATAAAAAGTGTATAAGTACTGTCTTTTGTATTGTATGATTTGTCTTTTGCAACCATTCAACCATTTAATGTGAAGTGTGAAATGTTGTGCTACATATACCATGTTGTCTATTCGTGGCTAATATAGTAACAAAAACGTAAGCTAAAAATAGTAGTGAAGATTTTTAAGCAGAAGGCTCTTTTTGAAATAGATATTGTATATTTTTAAGAATTATTTTTAAAGTCAGTCAAAAATCACACAAAAGTTAGTAAAATGTCCCGGTCAGTCAAACATCTAGTCAGTCAAAAGTCCAGTCAGTCACCTGTCTAGTCAGTCAAATGTACTGGTCAGTCAAATATCCAGTCAGTCAAACGTCTTACTACCGAAGTCGTCTACTAAATCTCTCTTCTTCTCAACAAATTATTTTGTGACGGAATCTCCAACACAAAATAGTGGATAATTTTCTTCAATGATTTCAAATCGAGCAATTTTATCCAATGCTTCACCTTCAAGTAATCCAAAAAAATGCATCCAACATTTTTTCTTTTGGAAACAAACTTCATTTTTTGTAGTTTAAATCCAAAGCAGTTTTCTTCTTGTTTGTTTAAATCGAAAACAGAAATCTGCACTTTTTATTGACTTTTTTTCTTGATTTATGCTTTATTTGAATTTTTGATATATTTTTTGCAAAAACCTTACTAATACAAAAAGTTTAAACTTAAAAAATAAAATTTTTATTTTTTCTAATGAGGATATTCCCATTTTTAAATGAAGGAGAAAAGACTGTGATCTAGATTTCAATTTTTGTGCAATAAAATAGTTTCGATATCATCAAAACTGTATTCACACAATTTCTCACGAACATTTTTGCATTTTTTTTAACTTGTGACCTAATTAAACGAAAAAAAATTGTAAACTTGAGCAGCAGAAGCTATTGAAAATTCACGTAAACATCACGAAAATTCCTATCCTTTTTTCACATATGATTGATAGTGAATAGTTTATCAAACCATTGTGAGAAAATGCATCAAATTTTTACTTGTAAATAAAGTGGCACGGCTGGCAAAATTTTTTGTTAGCACGAAAAATAATAGAAAGACTTCCAAAATTTTGATATCAAAAAAATAGAACTCTCTCTAGTATTTTTCGTGCTAAAAAAAAGTTGCATCAATCGTGATGTGGTCGATTCTCGGGGAATGCTCAAATCCCCTCTGGGGAATTTGCCATTCCCTCAGGTTAAATCGGCAGATTTCCCAAGGATTGACAACTCTACTTGTAAAACAACATTTTTGCAGAAGAAAAAAATGTTAATTTATTATATGACAAAAACTGAAGAATCGTATGCCAATTGTATCTTTAAATTTCACTCATGGATTCATCCCTTTAACTTAAGTGCTGTATGAAACGTCATTACAAATTTTTTATATCATATAATGCTGAATATCCCAATAAAAATAACTAAACAAAAACGTATTAATAGTTTCAGAAAATTCTAATATAACTGTTTTGCTGCATATTTTTTATTTATTTCTAAAATATTCAAAAAAAGAGAGAAGCAAAGATGCGAAAAAGAAATTAGAAAAAAAATTTAAAGTCACTTTTCTTTTAAAAAACAAACTTCAGTTTTTGGACTTTGAACAAGAACAACGTTTTTTTCTTGTTTAAAACGAAAACCAAAAATTGCAATTTTTATATATATTTTTTTATTTGAATGCATTGTTTGAATATTTAATATAATTTTTGCAAAATTACTAAGCTTACGCTTGAAAGGAGAAATAAAGTCAGAAGTTAAATACAACATTTTTCGGTATCAATCAATAAATACTTTTTATTTTGTTTCCTCATATTTCACGTAATCGAAAAGCTTGTATCTGTTTTCTTTTGCTATTTTTTCTTTTCTTTACGCCATGAAATCTTTTGCAGTCATTTAAAATAAATAGTATAAGTTTTACACGGATCAGCCGCGGTTGATAAGCTAATTCATTAAATAATTTATCAAAATTTTAACCATTACCAAGGCCGTATGCAGAAAAAATTTTCGGGGTGGGCATTTTCATTTCGGAGGGGGCATGCCTTTGATCTTTTGCCGCCTTAACACGGCGGCGGCAAAAGATCAAAGGATTTTCTCAGTTTCGGGGGGGGCACGTGCCCCAAAAGCCCCCCCCTCTCTACGGCCTTGACCATTACCGTACACATTTAGGAAACAAAAAATGTAAACTTGAGCTACAGGAGCCATCAAAAATTCACGTAAGCATCACGAAAATTCCGATTCTTTTTTATGATTTAATATGAATATTTTATCAAATCATTGTTTAAAAAATGTAAAGTATAAAATGCATTAAATTAGTACTTGTAAGTAGGATTCTAGATTTCCGTGGAATGCTCAAATCCTCTCTGGGAAATTTCCCATTTTACCAGCTTAAATCATAGAATTTCCCAATGGGATTTAACAACTCTTGTAGTAGGACAAAATTTTTGACTTTAAAATAAAGCTGGTTTAAAGAAAAAATAAATTTAAATTTGCTTTATGTGCTAGAACACACCTACTGAAAACTTATTTACAAAATTAAAACATGTAGTTTCTTTGTATTTGCATATATCAGTATTGTTTCCAATTAAATGTAAATTCATTTTTTGACAAAAAACTGAAAAATCACATATAATTATACATATTTTAATTTTAAATTTCACTTATGAATTCATCCTTTAAACTTGTGTCATGTGTGAAAAGTTATAACAAACTTTTTTATATTACATAATGTCTGATTGCGCAATAAATATCATTATCTTAAAATAAAGATATAGGTTCCAAAAATTAAGAACTTACCGGTTTTGCTGCGTATTTTATTTATTTCTAAAATATTCAAAAAAGAGAGAAGCAAAGATGCAAAAAAGATATTAGAAAAAAAATTTGAAGTCACTTTTTATTTTAAAAAACAAACTTCAGTTTTTGGACTTTGAACTAGAACAACGTTTTTTTCTTGTTTAAAACGAAAACAAAAAGCTACAATTTTTATTGAATTTTTTTCCTTTTGAATGCTTTTTTGAATATTCAATATAATTTTTGCGAAATTACTAGTACAAAAAGTTTAGTAAAGAATATAAATATTTGTTCATTTTTGATCAAGGAAGATTTCTGTTAGACCCATTTTTTATTTAATCAAACCTTCAAGCTTTCAGATTTTAATCATTTTTTAAAAAATATTAAAAAATTCAACAATGAAATTCGATTTGAAAGTCAAATAACTACCAAGCATGATCTCTAATTTTAAATTTTTTTATTATATATATTATATAGTCAATTAATTAAGATCTTTATTTACAATCAGTGTTGTTGCGCCTCCGCCTCCGGAGACGAGTTTTGCAAAAGATCAAAGAAAAAGTGCCGCTTTGCGCCTCCGGAGGCGACTAAAACAAAAAAGCACAACACTGTTTACAATAGTATGAAGTTACCAAACATTGCTGTTTAATTTTTTCCTTCTTAATCTTAAAAAAGAAGCAAATACATGCAACAAAGTTTTTAGAAAAAAATTTAAAGCCTATTTTTATTTTAAAAAGGAACTACATTTTTCGTAGTTTAAATCCAAAGCAGTTTTCTTCTTTTTTGTTTAAAACGAAAATAAAAAGCTGCTATTTTTATAGATTTTTTGCTTACTGAATTCTTTGTTTGAATTTTTTATATATTTTTTGCACCAAAAATACTAATACAAAAAGTTTAATATAAAAAAATGTTTTGTTATTTACTGGATGAAGTTGCAGTTTTTTTCATATAGAAAAATACCAAGTTATTAAGAATTCAATATTTATTATACATGAACTTTTTGATAAAATACAAAAAATTTACATTAATTTGTAGACCATTTTTGCATTTCTAGTAAGTTAAAAATACAAAAACACAAGTGACGTATAAATGAAAATAATTGTTAATTTAAGCTTACCGTAGACATACCCACTTTACGCGGGGGTTGAAGCTTAAAATTTTGCCCATATACTGGTCTTGAGTAGGTATGATTATGGGCAAAATATTAGCTGCACAATCCTAAATTTTAGGTAAAAAAAAAGAAAAAATACATTCACGTTTACACAACCGTCTGTAACTTTGGGGCAAGTAATTTGTACCACAAAATGTTTTTATTTCTGTAATGTTTTTTATCATAATCAAATAAATTCCTTTTTTGACTAAAAACAAAAATGTTGGACATTTTAAATTCGACAATGACAAAACTGCATTAATTTTTGAAGACTTTTTACCAAATATTTAATGTTCATCCGAAGATCCAGTTTGAACCATACACATTTATGTCTTAAAGCCTTTTTAAAAATTTATTTATTATTGTGTTACCACTTTTTGAAAAAAATGACGCCGACGCCGACGCCGGCGTCGGCGTCGGCGTCACCGGCGTTGACGCCAAGTGACGCCGGTAGATGTTTACAAAGAATGAATAAAATTTGAGTAAAATCATTTATTTTAGCATTGAATTTTGCACACGAAATTAAGTTAAACAATATTATTAATTGCACAAAAGAAATGCGAACAATTTTAACTATTTATTAAAAATTTATTTTTTCGTCATTGAAAGATAACATAACTTTTGACGATTCTGAAGTGCGTTATACGAAGAAGTACTTGTACCAATAAACATTGCAAGTTCTGTCATTGCTGATTTATTTCGAGAAACATGCTTATCCATTGGTCCACTACCTTCAGATATAGTGTTATTCTTTATAGCTAGAAAAATTTCTTCATGTTTTCGTTCCAAATGTCTCGATAAATCACAAGCTCGATTGCTTGTGATAGCTGCAAAAAAATAATATTTTTCCTCAAAGGGTACTTCAAACTTAAGTGCAATAAAATGCCGCGCAATAGGATATATGTGCCAAAAGAGTTCAAACAAGAACCGCATATTTCAAAACAGAAAAGTTTTTTGTTTTAACTTTTTTATGCAAAAATAGCTAAAAAAAGTTATTTGGCGCCAACTTTTCTTTCAGCGTCGACGCCGAAACACAAAAAGGTGACGCCGACGCCGACGCCGGCGTCGGCGTTGGCGTTGGCGTTGGCGTCGACGCCGTGACGCCGGCGTCGGCGTCGTGGTAACACTGTTTATTAACAATTTTGTCAACGAAAAAAGCATAAAATATTCAAAAAAGTTTTTAAATAAATATGACAAAAAAATTCATTAATCATTAGATATATAACCGTATGTTTATGTCTCATCAGTAAAGGTTATTGAAAAATATGTGACCTTTGCCTGATGTTTGTCCTGTTCGTAATATTTTATGCTGATAAAAAGACAATGATTGTGTGGCGATGAACAACTAAAATGAAGAAGAAGAAAACGACCGTTGTTTGTGCGGCCCACTCCCTTAGGGGTAAATACTTTTCTATTGTTAGTGGGCCCAATTGGGATCATAGTTAAATATTGATTTATCATTTTTTTGTTTTCGGTATTATTGCTGCTATGTTTGTTCCACTTTTTTTTTGCCATAAATTATTTATTTCTTTGCATAATATTTTTCTTAGGTTTTATTTTTGAATCTTTAAAATATTTTTTCTAATCTCAAATTTTTATATCTGAGTCAAATAAAGAATCGTTTGTATTCATTTTAGTTGATATACAAAATTTTGATTACCCAATATTAAATAAAAATTTATTTTATTTAACACAGGTTAAAAAAATTAAAGATGCCTTTAACACATTAAAAAATTAACGTAATAAAAAGGGAGCGGAAAAAACATTTGAATAAAATTGACAATATCTTATTGGAATGAAACGAATTCCTAGGTTATAAATCAGATGCAGTGGCTGTTAATTTTTTCATTATCATAATAACCACGATTAGTAATTACAGGCCCTCAAATATTCTCATTGGAATGATTAAACAAGTTCATTAAACTGCATGCTGTCAAAATTATTTAGGCTAACAATGGGATTTTTTGTTCTTTTTTGTTAAACATAAACTTGTAGAAATATGTAATTTATATCATGTTTTATTCCATCAAAAAGTGGAACACATGCAAAAAAACAGATATTACATTGAAAAAAAATTAAACCCGTTTTGTTTTTTTTAAAAACAAACTTCATTTTTCGTAGTTTAAGACAGATTAGCTTTCTTCTTTTTTATTAAACAAAAACAAAAAGCTACAATTTTTATTGCTTTTTTCTTTTTTAATGCTTTATTTGAATTTTTAATAAAATTTCTCACAAAAAATACTAATACAAACAGATTAATATTAAGCACAAATGTTCTAATATTTTTAACGACGGTTTGCGTCTCATTGATCTAATTTTTAATTGAAGGAGAAATCATTGAAATCGGAATTTCCAGTCAATTTTTATTCTTTAAGATATTTTTGATGCAACCAGATAGGATATTTTTACATTTTTCGTTAGATGTGACAGGATTAAATCGAGAAAAAAATTGTAAATTTGAGCAACAGAAGCTTACGAAAATTCACGTAAACATCAAGAAAATTTCCGTCTTTTCTTCATATATGTTTGATAGTGAATAATTAATCAAATGATTATTTACAAAAGTGCAAAGTAGAAATTTTATACTAGAAAATTCATTAAATTATTACTTGTAAATAAGGTTGTCGAATTTTTTTTAATTCGGGACCCAATAAAAATAATTTGTTTAAACAAAAGGATATTAAACACATTCTAAAAATCTGTGTTGATGCATATTTTTTATTTAATTCTTAAATATTCAAAAAAAAAAGAGAAACAATAATGCTACACATTTATTTAAAAAAAATCACGTTTTTCTTTTAAAAAACAAACTTCATTTTTCATAGTTTTAACCCCAAAGAGGCTTTCTTCCTTTTTGTTTAAAACGAAAAAAACTGCGATTTTTATTAAATTTTTTCTTATTCAATGCTTTATTTGAATTTTTAATATAATTCTTGCGAAATACCGAGTTTAAAAAGTCGGTAAAAGGATATATATTCACGACTGATTTATTGAGAGCAATTAAATAATCAATTTATTCCAAAGATTGTCCAGTAGATAAAAGCACAAAAAAAACTCTAAAAAGTGTTTAAACAAAACTTATTAATCAAATTGTAGTGCTCGGATTTGCATAAATGTATTTTAATTTGACAACATATTATAAAGAACTGCGAAAATACACAAACTTAATATTCTATTGCAGAAAAATAATCAACAAAAAAACAGAATAAACAAAAACATTAAGATTAGCTCAATGTTCGACATTTGGATTTAGAATGACCTTTAGATCCCATTTCAAGATAATCATCGCCATTTGAATCTTTCAAAAGCTTTGCTGAAACATCCCTATCATTACAACCTTTGCAAAAATATATATCATTTTCAGCGAAATAGCAATAAATAAAATAATTGACCATTTTGGTAGTACAGTTAACAATTAATCTCTTAATTTCAACACCATCTTCTTCAATATTTTCAAGTTTAAAATTATTTGTTGTAAGAATAATTGTTGAAAATTCTGCAGGATTATATTTGATTGGTTGACAGACATGTGAATTCTTATTCAAAGAAACAAATTCTTCTCCATCGGCATCTTTTTTGGGTCTTGCAGTGACAAGTACATCAAATTTTCGACAATTCTGACAAACATAAGCTTTATCAGTTCCAAGATAACAATATTTGTAACAAAAATTTTTATTGCTTTGATCAAAAACAATAATAAATTTTCGTTGAAATCCATCAATTTTGCATTTTTCATGTTTGTAATTTGGTTTTCGAATAATTGTTAAAACTGTAGATTTTTGAGGTTCACAAACATGCTCGGTATCATTTAATTCAATGTAATTAGGACCATTTTCTACTTCGCGAAGATAAGCAGTGACATATTTGTGTTTCAGATGACATGCTGAACATTGATAAACATTTGATTTTGTCATTTTGTAGTAAAAATAACATAGATTCTTATCCAATTTATCAAACAACATAATTCTTATCCGTTTTGTCCCACCATGAACATATTCATCAATTTTGAAATCAGGTTCATAAACTTTTTTGACTGCTGTTTCAGGAATGAATTTCTTTGGAGGACATTTATGTTCTCTGGCACAAAGTTCAACAAATTCAACAAATTCGCCATTTTCTTCAGTTTCGTGCAATTTTGCAAATACGTGGACTTTCTTAGCACGACAAGTACTACATGTATATATCTTATGTTTTTCAGACCATGTATATTCAAAGCATTCACTTTTTTCTTCATTTGTAAATACTGCCAAATGTTGAACTACTTTTCCATCAACTTTTCGTTTCACTAATTTAAACATTGAAGCTTCAACAATATTATTTTTAACAACTTCTGAATACTTTAATGGAGCACAAATATGTTGTCGATCTCGAACATGCACAGCTTCAACACCTTTTTCATCTTTAATAACAAAAGCTCGAATATTGATTCTTTGATGTCCACAAGAATAACAATAAAAACATCCTTCAGATGGTACATATCCAAATTTTCTACAGTATTCTTTAGCTTCATCAATAAAGATCAACAAAAACATCTTTTTAATACCACAAATCACACGTTCAATTGTTTCATACATTGGTTTTTGAATAACCAAATCATCTTTGAACTTTGTTAAATCTACTTCTCGTAAATTACAAACATGTTCCATTTTTCCAAGCTTCAAATATTCTGTTCGATGATTTTTGTTACAAATTTCTGCTCGTACTCTTTGAAAACGGCTACAACCACCACATTCGTAATCTTGTGAGCCGGTATTGTAGAAATATTCATAACAAAGTTTTTTGTTTGTTGGACAAAATAGAACCAGTGTTGACTTGAATCTACCTTTTTGAGTATAATTAAATATTTGATAATTTGAGCTATCATATATCCGTCTTGATGGATCGAATTTGAACTTTTCAGGATCGTAAGGTCGAAGTTGGCAGATATGTTCAGTTGAAAGAAGTTTGATATAATCTTCTTTGCCATTTCGGCACCTTTTTGCCGAAATCGTTTTATTCATTTTTCGACATCCCATGCAGTTGTACAATTTGTTTGAACTATTCCAAGTATATTCATAACATTCTTTTTTATCACTTGATGGAAAAATGATCAATTTCTTTGTTGTAAATTCATCAGATTCATTTTTGATGATTTTAAAATTTGGAGCTTTGATAATTCCGGTACAGGTTGTTGAAGGTCGACGACCACGTTTCCTTGAGGGTTGACTGAAAAATATTTAAATAAAATATTTAATAAGAAATGTCTTAAAATAATTTATTACTTACACAGTGGAATTTTCACCACTTTGATTCATTTGATTATTACCATTTACAGCAGTTGAAGAAGTACCATTTAGATTACTGTAATTTCTTAAAGATCGTTTTCTTGAAAATAAATCTCTAAAAAAATATATAAATTTAACCAAGTTATGAAAATTTTAAAGAAAAATAATGTACCTTTCAGCACCTGAATTTGCTTGATTACGGTTATCGTAATTAATCAACTGTAAAAGTGCAGAAAATTTTGCCTGATTTTCTTCATTCTCATCATAATTTGTAGCCTAAAAAAATATTTTTTAAATACTGTTGTTTTTCAAAAAAAATTTTAAAATACTTACTTTCTCTTTTTGAATTGCATTGAAAATTAATTTGCATTTTTTTGATTTTGGTAAAAATAAAAGATAATTATTGACATCAGAAGGCGAATCCAATATGCAAAGAATATTCTAGAAATCAAAGCTTTTTTTTTGGTAATTATTACAATATATAAACTTACATCTTGATGAACAAAATTGCGATCCAAATTGAATAAAAAAGGTTCGACATCTAAAAAAACAAGAATGAAATAAATATGTTTGAATTCGATTTTTTAAGAAAGGTCGCTACTTTTTTTAGCACCTTCTTCTACTTCTCCAGTTTTAAAACAAAGGGTCAAATTTGACCGTATTTGTTCAAATAATTTAAAGTAAAATACCTTTTTCTGATGGTGTAACAGTTAATTGTTTGGCAATTGTATTAACCTCAATTTTACATTTTTTATAACAAGTTGATTCTTGACTTTCATCAATCACAAAAAGTTGAATTTTTCGAGGATTCTAAAACAAGAATAATTCAGATATTCTACATAATATACCAGAAACTTACCATTTTCACTGCAAAATTCGTCCACAAATTGTTTACCAAAAATGAATAAAAACTAATAAATGGAAAAATTTTTGCCACTGACAGAGTCCTTCTCCTTTTTTTACTTAACTCATTTCTGCAAGAAAATGTATTTTTTGAAAGTGACCCTTTCACTATCGAAAAACACTTCAACTTTTTCTTCTTCTTTCCCGTTTGAGGGCTGCACGGGATTGGGTTACTCTTTTTTTTTAAGGGAAAAAAGAAAAAGCTCTAAGGGCAAATAGGTCAATTAATGAAAAAACCAATAAATACCAAAAATAAGGACGCTACTACTATTAAATGCCCGCGTAAATAATAAACAAACAGTAAAGTAATATAAGTAAAAACTTTATGTAAAACATTAACAAAAAAATGCAACACAAAAAAAACAAATACAAATTAAAAAGGAGGACGTTGATTATAATAAAAGTGAGGAGGAAATTGTTGGAATTGTTGATGTTGAACAGGCAAAGACATATTCAAATTAAAAGGTTGATGATTTTGTGGTTGATGAAATCGCATAACATTTTGAGGATGTTGAAAAAATTGTGGACGTAAAGGTTGATGAAGCATTTGTTGGACTTCTACAAAATTTTGAACTCCAAAAAATGGATGAACGAATTGTTGTTGATGATTAATTGGTTGTTGTGGTCGAGGATTTTGTTGTTGTATAGGTTGATCTTGAATATCAAATCGACGATCAGCTTCAGCAGCAGGAAAATCTTCAGTTGTGCAATAAGCTTGTTTAATAGAATAAAGCATAAGTTCTTGAATACCAAGTTCCAGTTTCTGATAAAACAAAATCAGCATCATTTTTATCATTCTCCAATATAGTATCGTGCAGCATATCCAAACAATCACCACCAGTTAAACCAGATTGTCTAACTTTATTTCTAACTTGTCTTCGAATTTTTTTCGCTTTAACATGATGAGGAGTTCTTCTCCAACAACAATGATTACATTCATCAGGATCAGAGTGAAACTTGACAATTCTTTCGGATTCACAGATTCTTCCAGTAACATATGTAACTTTAGGAACAACCGGAAGTTCAGCATGTTTGGCTTTATAATTTTCTGAACGGCAACCAGAACATCTGAATATTCCAACATCAGGATTCTTTTTGTGTCGGCGTTGTAAATTATATTCATATATCATTCCAGGATGAGTTTTTGATTGAAAGGTTACATTAATACTATTTCTTTCAGATACACCATAAAATTTTCCGATCCATTCTTCTTCCATAATTACCAGATAAGATCACAAAAAATTTTAAAAACAAATTTTAAAAAAAATTAAATTGCAGTGGCTTTATTCAATTAATTAATTCATTAATTAATTATATTTAAACAATAATTGTTAAATTTTTGACGTGTCCATTTAAAAAATAAATAAAAGAAAAAAAATTATAGTCACAGAGAAAATGTATTTTCCCATTTTTCGACTAGGCTGCACGGGATTGGGTTATTCTTGCAGTATAAGGTCATTAGGATGAGCGTAACCGAATCCTCATAAAACCCCCGTTTGATACTCACTTTTTTGCTTTGGTGTTGTCGTTTTTTGACCAGGCGCCGCATTTGTGCTTACGGCAAGTAGACGAGTGTGTATTCCCTAAGAGGTAGCATAATAAAAATGGCGCCAAAAAAATTGTTCAAGAAACTTCTTCTTTTGCAGATAATTTACTTAAAAATGTTCCTTTTAGACCGCATTTTTGAACACATTTTTAGAAGAAGCGATCCTGACAATAGAAAATATCACAGATAAATCTAGAAAATTAGGATTTTGATAAACACTCGTTTTTTTAAATCGAGAAAAGTGTTTATTTAATTTACATTTTTATCGATAATAAGAACAACTTTAAAAACTTATACGTTCATTAAATTTAATTTTTTCCAAAAACAAAACCGTTCATTTTTTTATTTCTCGAAGGTGAAACAGCGAATGGTATTTTCTTTTGTTCGTTTGACTTATTGCATAAAAATAAAAAATGGCAATTTACATAATTTCAATAGTTGACTACATTTTTTAAATCTCTTTATTTTTATGTTTTTCTCTTGTTTTCGATAACAAATTTTTTTTCAAAAATCATTGATTTGAATATTCATGAAAAAACATACACCAACGTTTTTCTTCGAAGCTATAAAAAGGATGCATCACAGAACACTTTTTAACAGTTATTCATACCTTGAAGGTGCTTCTTATACTACAAAAATGACTTCTGTTTTTATCAAAGCTAAAATTTTATTTTGTCTTTTTTCACTTATCTGTCATTTTGTGTTTGCACAATATCCAATGCCAGTCATAGGTAATAATGTTCTTCAGCGTAAATTTGCATAATCATAAAATAACCTTTAAGCCTGTGGTAGTGATCCAGGTTTTTGTACCCAGCATTGTGTAGCATCTGATTTCACTCGATTTAATTATGGTGAATGCACAGATCCAACTACTTGCACCTGTTATTGGGGTATGCAAATTTTTTTAATAATTTTTAATTTTCATAAAATAATTTTTTTAGTTTAACAGTAATATTTGCATTCATTAATACACTGAAATAAGACAAAGATAATGTAAAAATGTACTATTTATTAAACCTTATTTAATTTATTTGTAATTACTAATAAATTATTGTTTTAAAAACTTCTTGTTCCTCTTACAGTATGAGAAATATTAAGATGTTTATACTGACAGTAAGGTAAAAATCATCATAGAAAAAATAATAATCTCATAAATAAGTTTTTTTACTCATATCTAACATCAAAAATGGAAATTTTCGTAAAACTTATTAATTTATATAAATGTTTTTTACTAGTTTACGGTAATTGGTAAAACAATTGTTAACAAATACCCAAATGTTTTTATGCTATACTCATCACATTAACTTTACAAATTTTTTCAGATATTGCAGCATTTGCAAGATACATCGTTTTTGAAATTTGCATAAAAATCATTGAATTTATAAAATCGTGTTCACTTTGTTAAGTAGCATTGTTCAGCATCGTTTTTAACCAACAAAATATTGACTACATTTTTAAATCTCTCTATTTTTGCTGTTTTAAAATGATATTTTTTGTCAACAAAAACAATAATTTAAAACAAAAACATTGTTTTTGTTTGTTGTTTTGACAGTTTTGAATATTCATGATCAAAGTTTTTTTCTAAAAAAATTATAAAAATAGCCAATGTTTAGTGCAAAAAATCAAGTTTCATAAACTTTAAAAATTTTGTTTAATCGAAAAAATGGTTTCAATTTTAATTAAAATTTTTACTATTTTTTTCATTTTTTGTTGTCAAATTGTTTTTGCACAATATAATTTTACAGTTCCTGGTAGATTTTATAAACCAAATGTTTTTAAATTTTAATATTTTAAAATAATAAAATTATAGTCTGTCAATTTCCTGATAATCCAAATTATTGCACACAGTATTGTGTATCTTCAGATTTTACCCGGTTCAATTACGGTAAATGCACAGATCCTACTACTTGTACATGTTATTGGGGTATGCAAATTTTCTTAAATTTATCAACTTTTCTTCAAAGAATTAATTTTTAGTTCAAGTATGATAAACTTTGGGACAAAACAAAAACAATTTGTACATAAATTATTAATATATTTATTTACTTTTGAATATTAATAAACTATTTTTAACGAATTTACGATAATGAATTTGAATAAAGTTAAAAATTTAAATAAGAATGATTCATTCGGGTTTAATTTCAACTTCATAATGAGCATCTTTTGGGATGGGATATTCAACACGATTGAAATGTGCTGTTGAATCACCAAAAGAACATTTGCATAAATGCGGTTTACTGCAAATTGCCTCGAAATGCCGATTTCCAGAATGTTCTTTACAATATTTTTCACATTCATCTGTTTTACAACCTAAAAAAAGACAGCTTTTAATACCGTGAAAGTTAACAGAGAGATCAATGGGAGTAATATGGTAAAACCCTTTGATCTTTTACCGCCATGGGCAAAAGATCAAAGGTGTACTCCCTACAAAAAATGTGTGCTGTTGTTCTTGTTTACCATGAATTCTCAGATTCAAAAACTAAAATTAAATGCTTACCAACAGCTGTAGCAGAACATCCACAATGACATTTATTTTCTTCACATTTTGCTTTTGATTCGGTTCCGTTGCATTTTCCTTTACAAAATGTTGGACAAAAAGTTGAACATTCCATTGCTGACATCATTGATGATTCTCCATTTACTTGGTCAAAAAGATTAAATAAACAAAAAGAAACAAAAAATATTACAAATTTCATTTTTTATAACTTTTTTTAAACTGAAAATTTAAAATCAGCAAATAAGAAAAATGAAAGAATGTTTTTAACATTTTCTTACACCTATTTTTATTCAACTATTTTTAGTAAACATCTTTTTTAATTACGTCCTAAAATTGAAAAGATCAAGTTTCACATGCAAGACAAAAACACCCAAAAATGAGAAATAGTGACTTTTTTGATTGATTATCATTTTTTGTGTTAAAAAATTGTGTACTTAAAAATTAATTAACAATCTATGAAAAAACAAGTATTGCACTTTTTATTATCGAAGGTTTGTTTTTTAATTGTCAAAAATTTAAAGAATCCAAATCTCAAATTGCTTCAATTTGTGCATTTTTTATTGCTTATGGTATAAATAAATTTATTATCGATAATTTTAGTTTATTTTCCAACAACGACGTTTTGTAAATAAAAAATTACTGTATCAAAGATAAAGAATAACCAATAGAATAACAGAAACAATATGGATCATCTAGATCTTCACATCAGCAGATGTGAGAATAAGAATGGTTTTAGCCAAAATTCGATGCTCACTTTAAAAGCGGTAAAGATCAAAGGAATAAAGGGGAGGAATGTTAATTCAAAATTTTGTATTTTTTGTTGACTCAAATCTGGACAATCACATATACATTTGTAATAAATGTTATCACTGGATTTTCTTAACTTCAAACATATAATTTGCAATTGAATTAAAATTATTTTTATTCTCTTCCAGGATTTTATCTATCTGATCTTGACACTGTAACACTCTTTCAGTTTTCCATTTTTGTATTTTAATAACACTTTTACAAATGTACCATTGGACAAATAAAAACTGCAAAATTCCACCAAAAATAGTCGAATATTTCCAAACTGAAGCAGCTGAAATTGAAATTTGCATAAATGTATTAATTCCTGCAAAAAAGAGAGTTGGAAATGCAGATAAAAAGCAAGAAATTGAAAAAGAATAAATTCCATGTTCAAAAATGGAAAGTAAAAATTTGGCTGGAAATTCTTTTATGAAACTCCCAATTCCAGTAAGCAGGTACCAAATTTTTGTAAAATATGATAATTTTTGAGGATGTGAATCAAAAGTATCTTCTTCAACTCCAGAAAAGGCATCACAAATTTCTTCCATTGCTTCATTTTTGATTGCATGAATTCTTTGTTCAATTTCTTCAACAGCAAATTTTGTAAATTTTTGATGAGAATTTTTGAGGGCATTTTTCATTTCTACTTTTTCATTATCGATTGCATCATTCTGATGATTGATAAAACTACCGTAATTATTTTTTATAATTTTCATTCTTGTTTGAGTTTCATATACAATCGATTGATATCTGAATAAATATGGAATTTGCATAAATTTTTCAAATTCGGCATTTATCTGAACATGGTATAAACAAATCCATTTTAAATATCCATTATTTCTATTTATATCTCTAATTTGATCCAAACAATAAATAACTGCATTTTTTAAACCATTAAAACTGCGACCATTTGAAATTTCTCTTCTTTCTGTTCTTTCTCCAATCTTTTTTGAGTCATTCTTTGATTTTAAATATTGATAATAAAAATCAACAAATTTTTCATCAACAGAAATATCAGTAAAAGAACTCATTTTTTCAACCTTTTTTTGAAAAAATGAGTCCTTTTTATACTTTGCTGCTGGAGCTGCTGCTTATATCAAAATCAGTTTGATAAGAAAGAAATTTTTTAGGTGCGTTGGAAGCAGCAAAAATCGGACACAATAAAAAGAATTGAAAATTGAACTTACACGAGAAAGAAATAAAGAAAAGGAAACAATTTTGAGACGTTGAAATAAAGGCGACCTTTAACCTATGAACTTTGTAGTGGAAAAAACTGATATTTTAAAAGCAAAATTTTGAAATTTTCGAGAGTTGAAAGTTGTGTTTAACTGTTTAAAAAGTTTGATTGCAATATCCTTTGGTCAGTAAGAAAATAGTTGCATGTAGCAAACCTTGACATAACAAAAATGGTCGTTTCTTCCATTTTAATATTACTACATTTTTAAGGATGCTGAATACATATTGGGTATTGGTTATGTTGTTTTTTGGATATTAGCTTTTTGTTGAAAATGTATTCATAATTTACTGGTTTCGTAAAAATTACAGGCACATGCAATACATATCAAATAAATTTGTCCACATGTGTCTTTAAATTTATGTGTTTGTCTTTAATAGTGGATTAATTTATTACATTGATGAAAGAACAAAATTTTTTAAGATTTTTATTTTGACGAAAAAAATAAACGGTATAAGTTTTTAATGAACAAAGTTTTGTAGCATAATTTGACAAAGCAACGACGTTCATATTTCTTAAAAATTATATTGATCATTATCTTTTTTTCAAAAAAAAATGTAAATATCTATAAAATATTCAAACTCAACTTTTGAATAAAAATTTTTACACATCCAAATTCATTCCCCCGTTAAATGTATTTCTAACTCAGGAGGGGAAATTGGAAAAATAGAAGGACGAACATCGGCTTCTTTTTTTATTTTTCATAATGTGTGTCCCCCTATTTTTGCAGAGTCAATTTTTGTCCAAAAAGAGAAAAAATAAATATGACTAATGATTTTGTAATGCCCAACAATATGTTCCTCGTCCAACATCTTTCCAACATGGCATTGCAGACTCCTCCCATCCTGAAGCTCCTTAAATACCCGTCAAGCTTCAGCTTCAATATGCCTTTCCAGAGCCAGTCTGGTCCAGCAACAGCAGTAGCAGCAGCAGCCCTTTGGAGGAAGAGGCAAGAGTGCCTTTGGGCGCTCTTGTTCCTCATTGTTCTCATCTCATCTCTCTCTCTTCCCTTGTAACTTGATAATAAAGCTAACCATTGAATCACGCTTTGAAAGACACGAACAGCTACACCAACACCAACATAAACCCCGACCCAACACTACCCAGTACATGGAGGACCCTACCCTTTTCATTGCCCGTTTCAAGGTTAGTTTAGTTTAAAAATTTTATGAGAACTTCCTCTTTGCTGCGAAAGCTACTTTGCTGCAAATTCATTTTTTTCATTTTTTTTTCTATTATGCTTTAGTTTTTTTCATTTTTTATGCCATTGAAAATCAATTAAATTTACACTTGATTTCCATCAAAAATCTCTTTTTATTTGAAGCCTTGCCCCAGCGCATTCCATCATTTTCAGGAAACGAATAAAGCGCCAATTGTCCCAAAATCTATCTCTGCGACAGCCAAAGGCAATCTTATCTTTAAACCATTGTTCTTTCTTTAAAAAAAATTCAACAAAATTTTTAAACGTCATTTTTTTGTTTAACAAAATTTTCGAAAAAACGGTTATTTCACAATCATGCCGTTGACGTCAAACATTTCCGAGAAAAACTCAGGAAAATGTCAAAAAATTTTTAAACAAAATTTTCTTTTTTTATTTTGCAAAATCATTCTCAAAAAAGAATTCAAAATGAATCCCAAAAAGGGACTCTTTCATTTTAAAACACAAAAAAATGTCCAAACACAATTTCAAACCACTCTTTTTTCTCGAACAATTGTCTCAATCAAGCATAAACTTTTCGGAAACCACTTCAACAAAATTACTTTATGCTTGCATTCATCACAAAAGGGACACAAATTTTAACAACTTTTCAAGAAAAGAAGGACTCAAACTGAGTCTCAACAAAGAAGAAAGAAAATTCTTTTATGCTCAATGCAACAAAGCATGCCAAAAAAGGCGTGAAACAAATTTTTTTTCAAAACCAAATCCAAAAAAAGTTTTCACTCTTTTTTTCTTAAAAAGGTTTTTTGCTAAAATAAATTATTTTTTGGAATAAAGAATTATTCCAGTTTTCCCAATTTGGTGACATCTTTTGATATTTTCTGTCTGATAAAAAAACCACCAATATTTTTTTCATCAAAAGCCCTATCTCAAATTCTTCATTTAAAATCTTTTCTAAAAATGTTTTAAAAAAAAATCTGAAGTCTTAAAAACTTTAAACTTTTCCCAAATTATTTCTTTTTCAAAAAAAATCCTTTGATTTTTTCAGAACTTAATCCCTTCTGAAAACTTTTAAAAATTTTTATTCAACCGTGAAAAAGAATCCATCCATTTATTTTCTTGACACAAATTCAAATAATTCTTTTAAAAATTAATTAAAATATTATTCCATTTTTTGATCGATAATCAATCGATAATTCATTTCGGGATTCATATTTGTCTTAATTACCCTGCATTTTTATTTCATATCTATATTTCGTGAGAAGTAACACACGGTCATAAACAGGAAATACTTTTTCTATTTTATTCTTTTTGCCCCTGTAATTTTTTATTTGATTATTAATGATATTGGGCAGAAGCTGGAAGGAACAGCCCCCCAAATTTCTGTGAGTAGAATGAATCCTCACCTTGCATAAATGCATTTGTCTTCGTAAATAGGCTCCTCACTTCTTATACATATCTCATATCCACATTTGCAGTCTCATTACTTTTTATAAAATTTTATTAATCCCTGATCTTAATCTTAAACGCGAAGCGCATAATTCCGCGTCACAATTAATCTGATTTAGCTGGAAGAAACTTAAAAATGGAATACATCAATAAACTTCAAAAGTCAAGTAAGAAAGTCATCCAAAAGTATAAAGGAAAAGAAGCCGATTCAACTTCAATCAATTCAACTTCAATCAATACAACTTCAGTCAACAATACACGAATCAATGAATACAATGAAGATCAATCATCAATATACAGTACAACAATGTCACCTATCAAAGAACTATGGAACTTCAACTTCAATTATTAAATGGAAATTAATTACAGTAATTGATCAACACTACAATTATTATTTTATTTATGGATTAAATTATATTTCATTGGTATTAATATTAATTAATATTTTGTATTAGTAAACAACATTGTTTTATTTAAATATTTTTGTATATTCATATTTTGTATTACCTTCTGTAATATTCAACAATGTTATTAAAAAAATTTCTGATTAGTCTTTATTGAACTTCACCCACATCAACAAGGTACGATTTTAAAATAAGAATGGGGTCCATTCTTCAGGTATCGGGGGAAGGACACATGCTCAACACAAGCTGAACAATGATCAAAACAACTACACCTCTGATACCATATCATCTGCACAACTCCAACGTGATCAATCAACTCCAACACTGATCAACAACAACAATGACACAACACCACAAGCCACATTCAACGATGCCAACATCGAAAAAAATAATTAATAAAAATCAAATTTTTATAAAACTGTTAAAATTGTATTTAAAATATGTATTTTGTTAATGTTTTATTCCAATACTTCATTGTCTCTGTCTATATCTTTATCTCTCCATCATCATCCTCTTCTGCTGCTACTTCATCAATCGACATTCACCAATCGACATCCATCAATCAACAATCATCACATTCAACTTCGACTCCACCGAAGCATTGGGGTCAATGCTTTGTCGGGATGCGGGATGTAATGCCCAACAATATGTTCCTCGTCCAACATCTTTCCAACATGGCATTGCAGACTCCTCCCATCCTGAAGCTCCTTAAATACCCGTCAAGCTTCAGCTTCAATATGCCTTTCCAGAGCCAGTCTGGTCCAGCAACAGCAGTAGCAGCAGCAGCCCTTTGGAGGAAGAGGCAAGAGTGCCTTTGGGCGCTCTTGTTCCTCATTGTTCTCATCTCATCTCTCTCTCTTCCCTTGTAACTTGATAATAAAGCTAACCATTGAATCACGCTTTGAAAGACACGAACAGCTACACCAACACCAACATAAACCCCGACCCAACACTACCCAGTACAATTTGATATTTATTTGAAGAATTTTGTTTTGTTTTTGTAATTGCAAAAAAAATCAATTTTAAATGTTTAAAAAATCTCATTTTCAAGATAATGTTTATAAACAAAACACAACAAAAGCATGTTGATTTTGGCAAACTAACCAAAAATATGTACATTTTTTGAACTTTGAACTAAAGTTAGCATAAAATTTGTTTATGAGCGGAATCTCAACGCATACACAACTATAACTAGCTAATAATGTCTTACAATATTGGAGTTTTCTGTACTTATAAACCTTAGAACATAAAATAAACAGAAAAAATAAAGATAAAAACCAAAAAAGAAGGAATCAAAAAGAGCTCATTTTTTAAAAATTAATTCAAAGAGAAAAAAACATTGTAAAAATTGTGTGTCATTTTGCCAAAAGTTGGTGAAGGATAAAATGCTGAAGAAAATCCATTCTTGGATTCCTTTAAAAATGCATTCAGTAATATTTTTTTAGATTTTTGATGTTTCTTTCTTGAAAAGGATAAAAAAGAAAGGGCATTTCTTTCAACTTAATAATAAAAAAACTGTGAATGTAGGATGTCAGTTTTTTTTTGTATTTGCTTTTGATACTTTTGATACATTTCTACTTTTCATATCGTTTTGCACTTATTCCATCACTATTTTTTAGTTTCTAGAAAATTGTGAAAACTGCATAGAATATAACTTGAAACATTCATTTTGTTGACGAAAGATTAAAAAAAATTTTTTTTTTATTTTGCCTTTTAAATAAATAAAATTTTTCATTTTTTTTAAATATACAATTATCATTATTTATTTTTCTTATAAAGCAAATATTTATAAAAAATTCAAATCCAACTTTTACATAAAAATTTTCACACAGTCAATGACAAATTCATTTTTCATTAAAATGGATGTCTAATGAGTCTGAGTAGGGGTGATGAAGAAAAAAGGTGGGACATCTGCTTGGATGCTGTCTTATTTTTTCTATTTAATGCTGAAAAAGGGCAAATGTATGTGCGTTCGAATTTTTTGCTGAATGCGTTTTGTCTCAAAAGAGAAAAAATGAATTTTTATTGATTTTACACTCCTTTAAAAACTGCTTTCCAAGTGTTTGCCATCAAAAAAATGAGAAAGAAAAAATTAAAGGAAAGCATCTGCCCAAAAACTGCAAGAGAAAACATCAATGTGCATTGCAGTAGCATCGACAAAAACAAATAAAGATTTCTTTTGTTTAACTTTACAATTTGCTACAATAGCAATGTGTTACATCATAAATTCATCACAAAGTTGTTTTTTATTATAAACCAAATTTTTGGATATTTAAATTTTGACTTTCCACGATTTTGTCAAATAAAAAAAATTCAAACAATTTTTACGGAAATATTACAAAAAAGGTAATGGGACAAATGTATTTTTCAATAATAATTAGTAACAAATTATGGATGTCTATGTGGGTATGCGATTTGAGGTTAATCAAATTTTACGCATATAAGACGCCGATGGATAAAACTTTTTTCTTGTAATTCAAAAATACTGGAAAAAACGTTATTTGTGCTCTGTGATAAAAAAACTTTGCAATTTCTTGTAAATAATGTTCATGAAAAAGTGACGTAGTCTTAAACAACGAAATAAGAAATTTTTCAAAATTTTAGCTCCTGAAAAAATTGATGAGAAAAAATTTTAGTAAAATTTTATTTATTCAAATTTTTGCTTTTTCTTTTGTATGTTTTTTTTGAGCAAATTTCAACTATCATGGAATTTTGCTCATTTCTATCCTTTCTACTTTTTGAGCAAATTTCCGATGCTTTGGATTTTTGCTCTTTTTTATCTCAAGGTTCTTTACAAAAAATAACGTTTGAAACTTTTGGGATTCAAACCTTCAAACATTTGCTTTGTAATCAGCGGCGTTAACCGCTGAAAAAAACGTTTCTTTTTTGCTTTATAAACAAAAGAAAAGAATTTCGCAATGTCAAACAAAAGAAATGTTTTGGCGAAGTGTGAAATTACTTTCTTTTGTTTCTAAAGCAAAAAAGAAACGTTTTTTTCAATGTTTGTATAGCTCAGCGGTTAACGCCGCTGATTACAAAGCAAATGTTTGAAGGTTCGAATCCCAAAAGTTTCAAACATTATTTTTTGTAAAGAACCTTGAGATAAAAAAGAGCAAAAATCCAAAGCATCGGAAATTTGCTCAAAAAGTAGAAAGGATAGAAATGAGCAAAATTCCATGATAGTTGAAATTTGCTCAAACCAAAAATACAAAAAAAAGCAGAAATTTTAATAAATAAAATTTTACTAAAATTTTTGCTTTCAAATAACTTGTACAAGAAAAAAGTCACAAATTTTATCATTTTCTGCTCATCACTTTTGTCACGAGCAACATTTTTAAAAACTCATCTGATTTTTTGATTCAAAAATTTCGAGCATGAATAACGTTTTTTCCAGTATTTTTGAATCATAAGAAAAAAGTTTTATCCATCAGCGTCTTATATTTTAGTGAAAAACAAAATTTTGTTATCTTAAAAATGTTATATTTGTCTTTTTTAAAATTTTTAATGCATTCTCTGTGAAATATGTGGTCACAGTTTTTAACATCCAGTTGTCTGAGATTTCAATTATCAACTATTTTAACAAATTTAGCTTCTTCACCGTGTGATGAAAGTTAACAAATTATTTTCTTACAAAAATGTATAAGAAATTCAAAAAAATTGTTTTCGCATAAAATTTTTAGCAGTGCCTCCAAAATTATTGTTTATTGAAAGGTTGTCTACCAAATCTCAACAGAAGGGGTTCGTGAAAAAAAGGGAGGTCATTTGTCTGCTGTTTATTCTCATTTTTTTAGTACCTGAAAAAAGTCAAATGTGTGTGTTCATTGTTTTTGCCGACTCCAATTTTGTCTAAAAAAGAAGACAAATCAATACGCATTTTTGCGTCAATACAAAAAAATGACAAAAAAAGCAAAAAGAAAAACATCGATGTTTTTGCAGTGCCATTGACAAAACAAAAACAAGAAAAATAAAACTTTTTTTCTGGGTAACCATACAATGTGCTATATAAGACGGCTAAACGAATTGTGATTTACGAACTCGATTAAAACATGACGTTTGAAGTCGTTTTGGACCAAATTTTTTTTTCGCTATACTAACGCAAAAAACGTCTCACCGAAAATTTCCAAAACATGAAATCAGTTTTTATTTCAATTCTGCCTCAAAAAAATTTTTTTGAGGCAGTTCGCTTCAATTTTACAAAAACCTGTTTACCAAAATTTCGGTGAGACAGATTTTCAAAGCAGCAGTGTTTTTCGTCCAAAAATGGTCATGTATTTTTTTCAAAAAATTTGCCGTTTTTAAGGCTTCCGAGAATCATAATTCGTTTAGCCGTCTTATATCAACAATGTGTTGAAATCATTATTTTTTTATTTCTTTTGTTGATATAAAATCCAATATTTTGATTATTGTAATGAAAAAAATGATAAAATTTTCTAATGACAAGTAAAAAATAATTTTAAATAGAATATTTAATGTTCAATTACTGGTGATTTCTGTTCGATAAAACAAAGCCTTTTTAAAAAAAATTAAACTTTTGGCATTTTTGACATAGAAAAAATGTACAAAATATTCAAACAATTTTTACATAAATGTGACAAAAAAATGCATTAATCATTAAATCTGTATTTATAGTTTATAAACTACATTAAAATTATAGTTGTGTGCCTGAGTTTCTACAATTTTGAGGTCAAACAAATCCCATACATTTTTTAATGAAGGACAAACTTTTGCTTTCTTTAGTTTATCTTTTGGACCATTAAATTTGGTTGTTTCAATCCAAAAAATGCGTCTTGAATTATTGTTTGTAATTATTGTTCCAATATTACATTTAATTATTTTCCCATTATTTTCTTACTTTTTTATTTATCAAGGAAAAGATATCCCAGATTTTGTGGAAGAAATATTAAAAGCTCCTTGTAACATTTCTGGAATATTGCCTTGGGATATTTATTATCAAACTTATTTCAATTGCACAAAAATCAATAATGTATGTTTTTGTTGAGATTTTGGGAACACTAACCGTAGACATCTCCAACTTATGATGGAGTTGAGAGCCCATATTTTGCCCATAAACTCATCTAGTATAAGGTATAATTGTGGCAAAAAATCAGCTGCTGAATCCTCAATCTGTGGGTTTACCAGGGGCTCAAAGTTACTGTAATACAGTAATCCACAACATGAATTTAAAGTCAAAATTTACATATTCCGCAATTTTTAGAAGCTGAAACGTTCCAAATCTTTCAGATTCGGATTCAGCATGTCCGAAAACCTATAAATCCAGGAAATAAGGCCGATAAATCACAACTTTATAGAAATTTGCACAAAAGTACAAAAACTCCCTGCCAAAAAATCATGACCGCTCCTTCAAAAAACTTTGAATATGATATATTTTGGGGCAAGTAGTGTTTGGAGGTTGTTACATAGACTCCGTAAAGTTTTGGGGACTTAATAATAATAACAAGATCACAAAATGGACTTATGGTTTCCCTAAAACCAATTCGTTATAGCTACATCGGCTTTTGAAAAATGTTGATTCACACTCATTATCGTAATTTCACCTTGTTGGAACATCTGTGCCGTTGCATATTTTTGCATGTTTTCCTTTCGAAAGTGATTAATTAAGCATATTTAACAATCCCCAAACACAACTTTCTACAAAATATCATATTCAAATTATTTTGAATGGGCAGTCATGATTTTGTTGCATCAATTTTTTGTACTTTTGTGCAAATTTCTATAATGTTCTGATTTCTTGGCCATGTTTCCTGGATATATAGGTTTTCGGACTTGCTGAATCCGAATCTGAAAGATTTGGAACGTTTCAGCTTCTAAAAATTGCGGAATATGCAAATTTTGACTTTAAATTCATGTTGCGGATTACTGTATTACAGTCACTTTGAGCCCCTGGTAAACCCACAGATTGAGGATTCAGCAGCTGATTTTTTGCCACAATTATACCTTATACTAGATGAGTTTATGGGCAAAATATGGGCTCTCAACTCCATCATAAGTTGGAGATGTCTACGGTAAAACTGAAAAAATGAGTTTGGCAATTTTTTTAAACAGTTGTTCTCCCTTTCTTTTTTCTGTGTCAATTTTTAAAGTAAAAAAAAACAACAAAAATATTCTTTAATTGTGAGTAAAATCTTTTTTCATTTTTCATCTTTTTGGACAAAAGTGGATTTGCCAAAAAACTGGACAGACACATTTGTCTTTTTTCCAGTATTAAATAGCAAAAATAAGACAGACATCCAAACAGTTGTTCCATCTTTTTTCATCATAACCCCTGCTGAGACTTGTCAGACAAACCTTTAATGAAAAATGAATTTTTGTTGTTGGTGAAAAAAAGTTTTTATCCAAAAATTGAATTTGAATTTTTTATAAAAATCTTCACTTTTCTAAAAATTTAATATTGATCTGTGTAATATGAGCATTGTTATTTCATCAAAATGCTTCAATCACCATCCTCGTTATTAAAAAAATTGTGTCATGTTTTTATTGCCGGAATTTCTAAAATTTTTAGTTTTTAATAATAAACAAAAAAGAATCAAAATAGTAATTTTGTAACTCGTACTACTAGAATATTTTTAGGAATTAAAAACTGCTGAAAAAATTGTCTATTTCCATCATAATGACACCGATTTGATTTACCATACTGAACAATTAATCATAAAAATTAAACTATACCTATCATGAAAACTTCCATTCAACACTTGCTAAAGAAAATGCCCTCAAAAAATCTTGCCTTACTCAATATACTGAAGATATAATATTTCCAGAACTTTCAATCTATTTTGGTGTTTTTTCAATTTTGTTAAGTTTCGCTGTAATTTTTATTGTTGATAAACAACTTTGGAAGCATTTTTCAACGACTTTTGTTGAATTATCTCCAAATTTGACCCAAGTTTTGGGTGTGTTTATTGTTGGTTATCATATTGTAATGGCTATTTTTATTTTTCTCATTTGCCAAGTTATTTTTGAACGAATTTATTTTAAATTAAGTTTTGATATTGAAAATATTCTTTTAAAATGTTAAAAATGTGAATAATAATAAATTGGAAAAATAAAAAAATTGAAATATGGGATCATTTTTGTTCTGTAACACACGAAAATTGACAGTTGAATTTTGGAAAAGGTGCAAAGCTTTATTAAAAAGCATTATCTAAAAGTTAAAGTTGATAGCTTTAATGACTTTAGTTTCAGAAAATTGTTCGACCTGGGTTTCAAAGAGATATTTCAAAAGTTGCGTGGTTTGTGCTTCAATGATGATTCACTTGTTAGTTTTAGTAATGAATTTTCGTAAACGTTTGTGAATAATTTTTAGGGAGGATGTTTTTTCCGGTAATTAACAATTAATTAATTATATTAATTCTTAAAAACTAGGAAGTGAGTAGTAAAATTTTGTTTTGCTTTTTACGCTTCATTATGTCAAAATTAAACACTTTTTAATGTAGCATAAAATGCAAAACAAACTTAAAATCTTTTTTGACAAATTTATTCTCGCCAGTTAAAATTGTTTTATTATTTCCTAAAATGAAATAAAAACATGTAAAAAGTGAAATTAATATTAAAAAGAGACCGTAACCAATTATGTCATTGTTGTTTATTTCATTCATTTTTTAATTAATTACGCAATTAATTAGATTATAAAATTTGAGGAAACTAATTTTTTTATTGTTTTTATTTTCAATAATAAAATGTTGAACAGTGTCGTTATTTTCTCTATGCTTTCTACAGTAAGAAATAAAACTAAACTATAAAAAAGATAAATTTATGCAAATTTTTAGGGACTTTTGTTCGTGCTATTCTTTAGTGTTTTATCTTTGTACACAATTTATAAAAAAGGATTTCTTCGAAACAGTTTTGGAATTCTTTGTGTTGCAGATGTTATTTCTATAATGTTTTTGGTGATTTTTTATTTCATTGCAACAATGTTTGCTATTGAGTAAGTTATAAATAAAATGGGAACGGTAAAACCAAATTGAATTTCTTTTCTTTCATTTAAAAAAATTGAGAATTCTGAAATGTGATCGAATCTTGTCAGAACGAATTGTTGCATGAAATCGGATTAAAAATTTTATTGGATAGGATTGATACAACGGATGGGATAAAAAAGTTGTTTTTTCAAAAAGAAAAATTATTGAATAATCACTTTTTAATGTCCAGTAAAAAACTGTAACGGTGTAATTAAGATAGCATTCAATGTCAAAATAATGTGGCAGAATTGACAAAAAATTTATCAAAAACAACGTCGAAACCAAGATTATTGTATTTTTTAAAGAAAAAATTGTTGAATATTTCCAATAAAAAAATATTGCACAAAATCGATTTAATGATTTCAGGACTTGCAAGAATATTGCCATTGAAGAAAAAGTGAAATGGATTTGTCCAAGGAAAGGAATTTGTGTTGAAATTGGCCTAAAATATGAGCTTAAATTATTTCAATCAAATTTGTCGAGAATTAATCAGATAATTTATTTGGGCCTAATTTGATAATCCAAATCGATGAAATTAGCAAGCAGAAAACTAATATGAAAATAAATAATCATTTGAACCACGTCATGTTTTTTTCAAACTCCGCGCTTGTAGAAATTGCGAGAAAAAATAGCAATCAATCTCTTCGAGACCAAAAAAGTTCAAATTTTCCCACTGTTTTTGTGATTAATATATCTAAATTTTATTATTTCTGCATTCTATCATAATTTTTAGGTAATATGGATTACCACAGTATAAAATTGATATATAAAACTTGTCAGTTGATTGCAGCAAATGCTTTTTTAAAATCGAGAGTGAAACTTCCGTAGACAAGTTTTATGTATGATATCAATTTTAATACTGTGGTAGTCCATCGTACCTGTAAATAGTGATAGTATACAGAAATAACATAAAAAACCATTTTTTACATAGATTAATAACAAAAACATTGCGAAAATTTGAACGTTTTTTGGTCCCGCAGCGATTGATTGTTATTTTTTCTAGCAATTTCTACACGCGCGGATTTTGAAAAAAACATGACGTGGAACGAGACCTATCATTTGCTGCTTTTTTTCAATTTGTAAGAAAGTTCTCGAAGCCGAAAGTTATTGAGAATCAGGGATTTTCGCGTTTCTCTAACTTTTCTAACATAAAAAAGCGAAAGTCCCTGAATTTCAATTTCTTTCAGCTTCGCGAACTTTCTTGTGAAGTCATTAAAAATAGAAAATGATTTATCTAATTTAATTTCTGTTCAGGGATTTAAAATTGTTTTCGGTGAAATGTATTTCGCTGTTTTTTACGAGCTATGAATAAAAATTTTATTCAATAATTTTTCTTTTTGAAAAAACAACTTTTTTTTTATGAGTGATTTGATTTCTCAAGCTTTGAATTAATAATTTGATTGTTATTTTTGTTTTGATGGTTTTTCATCCTTTTTATGTTTATTTTTTTTATAAATGGTTTTTTCATTTGAATTTTCGTTTAGCTATCTTGGGCCAATTCCATAAGTTTCTGCGCTTTTTTATAGGGGAGAACACTTTGCCAAGTGTAACAAAATGCAGAAACTTATGGAACCACCTGATATAATATTATAATAATCTACTTGTCGAAATGAATTTTACTACGACCTTTTTTCTGTATTTTCAGAATTCGTATCAGTGAAGAATTTAATAAAGACGAAATGAAACGATTCAAGGATGGACTTCAAGAATCTTGCAAATTATAGAAAAAAAAGCTTCTTTCATAGATGATGAACTTTTTGATTTTGTTAGTTTGAGTTGAGTATAGGCATGGCTCCGGGCCCCCTTTTTCAAGGTCCGGGCAAGGCCCGGCTCTGCCCCTTTGATTTTGGGCCCGGGCTTTAATGGGCCCAGGCCCGGCATATATATTTTCTGATCCATGAAAAGAATGAACTAAAATAAATCTGATTTTATAAAAAAAAAATTTAAAAAAAGCAATATTTTCTTTTGTTTCAGCACAGACCATTCTGCAATTATTGCAACTCTATTTTGTTTGACCTTTTTTCATGTTCTAAAATATTTTTTTGTTTCTGTGTTATCTTTGAAATATTTAACGGCGATGTCTTTTTGGGATTTAATTCGTTACGTTTGCTCATTGCGTAATTGAGTGTCGCAGAACTCATTTAGTTTGGCAAATTCATTTTCAAAAATCACAAATAAGAATTTAGGTTCTTATTCCTAAGATTTTTTACAATCAAATATTCAAATAAGCAATTTTTTGGCTTTAAAAATTCTTTAAAACTACAAAAAACAAATCAATATTTCACACACATTTTTTGCGGCAGACATTAAACTACAAACATCAAAACTACAATTTGAACTTCTTCATTTGCAACTGCTGAAACATTTTTCAAAGGGCATAAAGAAAAGAAAGCTAACCGCGAAACTTCCACTCTTCGAAAAATTGAGCAGTTCTCTTAATTATTTGGTCTTTGCGGCAAAACATGAAAGGTGAAATTTTTACTTACAGTGTTTTCAAAGCTGAATGTTATTGAAAATCAGGGACATTTTCTTATTCGTTTTTTTCAGAAAAAAGCGAAAATTCCAGAATTTCAATTTCTTTCAGTTTCGAAAACTTTTAAAATCAAAAATAGCAGCAAATGAAACATCTCCTTTAATGCTAAAAAAAACTTTTTATCTGCCAACGCCATCTCATTTGCAAAAAAATATAAAACAAATTTTATCTCTTTTTTTCATCATTCAAAAGAGCTTCTTCTGTTTCGCGGCAAAAATGGATGATGAAATTTTTGTTGAAAACAATTTTTTCGGAGAAACTTTTTTTGTGTTCAAAAAAAACGAAAGTTTGTACAATTTCAGCAAAAAGTTTTTGCAGTGATTTAATTTAGCAAATTTGTAAATCAAAGCTTTTATTTAAAAAATGTTTTCTTCTTTTGCTGCTGAAAAACCTAAATTAATTGGATTTGTGACATCTGGTCGAACATTTTTTAAAGTATTTGTTATGGATTCTGTTACTGAAAAGGTTGTCACGAAATTTGAATATCAATCTAAAAATGCCAAAGATTTTATTGATCAATTTTTAACTGAAAATGGCAGCGTTTTTAAAGCTTTTATTATTGATTTATTTACTTTGGTTTTTCCCCCAACTTCAACCTATAAAATCAGTTACGAATTTTGTGAAGCTTTAAAGAAAAAATTTGAACAACTTTCAATTCCTTCTTATTTTATTTCTGAAGAAAATAATATTCGTTCAGTTATGCTAATTTCTGCAAATATTAATGTTGGCTTTGGTGATACTGTAATTATTATTTTGACACATGAAGTTTCTCTTCCATCACCATTATTTCCTCATCAAAAATCAATCAATAATTTTGGTAAAACCCTTAAGGGTCAAACTTTGTTGGTTGCTGAATTACAGTATTCCCCTTCCGGGTATCGCCTAATCAATCGAAAATGCATTCCATTTGATCCTAAAATGAAACCTGCAATTTTACGTGAGCAAATTTGTGGAACTTCAACACCCTCAAAAATTATTATTAATTCCGTACGTGCAAAAAAGATTCCATTTCAAAAGGTTTTTAATAAATCTAAAAATTTAATTTTACTTCAAATTGATGATTTTCGTGGTGTTGCTGTTAATCAATTTATGGCTGAAACTTGTAAATGGATTTTGGATAAAAGTTGCTCAAAATTTCATGTTCTTCCAACTGCTGTCAAATCTGTTTACATTTTTGGTGATTATGGTTCGAAAAATAATGTTTTGGATATTCTCAAAATTGATCAGCATGATCCATTACCTGTTAAAAAAAGTGCATTTGTTACAAGATCTGTTCCAGAAATTGGGGTAAGTGTTCTTAATTATTATATAACTATTCATGTTTTTTTGGTTACTGTATTTTACCAGAATGTTCCAATTTGTTAAAAAATTCGGCATATTCAATCCTATTTTTACTTTAATTTTACTGGATTTTCCTGATGCCTGAATTGTATCTTGTAACGAAAAACGATAAAAAAAATGAACGCAAGCGTGTTTTCGTTTCAAGAGTAGATATGGCTCCGGGCCCAAAATCAAAGAGACCCGTCGGGCCCCTTTGATTTTGGGCCCGACGGATCTTGTTAAGGGCCTGGGCCCGGCCCTGGCCCGAACGGGCCTAGTGGGCCCGAGCCATGCCTATTCAAGACGCATTTCAGGGATCAGGAAAATTCAGCGGAAAATGGATCAAACAATCCTACATTTTTTAAGGGATTGTCCAAATCTTACTTCAGGTAGTTAGCCATAATCACCAAAAATGCAATCAACCTTAAAGCGGCAAAGATCAAAGGAAAAAATCTGAGAAGAGGGTTTTAATTTTGTAGAACCCAGATAAGGCCGTATTTAGGGGGGCGTTCGTGAAAATCCTTTGATCTTTTGCCGCTGCGTTTTAAAAAAATGAAAATACCCACATATTAAACCCAGATCTGAAAAATCCTTTAAAATATACTGTACATCAATTTTTAACAATTATTAAATTAATGCCATTTTTAAGGTATTGTTTGCAGATGTCTTAACCGGATATGGATATACAATGCATCTTCCAAATCGTTGCCATGCCGTTGAAATTATGGTTAAAATGAATGAAGAAAGCTTTGAAGATATTAAACTTGCATTTTATTGTATCAAAAATTTTGATCAAGTTCCATCAAAAATGGATTCTTTGTTAAAATCGAAAATTCCATTTGTTTTATTTTATGATAATTCTACTTTCATTGGGGTATGCAAAAATGGAAAGTACGAATTTTTGGAAGAATGGAATGGTATGCAAATTTTTTTTAATAGTTGTAAATTTATATTTCGGTTGATGGCATTTTTAGGTATGTATGGCAAAGATTGTTTTATCAGTTTTGATGAAAAGAAAACCAAAATTTGGAGAAGCTGCACAAAAAATGCTGAAAACAAAGAATACTTTTGTTGTTTTTGGTAAAGTTGTATTACTTAACAATTTCAATCAATAAATCAGTGTCTTTTCAGATTTGCTTAAGATTATGGCAATGCCATCCGATGATATCAAGATTAGCAAAACTTGGGGATTTACTTTCACTGAAAATGCTGAAAATCCTGTCTTGCTTGAATTTGATAATTTTGATGGCACCAAAAAAGCTGCTTCTCCTGCCTTTTTGATGGCACTTTATTTACGGCAACATTTAAAAGCCATCGAAGCTGAAACTGGAGAAAAACCGACCGAAATTGCATTTTGTGTTATCAATCAAGAATTGAATGATGATGGAAAATTTAATGAAGATGAAATGAAACGTATCAAGGATGGACTTCAAGAATCATGCAAATTATTGAAGAAAGAAGCTTCTTTCGTCGATGATGAACTTTTTGATGTTGTTAGTTTGTGCAATGTATCAATTTAAATGTTTGCGTTTCAATTTTTTATTGTGTAAAAGTTGAATAAAAAATAGTTAAAGTACTCGGTGTTACAGTAATAACAATAGATTGTGTTTTCCGGTATATATTTTTTGATATACGAAACAATCAACTAAAATAAATTAGATTTTATAAAAAAAGCAACATTTTCTATTGTTTCAGCATAGACCAATCTGCAGTTGTTGCAGCTTGTTATTTTTTTAACTTCTTTCATGTCTAAAATTTCATCGCGGTTTCAGTTTCATATTTTAAATATTTAATGATATCTTTTGCTTTAATTTGTTTCTTTGGCACAATCCGTAAGATCAATAGTGTCTCGAAAATCATTTAGTTTGACAAATGCATTAAGCGGGGTCAAAAATCATTATAATTTCTATATAGTTTTTGTCACTTTGATTTTTTTCAATCAAATATTCAAATAAATCAAAGCAATTTTAGCTTTAAACTTTTTTTAAAATGACAAAAAAACAAATCAATATTTCTTATCCATTTTATGTTGCAGACATTAAACTACAAATATCTAAACTACAATTGCAAATGCTGGAGCATATGTTACGTTGTTCCGTTCTATAAAATATACTTATAAATATCAGTGTTGTTGTGACTCCAACGGAGTCGTAGTCGATGCTTTAAAAACATCAAAGGAGAATGCCGCCGGAGTCGGAGTCACCAAAAAGTAAAAAGCACAACACTGAATAAATATCAAAGAGTAAATTAGTCTTGTTTTGTTCGTTTGTTTATAAAAACTGCCTTTACATGCTTTTTTAATAATTTTTAACATTTAAAAATGCTCCAAAACTTATTCCGCCATCCAGAAAATCTAAATATCATGTGCCGAAATAAGAGTTTCTATCACTTGAGTTTTTTAAAAATCAAATATTAAAAATTTTCATTAAAAATGATTGAAATTCCTTAGTTGTGCATAAATGATCTTTTTGATCAGTTTGTATAGTTTTAAAATAAAATCTCTGATTATCCTTTATAAACATAAAAATCCTAAATCTGACTGTCTTTTATGAAGCTTATCGAAGAAGGTTTCAACAATCAAATATTCAAATGATATTTATCAATTGAGAAAAAAATTTCGTTTAAAAACAAACACTGAAAAAGAAATAGATGTCTGGAGAATTATGTGGCCGTAACACTAACATTAATAAGCCTATTAATGTTAGTGTTTCTCTAACTTTCTTGTGAAATCACAAGAAAACAGCACATGAAACATATCCTTTAAAAAAATAATGATCTCCATCACAATGTTCCAAAATGAAAAAAAACGTTTTAATCGTTTAATTAACACAGTTTTAAATGGTCATTCCAGGTGCTACATGTTGTTTATTGTCTGTTAGTTCCTTATTGTAATGAGCGGGGTTTGATCTCTCAGGGTGTTAAAGCTTTTATTTATTTCAAAACTAAACTAAGACAAAACTGGATAAAACTGGATAAATATAAGAAAAGCAATAACGCTTTTATACAGGGCCAAAAAAAGCATCGAAAACGGAGGAGATGAGAAAAGTCTAGAAAGAAAGAAAAGAACAGGTGTAAAAGATAGACAAGAAGGAACAACAAAAACAGGATACAAATTAGATCCAATTTATGCAGATTGGGAAATAGGAAAATACAATAATAAAACAATAATGTTAAATCTTACAGTAGGACACTACTACACTTATTAGTTTTTTTAATAAAATTTCTTTATTTAAAAATTAACATATTTTTGGCGATGACTTTTCCTTTTCTTTTTCCTTAGTTTTTGACTTGGTTTGTAAAAGAGAAAAAAATATGATGCAATTTTTCTATAATAGGATGAACCTTAAAAAAGATGACCTGAAGTCATGCTTTTTACGGACAAAAAGCTTTAAAAAAGAAGGAAACGAAATAAAATTTCGTGTATCTTTTGGATCACCTTTATCATACAACAAAAATCTCCAATTAACATTTCAACAAAAAATCATCAACATTGAAAGTACTCGAAAACTGAAAATTATAATAAATTTTGGGAGAAACACATACAGCTCCAAGAAACACGAAAGCATAATTTACTGCCAACAAAAGTCGACAATACCAATCTTCGTTTTCAGATAATTGTAAATTTTGTGAAAATAATAAATAAAGAATAACAATCATGGTTACTGTAATTCTATGGGTAATCCAATAGAAGAGGGATTTGGATTTAAACATTGGTAAAATTTCTTTCTCATAATATCTGGAAATACAAGGTTTTCGGAGTTCATTTTGGACTTGGAGAGTTTTATTAAGGTTACTGTAATAATAATCTAATTTTGGGATTATATGATTAACGTGGTAAACAATATCTGAGTCATTGTTTAAAAAATTAAAAATTTCTTTTGCAGTAATTATCTCCTAAAATCAGCTTTTTTAATTGGTCAACAAAAATTTTATGCAAATTTTTCAAGTATTAATTTACCTCATTCACAGTTCCACAATTGATTGAAGTTTGGTTGTAGTCATGCCAAGGCAGAAGCCCTGGGGCATCACATGGTGCTTGGGATAAGTCAGTTGTTATCTCTGATATCTCTTTCCCGCTATAAATCATGAAATAACAAATCAATGGATAAAGAATTATTTGAGATGAGGTTGCAAATATAATAAATGTTAGCTTTAATTTTTGTACAATTCTTGTAAAATCAGCAATATTTGTGTTGCAGTTACAAAGTAAATATGATGGTCTTGTTGGCATTTTTTGAGGCAGCAATGGCAAAACAAATTGTTTAATTGTTTGCTCCTTTTTGTATGGCAATGTGACTGTTTGTGGTAGTTTTTGGCGGACAAAGAACTTAAAAATTGTTTAATCCATAATCATCAATGCATGTGGCTGTTAATGTTTATTGATTCTATACAACAAAAAATATAGTTTCACTAGGTCTTTGATCAGTGTTGTCCTTTTTAATTTTTGTCGCCTCCGGCTCGAAAAAACTTTTTAAAACATGTAAAAATGCTTTTTTGACGCTAGTTATTATTATTTAATATATCTAATTTATATATTAACAGTTTCTGGTGATTTTTAACAACTCTTGTTAACAAAAAAATTTTCACAAATTTTTCAAATTTTTTCGATAATTTTGAAACACCTTTGTAAGCTAATTTTTTAAAAAAAGCTATTTTTAATAACCTAATATGCTTTAAATATCGATTAAATTAAACAAAAACAGCTTCTCTTGCAGTTTTTAAAATTTTGTGCCGGAGTCGACTCTGACCCATCGACTCCGACTACAACTCTGACTCCGACTCCGGAGTCGAGTCGCAACAACACTGTTATTGATTAAGAAATAATGAGATTACTATGTACTCAAAATTTGCATTTTTCATGTTTGTGATTTAATGATAATATCTAGAATATTGAGGATCTAGAATTTGTTTTTTATGCTTTTCTTTTTGTCATTCTCTGAAATTTTTTACGACAGCTATTTTTTTTTACTTTCAACATATTAATAATTAGTTTTGCAATAGTTTTCAATAGGCATCAAAAATTTTAAGAAATTTGATAAATCCGTTTTTAAGCAATGAACATCGATAAATAAATTTTTCAATTTCTGAAAGCTACAAATTATCTCAACTAAAGATTCAATTCTTTCAATGCTTGGTCGAATGACTTCTTCAAAGTCGGTACCATTCTTTCAACACCAAAATTCGATAAATGATTATAATCACAAAAATATGATAATTTTGTCTTCGAATCAAAGATGGCATATTTTCCATTTTCAATATATGCTTGCCTTGTATCAATTGGAATGCATTTATTTGAACAACTTTTCATTGCAGTTTTAATCCGAATCCATCCTGGGTCAATTAATTCTCGAATTTTCTGTAAAATTTATTTTCTCAAAAATTTGAATAATGCAAAAAAGAGTACCTTTAACTCCAAATTGTACTTCGAATCTGGAATTTCTTTGGCAAATTTTAAAGCTGGATTAAACGAAGTTAGCGGATTTGGTTCAATAAAAAATATTTTTTTAGTAAAATTTGAATATGCTTGAAAATATTTTGCAACTTCGATGGTTGTGTTATCTTTAAGGTAGGCTTCTGAAGAATTTAGGGGTTTCTTAAAGTGAAAATTTTGATTTAATCTGAAACAATTAATGATCAAAAGTTTCACAAATGTGTGACAAAATGTCACATTTTTCAGTTTCTGTGACAACTGAAACCAGAAACTCAGAAACCAAAATTCTTGGGTTCACAAGGGACACTATCAAAATGTCCCACCGCTTTTTGAACAAGACCTATCCCATTATATAGCCCTAGGGCAGTTATGCATAACCTCAAAATATTTTCGTTGAATAGCCCTCTTTTATGCAAATTTGTAAAAATGAAGTTTGAAAAAAATGTGTGAAACAGGGAATTTTGAAAAAACGTCGACCAGTGGATTTTTCAAACTTCATTTTTACGAATTTGCATATAGGAAGTCCGTTCAAGGGAAATATTTTGGGGTTATGCATAACTGCCCTAGGGTTATATAATGGGATAGGTCTTGTTCAAAAAGCTGCGAAACATGTTGATACTGTGACTTTTTTTTCTGAGTTTTTATGTAAATCTTAAAATCCAAAACCCCCACCTTTCACTGATAATAAAAACATCAGGTTTAAATTTCTTTAAAATTTCTAAATTTTTGTTAAAAACTTTATCACAATGATATATCTGATAATTAATATCCAAAGTTTCAAAAGCTGAACAACTTGGACGAGCATCAAAATACAAAATTTTGTATTTTCCTTCTAAAGCTTTTAAAACTCCAGCAAGTTGCCGGAAGGCATAACTATTTCCAGTAAAGTATACTGTAGCATTCCCTGTACCATTGTATGAACAAGTAAATGCACCTTTTCCAGTATTTGGGATTAATTGTGTCAGTTCAGAATCAAAGTTACAGTATCCACTCGACAAAACATCTGTTTTACATTCACTAATCATTTTCTCGTTTTGAAGAAATGGATTTTCAAAAATTGTTGAGTGCAAAAATGGTTACGAATTTGTGGTAAAATTTCACGAAGTTTAATTTAATTAAACAAAAACCATAAAAATCACTTACCCCGAAACCAAAAGACTGTGGTTGAAATAATGCAAAAATTAATAAACCGTAAATGAAAACACAAACGGAAAATGTTATTTTTGATGATTGATGGAGTAAAAGCTTTTCAAATAAATGATACTGTAATATTGATATACCAAAAATTGGGATAAGCAATTCCAAGACAGCTAAAATCAATAATTACTAGATTTCTTAATAATTTTATTAAAAAATCTATGAAAAAGTTGTTCTACTACAGTCCCCCTCTTAAATTTAGAGCCACCCCAGAATATGAAAATTTTGGGATTATGAGTAAAGATAAAAACATATGGATTTCAGATTCGGATTCAGCATGCCAAAAAACCTATAAACCCACAAAATTACCTAAAACGCCCTTCTGGTAATATTTCTACAGTAATAAATGTTAAAAATTGCTTGCTCTTAAATATAGAGCCACCTATGAAAAAATTTGCATACGACATGATATGAAGAAACTGGCTATCAAGGGTTGTTAAACATGCTTATTTTAGCTTATCTGTGAAGAAAAAACCAAAAAATCTCTATTGGCATCAATTTGGCGCCATGTTGAAAATGGCATTTTCGCCATTTTTGGCATTTTTTGAGTGCCCGCAAAATGGCAAAGAAGCGACCTTAACAAAAACTGTTAATGCCATCATGTAGCCCTATCCATGGTTAATAAGTCCCCAAAGTTTCACGGCTCAATCTTACCTGGCTTTCCGTAGCCAAAATTTTGAAAATCTAGACTTTCGGCATTTTTCAGCTTTTTTGAGTAAAATTTCATGTTTTTTGATGTTTTGCAGTTACTTTGAAATTTTGGCTACGGAAAGCCAGGTAAGATTGAGCCGTGAAACTTTGGGGACTTATTAACCATGGATAGGGCTACATGATGGCATTAACAGTTTTTGTTAAGGTCGCTTCTTTGCCATTTTGCGGGCACTCAAAAAGTGCCAAAAATGGCAAAAATGCCATTTTCAACATGGCGCCAAATTGATGCCAATAGAGATTTTTTGGTTTTTTCTTCACAGATAAGCTAAAATAAGCATGTTTAACAACCCTTGATAGCCAGTTTCTTCATATCATGTCGTATGCAAATTTTTTCATAGGTGGCTCTATATTTAAGAGCAAGCAATTTTTAACATTTATTACTGTAGAAATATTACCAGAAGGGCGTTTTAGGTAATTTTGTGGGTTTATAGGTTTTTTGGCATGCTGAATCCGAATCTGAAATCCATATGTTTTTATCTTTACTCATAATCCCAAAATTTTCATATTCTGGGGTGGCTCTAAATTTAAGAGGGGGACTGTATTTCGTAATTTTAGGAAACAAACAATCTGATAATTTTGTACCCAAAAAAGAAAAGTGTTTTGTTAATGGCCAAAAATAAAAATTTGAATAAATGATTTTTTTTATCAATTTTACAGGGATTCGAACTTTGCTACTCTTTCGAGCCGAAACCCTCAGGGGTTAAAGTTTAAATTTGCATAAATATTTTTCCATTTTTTCGAGACACCCTTTTTTCACTTTTTGGTAGGTATAAAGGTAACAATAAACTTACAGTATTTTTCAAAAATTCCCAAATATTTTGAAAGAATAATTATTGGCCAATGAAAAAGATAAACCGAATATGAAATATCACCCAGATATATTCCAAATTTTACAAATATCGAATAATTTTCATTTGAGCTTGTTTTAGTGCCCACATATATTGATAAACCACCAAAACGTTGCAGCTAATCTTATCAAAGATTCATAAACGGCATTATTTGATAACTTTGGCATAAAACATATCACAAAAATAATGAAAAAATTCAAGACTTGCAAAATATTGTATTTCAATTTAGACAATTTTTTAACGGAATTATTCAAATTTTCTTCTTCGTCGATATTTTCAGAGTTTTCTAACAATTGAACTTCTTCTTCCAAAATTTTCGTTGAATTTTCTTTTGAAATACAGGGTGGCCAAAAAAAAAGTGCAATTCAATTTTTAAACAAATGGAAAAGGACTTGAATAACTTGTGTTGGGTGGGATTAATACTTGATGTGGAAGCGCATTTGACCCTACAGTATGACCTCTTCAACATTTTCGTGTCGGGAGTTTCGCCGCCGCCAAGTTTTGAAAAGTACGTTTTTCGACCTTTTCGTAGAACAAAGTTCCTGGGAGAACCAGAAGGGCTGGAGAAAATGTGATGGTGGATTCGGATAGCCCACATATTAGACTCGTTGACGCAGCAAAGTTTTGGTGTTCAAATCTTATGTCCCGGGTATAATCGCTTCGAGAAAAAAGCGATTTCCGATTTTTTCATTTTTTGGTCAACTTTAACGTATTGGTGTAGTCCACCCAAAAGGAGTTGAAGGCTAATATTTGTTGTCAATAAACTTCAGCTTCTTTGTGGTTGATTCCATACCAAAATAATGAAATCTAGAAAATTGACTTTTTTTCGATACTCAAAAACAGTACAAAACGGCTGCTTGTAGTTGTATACTAATAAATAGCAAGTAACTATGCTGACACGAAATTTTTTAAATGATGTTTTTTGTTATATATCAATGAAAACAGACCAGAAAAATACTCTATAATACATTTTAAGCATTTATAACCAATTTGGATACTTTAACATTGAATAGAATTACGGTATCTACTACGTATACTTACTTACATACGAAAATTACGGCTGCTTAAAAAGTCAATTTTCTAGATTTCATTATTTTGGTATGGAATCAACCACAAAGAAGCTGAAGTTTATTGACAACAAATATTAGCCTTCAACTCCTTTTGGGTGGACTACACCAATACGTTAAAGTTGACCAAAAAATGAAAAAATCGGAAATCGCTTTTTTCTCGAAGCGATTATACCCGGGACATAAGATTTGAACACCAAAACTTTGCTGCGTCAACGAGTCTAATATGTGGGCTATCCGAATCCACCATCACATTTTCTCCAGCCCTTCTGGTTCTCCCAGGAACTTTGTTCTACGAAAAGGTCGAAAAACGTACTTTTCAAAACTTGGCGGCGGCGAAACTCCCGACACGAAAATGTTGAAGAGGTCATACTGTAGGGTCAAATGCGCTTCCACATCAAGTATTAATCCCACCCAACACAAGTTATTCAAGTCCTTTTCCATTTGTTTAAAAATTGAATTGCACTTTTTTTTTGGCCACCCTGTATAAAAAACAATGGATCCAATTAAAAATTGCCAAAACCGTGAAAATACAAGTCCAAAAGATATTGTTGGATACGGTATAAAAGTTTGAAAAATCCAACTTAATCCACTTAATGCCAACAATGGCAACAAAGGATTTGAACACCAGCTAATCGGAATCAAAATTATCGGTGCCAAAACATAATATTGAATTTCAACTGATAATGACCATGTATGAAGCAAGAATTTGTAATCATTGATAAGCTTGAAATATGTTTCTTTTTCAAACATTGATTGCAAATTTGTTCCAAATGTCATTGCCCACAGGGTATCAGTTTTGAGGAACTCAGAGTATGTTTTAATTACAAAGAATGATGAAATAACAAAAGTAGCAAAAATACATAAAATATAAGCTGGAAGAAGACGTTTAAGACGACGTTCATAAAAAACTAGACATGTTTTAACTGTTAATGGTTGGTCAAAAAGGATTACAGTCATCAAATATCCAGATATTGCAAAAAATCTATAAAATTTACATAATGGCATTTCATATATTCTATTTTCAATATTAAAGAAGATTATTTGCTGCTCTTTTTGATTTCGCAAGAAATTTCGCGAAGCTGAGAGTTATTGAAACCCAGGAACTCTCGCATTTTTTAAACTTTTCCAACACTAGAAAAAAGCGAAAGTCCCTGATTTTCAATAAATTTCAGTCACGTAAACTTTCTTTTCAGATCAAAAACAAGCAGCAAATGATAGATTTTTTTAAAGTGAATAAATTATCTAAAAAGAACTTACATATCCACACCAAGAAATCCTTGTGGCACATATTCAGGTCTAAGATGAAATCCCAAAACTGCAATAATTGCAGCAGCTCGAAGCAGCTGAATGTCAATATTTCTCTGTTTTTTCATCATTTTTTAATTTAAAAAAATACGGTAAAAAAATCTGGGATAAAATACAATGCTGTTCTTCAACTTTTATAAAATTTTAACAATAAAATTTTATAAAACAATCGAATTGCAAGAATTTAATTGATTTTTGAAGAAAATTCAATTTTCCTACATCCTAAACAAAAAAGATGATGACACACTAAAAAAAGAAAAACAACATCGACGTAATAATTTGCATAAAATTAATTTTTCAAGAAAGAGATCGATTTCTTTCTTTAATGAGGGCAAAAAAGGAAACCTCCGCTAAAGATAAAGGGATTTCTTTTATTTTTAGAAAAATAAGTGAGAGAAATATAAAAAGAAAAATATTTAAAGGGGGAGACCCACTTCATATAAATCTTTTTTGTTTACCGGTACTGAAAATCAGGGAAGAAGAAGAGAAAAGATGCACTATTTTCTTTTCTCTGACTGGCAGAGATGTCTCTTTTTCTCTGCTCCCTCTGTTAAAAAATTTATATGAAGTGGGTCTCCCTCTTTAATAATGATTATTAGAACGATTTGAAATTTATTTCAAGTCATCATTTCTGTGGTCTTCACGTTTTTAAAACGTATTCCACCAAAACTTTTTAAACGACCTGCACCGCCAAAAATTTTTATTTTACCTATGTTTTCGAACATGCTTAAGAAGCAGGAAAAAAATACTTTTAGGTCGAAATTTGGCGAAATGCCGTTTTTAGAGCATCGAGAATGCCATAGTCGACATATTTTCTTTTCTATGGCATATTTTCATCTTTTATCCGTTTTAGGTATAAATGCACCTATATAGGTTTTCGACCATGGGGAATCCGAATCTCGACTCCGCGTTTCAAAATTTTCGCGTTAAGACCCATTTTTCGCATGTTGACCTCACATTTTGCCTAAAAAGTAGGTCAAAACTAATTTTTTTAGATTAGTTCTTCTCACCATCGGATTCCCCGTAGTTTTTTACCCCTGGGTGGGAATTACCGTCAAATAACTCGTCCCGCCCGATGTTTCACAAAATAATGAATATAGTCGACTCAGAATTCCGAGATTTTCGATCATTTATGAAAAATCGAATTTTCATCCAATTATGCTTATTTCGCACCGAAATAGGTTTTCGACCATGGGGAATTCAATGGTAACCTTTGTATTCCTCTAAAATCATGTATTACATGTGATATACCCTCAGGGCGTGATATAATATATCCGCTTAAATAAAAAATTCCCCCTGACTTTTTCTTTATGTTTCAGATGTTAAAAAGTGTTGATTATTGTTCACAAATAATGTTTTTATTAATATCAAGCCATACTTTGATCATTTGGATGCAAAAACTATTTTTTCATAAGACCTAAAATAACCCTTGATGTTGGGGTATATGTACGAAATATGAAATCGTTGTAAATTTGCAAATAATAAGCTAATGGCATTGAAAATTATCTAAAATTGTTCCCCGATATTGTTTTCACTATTTTCAACACATGACACTATCTATTAATTTATTTCTTTCCATCTACAGTACCCCAAATTCACTTACATCAAATTGTTTAGAATTCTACTATTAGTTTGCACTTAAAGACTCAAATATTGCATTAATAATATCAAAAAATCATATAAATGTTGTTATGAAAGTAAAGTTTTGCAAATCTATGTCGTACAAGCACGTTGAAGCAATTACAAGATTTGCACATATACCCCAACATCATGGGTAAATTTGGGTCTTCTGAAAAATTGATTTTTGCGTCCAAATTATCAAGATACAGTTTGAAATTAATAAAAAGATTATTTGTGAACAATAATCAACACTTTTTAACACCTGAAACGCGAAAATAAAGTCAGGGGGAATTTTTTATTTAAGCGGATATATTATATCATGCCCTGAGGCAATATTGCATGTAAAAAGTGATTTTAGGGCAATACGGAGTTTACCATTGAATTCCCCATGGTCGAAAACCTATAGAGGTGAAAAATTAGCATAATTGGATGAAAATTCGATTTTTCATAAATGATCGAAAATCTCGGAATTCTGAGTCGACTATATTCATTATTTTGTGAAACATCGGGCGGAACGAGTTATTTGACGGTAATTCCCACCCAGGGGTAAAAAACTACGGGGAATCCGATGGTGAGAAGAACTAATCTAAAAAAATTAGTTTTGACCTACTTTTTAGGCAAAATGTGAGGTCAACATGCGAAAAATGGGTCTTAACGCGAAAATTTTGAAACGCGGAGTCGAGATTCGGATTCCCCATGGTCGAAAACCTATATAGGTGCATTTATACCTAAAACGGATAAAAGATGAAAATATGCCATAGAAAAGAAAATATGTCGACTATGGCATTCTCGATGCTCTAAAAACGGCATTTCGCCAAATTTCGACCTAAAAGTATTTTTTTCCTGCTTCTTAAGCATGTTCGAAAACATAGGTAAAATAAAAAAATATACGATTTTTTGGCGGTGCTATTTTTGTCAAAATTTTAGAAAGAATTGGTGGAATACGTTTTAAATTGATTGCTTTGTAAAAAAAGTTTATTGCATTCAACATGAACTTGCATTTTTAGTATTATTCCATTTATTAATTTTTTAGAAGTGCCAAGATTTACATATTATTGTGAAAAAATGCTATAAGCATAATATGCAGCTCCAATGGCAACAACTTCATCTGGGTTTTGATGAACACATTGTTGGGCTTCTGGGAAGATATCTTTTAGTAAGTGGTTTATCATTGGCATTCGACTTCCACCACCAACCAGCAAAATTATGTTAATTTCTTCTGGGTTTTTCTTTGAAATGTGCAGGGCCGAATTTATCGTATTTCGAATTCTATTCAACAGTGGTTTTGTCATACTTTCAAATTCCTCGCGATTAATTGATATTGTTCCTTCTTGGGCAGTGTCATATTCATCAAGATTTAAACTAAAATAGGATTTATTAAAGAAATACATTTTGGTATTATACCTGGATAACACTAAGGAATATCCAAGATCTCAATTCAACTAAAGATTCAATTTTTCGAACTCCTTCAATCAACAGATTTTTTTCCTTTGATCTTTGCCGTTTTTAAGGGAAAGCTTCTAATCATGATTTTATTTCGGAGGGGTCAAAACCGACTTCGTGGCGGCACGCGTTTAATCTTGTGCCGATGGCGGGAAAAGATTAATGGATTTTTGTGATTTCGGACAAAATCTCCTTATCCTCCAAACATCCAGATTTTGGCTTACCGTCTTCAAAAACTAATGAAGTCAAATCTGGATAATCCCTTTAGGCTAAAACCTAAAACTTACTCGCAACTATTAACTGCAGATAAATCTTCTTTTATCCTTTGACACTCCAAAATCAGTTTATATTTTTTATCCTTCATCAATCCAATGTTATACTTTGTTCGAAGCTGATTTTTGAGATGATTAAATAAAACATTATCAAAATTTCTTCCACCTAATTTTGTGTCTCCTGTGTTTGAAATGACCCGAATTTCATTATTTTCAATTTTAAAAATGCAAACATCCAAAGTTCCACCGCCAAGATCAAAGAGTAAAACATTGGAATTTTCAAGAATAATTTGATCAATAAAATGTGCAAATGAGGCAGCAATAGGTTCTGGAAGAAGATGAATTTTTTGCCATCCAGCAAGTTTCGCAGCTTTGATTGTTGCAGATTTTTGAGCTTCTGTAAATGCCGCTGGGGCAGTAATTACAACATTTTCAAGTTTTGTTCCTTGAAAATCTTCAACTTTTTGTTTCATATATTTCAACAAATCTGCCGCAACTTCTTCGGCACTTAATTTTATGTTCACATTGCATTTTTTCGTTTCAAGAATCACATTTCCATCAACTTCTAATACTCCAAACGGCCAATTTGAATCAATTTCAATTTCTTTAAACTTTTTTCCGATTAATCGTTTTGAATCGAAAATTGTTGATTTTGAAAATTGCCGAAGACGATGAACAACAATTTTTCCACATTTTACACTTTTTTCATCATAAGCTACGTAGGAGGGAAGTAATCTTTCACCAGTGTTGTCCAGATTAACGGTTACGATACCATTTTTTCGATTTACTGCTGCACAACATCTTGAAGTGCCAAGGTCGATCCCAACTGCTTTTATCTTTGTGTCGATTGGTGTGGCAATTGTTGGAACAGTGTAAGATTGAATAATATCAGAGAAGGTCGAAGTTAGTAAAGTTTCATCATGATTGTTGGTAAAACTTATGTTGTATATTTCGTTTGTGTCTATTTGAAATATCAAATTTATAACTTTTTGATTTGGAAGTTGTATTAATTCTTTTGTGCTGTCATCAACAATCTATAACGTAAACATGTCATGCATAATACCTTTTTTAGAGCATTTAAACCGCTGCCTTAGCGGCTCAAAGGGAGCGGCCGGGATAGAAGAAGTTGATTTTTGTTAGTCCATGTGGTCCCAGCCCGAAAGCTCTCTACCACATGGACTTCGCAAGAAAGTTTAAGAAGCTGAAAGTTATTGAAAATCAGGCACTTTCGTTTTTTCAAACTTTTCTAACACTAGAAAAAAAACGAAAGTTCACGAATTTCAATTTACTTTCATCGCATCCAACTTTATTATGCTAAGTATACTTCATCTAAAAGAATAAGAAAGTTTTGTTCTGCCTTGGACAGTTCCTTTAAGCAGCAAATCAAACATCTCCTTTAAGCTCGGCAAAATGATCCTGATTTTCAGGTTCCTGGTTTAAAACTGAAAATCAGGGATAAAAAAATACGTAGACCGCCGCCTCGTTTGAAGATACGTTTCTTCCCATTTTTTTAGGACTGATAATCAAAGAAAAATGTGACAGGAACTTACCATTTCAATTTTATCACAATCCGGTTTTCTTACAAGTTCATGAGAAACATTGATTGGCAAATCCGCCAAAAAATCAAAATTCATGACTTTTTCTCCGCCATACTTGATAAAATATTTTTGTGATAAACATTTTATTGCATCAAAATATTCTTCACCAAAATCCCCAGCTGATGTTCGAGCTTTTATTAAACTGCCTTTACTAAACGAATAATCATCATCATTGTAAGCAATAACTCTGCAAGCTGGTGAAATTATGCAAATTTTTGTTTCATCAATTTCTTCATCACACAGCACAACATCTGGACCTTTATCCAACTTTGATTCAAGAACAATATTTTCTAATTCATTCAGTTTTGAAGCACTACCTTCCCAATATCCAATAAATTTAGCTTTTTTATCAACAATTTTCCAAACATTAAAATATCCATATCGATATATCCAAATTATATTCCCATCAAATATTTTAAATTTTATTTGAGAAATTGCATTCAAATAAATTGCAGTACTGTAATTAATAATTTCAACATTTGTAAATCCGAAGCTTAATCCTTCTTGAATAAATTTTTTGCGAATTTCATTACCGTAATTTGGAGATAAACAAATACAAGCATTTTTAATTGTTCCGTTAAAATGGGAAATAATTTCTTTAAACATTGAATGAATTTTTTGGATTTCTTCTGCGTCAACTCCAAAAAAAACTAATTAAATTTTTTGATAAAATTATGCAAATTTATTTACCTTTCATTATTTGCAATTCAGATGTTCGATTTTCTGTAGCATTAAAATATGATAAATGTCCCCAACTGGGATCAATTCCAATAAAAATTGACATCTTTGAAAAGTAAGAAAAATGCAATAGAAATTCTAAGTATTTGAGAAAATAATAACCTAAATAAAATCTATAAAATTTTAATTCTTTTCACCTTCTTTTTCTTTTTCGCTAAATAAATGTTTTCTTTGCCGTCTCATGTCCCCCGTTTTTTAAAGCTTAAAATAATCACAAGAATTAAAATTGCTGATAAAAACTCTGAAAAAAAGAAAAAATTTTTGTTGATTCAATTTTCCTGTGATTCATTCTTTCACATCGCATTATCAGTTATGTTTCTTTCATGAATCAAATAATTAAAATTCCATTCAAAGAATTTTAATTATTCGGCTCTCGAAAGACATTAAAAAATATTCTAATGATTAAGCAGTCGTTATCTTTTTTCACCAACATTCTTTATATTTTTCGTTAAAGACAAGAAACAAAGCATGGGCAAAATACAACAAAAACGTATATTTTGAAATTTATTTTGAAGTATCATAGTTTGAAAAAAGAAGAGAAAGTTTGTCTTACAAAAAACAGATGCTGGGCACAAAAAAGGTTGTTCACAACAAATTTTTTTTGAAAAAGCGTCGTGTAGAATATACACAACTTTTTTTTAATCCTTGGTCAGATTGTTTGTCAGAAATTAAAAATTTAACAAATAAAAAACGCTTTTATTTAACATAAATTGAATGATTTTTAATAAAAACAGTTTACAGCAAAAAAAGGTTAAGAAAATAAAGAAAACAAGTTAACTGCGTGAAAAAACTGCTGCTAATAAGTAGTTGAATGATAAGTTCTATAATAATTGGCGTATAAAACAATTACGACAAAAAACAGAATAACTGTGAAAATGTCAGCACAAATATTGGTTTCTTGAGCATGACCTGGATAATGATGATGTTGGTGGTGACGAAATCGTGGACGATATCGCTGTAAAAAATCAATAAAATAATCCAATGAGAAATTTTTTGGGGGTTTAAAAGAGATTTTAATCTCTCAATCATTTGCTGCTTTTAATGGCTTCACAAGAAAGTTCGCGAAGCTGAAAATTATTAAAAATCAGGAACTTTCTTTTTTTCAAACTTTTTTAACATCAGAAAAAAGCGAAAATCCATGAATTTCGATTTCTTTCAGCTTCGCGAACTTTCTTGCGAGATCAAAAAAGGCAACACAACAAACATCTCCTTTGAAAATCAATGAACTTACACGTCTTTGATTTTGGCCATGCCCTGTGTTGTTGGCATTGACATTTTGGTTATGTTCCAAATTATCATTTCGGCAATATTTGATAATCAAACGCAAAATAAATAGAGTACCACAGATATATAAAATCCATTTAATAATAGCAACAAAAGTTTCTTTTACAAATTCAGCCATCAAAGAAATATCCATCATTTTGACGATCGAAAAAGCAAAATAATGGTTTTTCAGTCGTCAGCTATCGAAGAAAAAAGTGTAACAACATCTTTTTAGCAGCAACAAAAACATCAAAAGTTAGTAAATAGTTAAACATCCGAAGACTTTTTTTATTTTAAAGAAAATATGTGATCTAACAAAAAAATTGTAAAAACAACAAAAATACCAAAATAATTATTTACAACTAACAATTTCATCCCAAAAATTTTATTTTGTTTTTCTTTTTTTCAGCTTCGAGAACTTTCTTGCAAAATTGAAATAGCAGAAATGAAACATCACCTTTAAAATCGATGTTTATTGTTTTTACAGTAGCTACAAGTTTAAAAATATGGACTTTATAAACCGGCAAGATATTTTAGAATAACAGCTTTTCTTCCAATCGATCAATTAAAGTACTCAAAGATAGGCTGCTGTGATGTCGAACTCGAGTATAATTAAATCGACGACGGTTTTGATTTAGCTAAAATATATCGTCATCATAAACTTTTTTTTTTTTTTTTTTTTTTTTTTTTTTTGTTATAAAAAATCACAAAAATTTTAATTTATGCGAAAATTTCTTTTACATTAAAAACCAAGAACTTACATTTCTTTGACCTGCCATTTGATGAGGATTATTTTGTGTCCAATAAATGAAGATAAAAATTGCATCAACAATTGCTTGAAGAATCACAGAAACTAATTTTAACGAATATGCAAAAAACCAAAATGCAAAATACAATAATTTAAAAAATAGCAATATTATTTGTTTAATCCTTCCGGCCATATTTTTTTATGTTGGTAATAAACAAACTATCAATGCTTTTGTTATTTTATTGCAATTAATCGATTGTTTTGTTGAACAAAAATTACATGTGCAAAATACAAAATTTGTAGTTTAATGGTTTATCTTCAACAAAAAAACCGACGGTTTTTTTCCTTTTTATAATAAAAATTTTATTCTTAAAAATGTTTAAACTCAAAACAATTACATTTTTAAGAATCAAGATCTACTTTTCATTCATTATACTGTACTTTTGCTTTTTTTGTTTAAATTTGATCTAAATTCTTGAAGATATTTTTTGTTACATTTTTATTAAGGTAAAAACAGAATAACATGGACGAAAAAATTTTGGGCCAAAATGTTGAGAATTTTCTGGTAAGTTTTTTGACCCAAAATTTATACAAGAAAACATTTTTTTATGAAAGCCCCAAGGTTTTGCAAATTTGCATATTACCATGTCGTACAGTTACAAACAATTCTTCAAGTATACTTTCTTTTTGTTGCAGCTCTCTTTGGCATTTCTCTTTTTGAATTTTGATTTTTATCCAATGAAACTTGTTTACAGCCATCAATGGCACGCTTGGATGGCAAAGCTTTTTTCAATTCTTTCAATGAATAATATTCATATCCATCACAACAATCAATTCCAAGTTGAAGCCATGAATCTTCAATGTCACCCCAGGACTCAAAGTATTCTTCTGTTTTTATGCAAATATCGCCATATTTATCACCATCTTCATCTTCAAGGTTGATATTAAATTTGATATTGATTTTTGCAGTTTTGCTACACTTTGTCTAAAAAATTTTAACGGACATTATTGCATCATCTTCAAAATTTGACTTACAGTAATAAATTCAACCAAAGTTTCAACATCCAGTTCCAGGGCATAATCAATTTTGATATACAAAGTTTCAAAGTTTTTTCCAACTTTGTATTTTAATAAATCTTGAAGCCATTTTTTGTCGGTAATAATATTTGTATAATCTGTATTACCATCTTCATAAACATCAAAAACTTTAATATTTGGGGCATTTTTGATTATTTCTGTAAATGTTATATTTGGGGTACAATTTGAATTGTGCATAATGAATTCTTTTGTATACGATGAAAGAAGGTGAAGGATCATTTGAGCAGTAACTTTTGATCTATATATGTAAATTTTCTGAGGTATGCAAATTATCGTTTTAGCGGCAATAGAATCAAGCAAAGTGTTGACTTTTTCCAAATTTGCATATTCCCATTCCCACTTTATAAAATTATTGATAAGTAGACCAGTATGATTTAAGTCATTCCCTTCACAGAAAGAATCTGCAATTGTGATAGGATCCAAAGAAGCAATTTTGAGATTATTTGGGGATGATAGAATCATTGAATATTTTTCATCAATTTCAATCATTTGAAAGAATCGAGACAACAATTGGGGATCAATTTCTGGAAGAAAGAATTCTTCGAATGCTAAAATTATGTTGTTTAAAGGTGAATACGCAGCGAAAATAATTTTTTTGCCTTCACTTTGATTGGAGGTCCCGACACGAAAATTTTAAAAACTTGGAATCGATGAATTCTGATGACATTTTTTTCATATTTATTAATAATGATTTCGAAAATGGTATGAACTTTAAAAATTGGTTGGATGGAAGCTGAATTTCAACTAGTTTATGCTAATTTTTCGATATTCATGCTTAAATTCAGTTTATACCAAACAAAATTTTTTCGTTCATGCCATTTTCGGAATCAGAAAAAATAATTATGAAAGAAAATGTCAACAGAATTCATCGATTCGAAGTTTTTAAAATTTTCGTGTCGAGACCATCACGCAATGTATCATAAAAGCAAAAAAAATTATGACAGGTTAAACTTTTTTACATTAAACCTTTAACAAATTTTAACTTATACAATATAAATTTCACAAACCTTCAATTCGTTCAGGACAAAATATTGTATGATGTTCAGTTGAAAACAATCCAATACAATTTTCACTAATTTCGCATTTCTGCTCCGGTAAATGAGGTGGGTCAGAATGAGTAAGACAGAAACGACAAAATTTCTTTTTTTCTGCAATTTTCTTTCGAGCTCCATCAGTCTTTATTTTTTTACATTTTATGGAGTCATGTTTTTCAGAATCACAAAACAAGCACTCCATTCTCATTTTTGCAAAAATGAAATAAACAAAAATCCTATTTACAGTATAAAATTGAATACTCCCTTTCACATAAAAAAGTAAAAATCAAAATAATAGAAGATAGACAGAATCAACAAATGACAGCAGTAGTAAAAAATGAAAGAGACACCAATGAAAAATTGGCAATCAATTGTGTTTAAAAAAACATGGAAGGAAAATGGCATTTGTTTTGGACAAACAAGGTTCGCACTTTCTCAGACAAAAATAAAAAGAGCACTGAAAATTTGAATGAATGTGTTTCTTGTTTTAGTGCATGGTTTATTGTGCCAAAAAATGACATTTATTTAAATCATAACCTAATCTTTTAATCAAAAATTTTCTTTTATTTATTCAATTGAAATACAAATACAAATTAATTTATTTTGGACCAAACAATTATTGATCAAACGCAAAAAATAAATGACAAATTTGTTAAATTAATTGCAAATCAAGGTAATGATTTGCTAAAACAAAAATTCCACCAACAATTAGAATTACGGTCGAAAGATCGATTGGCTTGTTTTGATTTCGACGACGTCGATGATGATAATGACTCTGAAAAAAAATGATTTTTGGAGCACGTGCACTCCCCAAAATCAAGAAAAGCCTTTGATCTTTTGCCGCCGTCGTGTTAAGGCGGCTAAAGATCAAAGGCGTGCCCTATCCAAAATGAAAATGCCCAACCCAAAATTTTCCTGCTTACTTCATGACACTTTATTAAACCAATTTTACTTACTTTTTGGCGCTGATCTTTTTCACTACAAGCTGCTGCAAACATTGAACATCCATTAAAAGCAATTTGACCAAAAACATATACCAAATTAAATAAATATGCAAAAAACCAAAATCCAGTACAAATTAATTTACATAAAAGAAAAACAATTTCTATAATTTTTTTTGTCATTTTTTCTTCAATAAACAAAATAAAAAAGCTCACTTGAAAGCAATCAATGCCTTTTTGTTCTACTTTTCAACAAAAAAAGAAGCAATTGATTGATTTTTAATGGGCCTTTTTCTTTGACACATCAATCGTTTTTTAGTAAAAAAACGTGCTATTTTTTGGTTTAAAAAATGAAACATAAAAAAGCAAGCTTCCGTCGAACTTTAAAAAAATAGTCTTTTTAAATGCTTTTTTGGTTTTCTTTTTTTTATTAAAAATGTATGCAAAAAAAACAACCTTTAAAGGGATTGTCCAAGGCAGTACAAAACTTTTTTTATTTTTTAGATGACGTATCTTAACACGAAAGCAATATGCTCAGGAAAAACAAAGGAGAAGAAAAGAGAGAACACAAAAACAACACTTTTTTCACTCGCGCATCCATTGTTTTTCCTGAGCATATTGCTTTCGTGTTAAGATACGTCATCTAAAAAATAAAAAAAAGTTTTGTACTGCCTTGGACAATCCCTTTAAAAACGTATGACACAAAACTTTTGTAAGACAAAAGAGAACATGTTTGTATTCGTCTAATAAAATTTTATTAATTGTTTGAGAATATAAACTGCTACTTAAGGGGGGAGATTCATTTCAAACAAATCCTAAATATGCAATTTTTTTTGACACAAAAATGCAGTGTCTTTCTCACAACTTCTTTTTTTGTCAACAGCGAATAAAAAAGAACAATGCATTTTGCCTGATTATCAGTTTCGGCCGCAAGAAAAATTTGTATGAAGGGGGACTCCCTCTTTAAATTTTTTCGTGAGTTTGAATAAAAAATGTACCACTACCTAAAGGGGTTTCATCCATGAAAATATGAGCGGCACTTCTTTACTTTTGCACCCCCTTGCAACTTCCTTCCTTGATTTTGTTAAATTTGCATCAACTTTTACTTTTTGGTGATTTTGTCAAATTTGCATCTCTGTTGAATTGTTCGTGAAATGATAAAGTAATGCAAAACTACAGGAAAAACAGTAAATTAGTGCTACATTACTGTACTTTTTGCATTCCCTTACCCGTAAATTCAAATTTATCAATGCAAATTATGTTAATGCTTCAAAGGAGTTTAAAAGGCTGGTGGATGTCGTTAATCGAGTTCTTTCGACATGTTTTTTCCTTCCTTGAACGGTGGTTTTTATTGCTGTGTTTCTTCAAAGTTTTTACTTTTTGTAAAAAACTTTGAAGAAAAACAACAAGGAAAATCATCGTTCAAGAAAGGAAGTTGCAAGGGGGTGCAAAAGTAAATATGATATGAGTTTTCAATTTTTTTTTATGAGTTTCAACTACAATATAATGTGCCATCACACAAACATTTAAATTTATTCAAATCTCGGGGTTTAAGCTAATTAGCTTGAGCATAAATATTTGCGTTGTTACATTCATAAAAATAAACGGAAAAAAATTTAAGAATTTATAAACCCAAAAAAATAATTTCTTCAATTACATATTTACTCACAATAATTTGGGCGATGGTTAAAATTGAAGAAGTTAAACTAGGAATTCGAGAAGTAAATAAAAAGGGTTTTAGAACAGGATTAAAGTATATAACCTTAATACTGTAATACATAATAATAACAGCATGAATGTTTACGACAAGCATTACAGTATGAATTAATGGAATAACAATTTCATTTGCATAACAAACACTTCCATAACCTTTTAATTCGTTTCGAATTTTTGGCGTAATTTTGTGTTTAATTTTAAGATATTGAATAACTTTTGGAAGGTACCAGAAAAAATTTGGCGGTGCTTTGCATTGTTTTAATTCTTCGGTGAAATGGATAATCTTAAAAACAAAAGAAAAGTTGTTAAATAAGGCTTGAGTCAACTTACTGGATTTACAGAAAAACTATAATCAGGACTTAAAAATGGTGGCTTTTCAGCAATGCAAGATCCAGAAACATCATTTGGCAAACTTAAAATCAATTCCACCCGACCATCATAAAAATAATAATCCAAAATGGGTAAAATAAACAAAATTTCCATAAAAATTATATGTGTAAATATTAATAACACTTTAAAAATAAGGGTGTACAAAGAAACTTTAAACGAAAAAGCTTTTTTCCTTCTATCACAATCACAAAGAAAATGGTCAGGTTTCGTTGGCATTTTTGTCAAAAAATACTGCTAGAAATGCCACAAAAACGGGGTCGCATTTTATGACAAGTAAGAAAAAAAATTGATTACAAAAATGCCTTTCTCTTGTAAAAATAATTAGATAAAGATAGATAAGTTTTGGGAATACTTGAACCTCAACAGCAATAGGCATATCTATTTTGTCTTTATCTATTTATTAGTCATATTTGCAATCAATATTTTTTTCTACCTTTACTTGCACTTATGCCTGCCCATAAAATGCCATCCTGATTAGTGTGGCATTTTATAGCAGTATTTTTAATTTAAAATGCCTCAAAAACCTCACCATTATTTATGTGATTGTGATGGAGTCAAAAAAGCTTTATCATTTAAGGTTTCCTATTTAACACTAATTTTTAAAGTTGTAATAGTGTTAGTAAATATTATTGTTATGGATATTTTTGTTATGCCGAATTTTTATTATGATCGAAAATGGGAATTAACTTTAATTTCGCCAAATATTAGTGCTGGATCTTGCATTGCTGAAAAGCAACCATTTTTAAGTGCTGATTATAATTTTTCTGTAAATCCAGTAAGTTGACTTAAGTCCTATTTAACAACTTTTTAATATTTTTAAGATTATCCATTTCACCAAAGAATTAAAACAATGCAAAGCATCCACAAATTTTTTCACTTACCTTCCTAAAATTATTCAATATCTTTCAATAAAACACAAAATTACGCCACAAATTCGAAATGAATTAAAAAGTTATGGAAGTATTTGTTATGCAAATGAAGTAATTATTCCATTAGTTAATACTGTAATGCTTATGGTAAATATTCAAGTAGCTATTATTATCTATTACGTTATAATGATTGAATATTTTTCTGTCGATGTTGAAATCTTTTTATCAAATTCTCGAATTCTTGGTTTATTTTTTTCAATTTTAACATTTCACCAAATTATTGCAGTTAAACTTGTCACTGAAGAAATGAAATTTTTGGTTTAATAAACTCTTAATTTTTTTATGTTTTATTTTTGATGTTCATGCATTCAATTTATGTTAGCCTAAAAGATTTACAAGGGACACTCCCAACTTGCCACACCGCTTTTGGAACGAGACCTATTCTATTAATTAGCCTAAGGTCAGTTATGCATAACCAGAAAAATATTTCTTGGCCTTCTGTATGCAAATTTTTAAGAACGAAGTTTGAAAAATCCACGACCCCCGGGTCGACGATTTTTTAAAAGCCCCTGTTTCTTGCACCTTTGTCGAACATCATTTCTATAAATTTGCATAAAGGACGGCCATTCATCGGAAATATTTTGGGGTTATGCATAATTGCCCTCTGGCTATCTAATGGGATAGGTCTCGTTCCAAAAGCGGCGTGGCAGGTTGGGAGTGTCCCTTGTTAGATAAATGGAAAGTAATTTAATGTTGCAAATTTTTCCCAGAAGCATTTGAAAAAAGGGCTCGCCCTTCCCCTATCTTTTCCTTGCAAGCTTGGCAAAGCATATGAACAAAGCGATCAAGAGCTGTCTGCGCAAAAAAAACCCGCCAGCTGCCTCTCCTGGCATTTACGAAAAGAGCAAGCAAAAAAGAGAGACAAGCGAGCCATAGAGAGCGATTGCAGAACTTTTGCGCGAATCATCTAGCCTGGCACCAAAAAACGACGACGCTTCTTTTCCCCCGATAAAAACATAATGAAAAAGAGAAACAAAGATCATCATACAGTTTAAACAAAGACAGCTATTTCGAAACATAGAATTGCGAAAGCTCATTTTACACTGAAAGAGAACCCAATAAACTATTTATGCATTTTCAGCAACACATTTTTGTAATCAATATTCTCCGTTTGCATTTGCTTGTCTGCGCATAAAATTAGATCCGGATTTTTGTGGCATTTTTTGTTATTTATTAAAAATGCCACAAAAACCTCGCCACTTTCTATGTGATTGTAATGGAAATAAAAAATCTTTATCATTTAAGGTTTCATATTTTACATTTATTTTTAAAGGTTTAATAGTTTTAATAAATCTTATTGTTATGGAAATTTTCGTTAAACCGAATTTTTATTATGATCAAGAAATGGAATTAATTTTAATTTCACCAAGTATTAGTATTGGATCTTGCATTGCTGAAAAGCAGCCATTTTTAATTCCTGATTATAATTTTTCTGTAAATCCAGTAAGTTGACTTAAGTCCTGTTTAACAACTTTTCTTTTGTTTTTAAGATTATCCATTTCACTGAAGAATTAAAACAATGCAAAGCACCGCCAAATTTTTTCTGGTACCTTCCAAAAGTCATTCAATATCTTTCAATTAAACACAAAATTACGCCACAAATTCGAAATGAATTAAAAAGTTATGGAAGTATTTGTTATGCAAATGAAATTATTATTCCAATTATTCATACTGTAATGGTAATCGTAAATATTCATTCTGCTATTATTATGTATTACAGTATAAAGGTTATATACTTTTCTGCCAATGTTAGAATCATTTTATCAAACTCTCGAATTCTTGGTTTATTTTTATCAATTTTAACAATGGCCCTAATTATCGCAGTTAAACTTATCATTGAAGAAATGAAATTTTTAGTTTAATAAACTCTTAATTTATCATGTTTCATTTTTATTTTTTAATTTTTTTTGATGAAAATATAATTGCTTACAATTTATGTTAGTTTAGACAGGATGATTTGAATAAATAGGAAACGATTTTTTGATGCAATTGCCTACAAATGTCAGGGTGTTTTTCTGGCCGTTTTAAAATTTAAACATGACTGATATCATGAAAAAAAAAAACATTTTTGCCAGAAGGCCGTAGAAGCATTTTTTGCCCCAAAATTTTGGTATTATGAATACTACGCAAAACGGCGCCAAATCCCCGTTAAAAACTTTTTTTATGGAACCAGATTAAAATAATCTTTTGCAAAATCATGTGTACTCCCAAATGCTTGATCAATCTTTTATTTGTATGTTCAAATTTTAATTTAAATATCGTTTTCTATCCTCAAAATAATCTTCCAATCGACGATCAATTTGTCCCATTTCGAAATCTATTTGTTGTTCGATGCCTTGATCGTGTCTATACTTTGTTGCCGTACAAATTGGAATAAATAGAGCCTGAAAAGGAAAAAAGTTGAGGGAAAAAAACAAATGAAAGATTTGAATCGTCTTTTATGATGATACATCAGTCAAACAATTATGCAAATTATAAACAATCTTTAATGGAACGAGCAACATTATAGCATGAAATAAAATGGAAAGAAAAAGGGCGCTTATAAGGCAGCTAAAATTTAGAATTCTTTGCAGTTTTTTTACAAAATGACCAAAATGTTGATAGATTGTGGTATGCCATTACTTTAAAGTAATTATTGGTTTCAAACTACTTTTGTCAGCTCAGAAATTACAGCAACGAATCACTTTTTATTATGCCTTTGACGACAAATTTGCAATAAAATTTGCATAAAGACAACGCAAATCCCGCAAATTACATTCTTTAATGTGACTGTCATTTTGTCGATCATTATTCTTTCTTTTTTTTCAACAAACGAACGATCGACGCAAAAACTGATTCAACATTTTTCATGGCAGCAACAAAAATGAATTTTGTGGATAAAAACAATAACAGTAAGTTTTTTCTCCTAAAACGAAAATTGCGATGTCCATGTTGCACATGATTTTTGAAAAATTCAAACATGTTTTTTTCGTATCTTCAATTTTTTAATCCTTTCATCTATCATGATAATTTTGATCAATATTTTTTAGATGAACCAATTAAAAAGGTTTCTGAAACTTCATCGTCTTCTTCAACAGCAACAACAACAAGTCGTCGATCATCTGAAGAAACAAAAAATAATAGCAAAGATGGTACTTCTGATAGTGGTGAAACAACAACATATCTTCCAACCCCAAAAGTTGCTTCATCAGATTCATTCACACGTCGAATGTCACAATTTGTTACACCATCAAATTTTGTCTTAAAACCTGGAGAATATCTTCATGATCTTCGAGAAAGAACTGATCGAACGTTGATGGGTTTTGCAAATAATCTTAAAGCTATGAGTGTTTATGATATTTTCTTGGATTATACTCGTGTAATTTCACAAGATTGCAAACAACCGGCTCCAACTTTTAATAAAAATGAAATTTTTAATCGATATCGTGATATTCGGTAAGTTGGGTGTGGGGTTTTTTGATTGAGGGTGGCAATTTTGGGATCGTTGTGGCAGCGGCAACTTCGGATTTTATCTCAGAAGGTTGGAGTAAAGATGGTCAAAGGCTTTTTGATGGCCTTGGGGCCTGATTCCGGAGGCGGGCTGACCCCAAAGCCATATCATATAAAACAGGCACCACATTTTGGTCCTTATCCATCCTTAGGTCAGAATCGATTCTTTAAAATCCAGTATTTTGATTTAGCTTTTAGTATGTCCTCTGTTCAAGGCCGTAGGCAGATAAAAATTTTGGGGTGGGCATTTTCATTCTGGAGGGAGCACGCCTTTGATCTTTTGCCGCATTAACACGGCCGCGGCAAAAGATTTTTTCGATTTTTGGGGGAATAGGTACCGAATGCCCCCTCTAAATCCGGTCTTGCCTCTGTTTATGTTGAGTCAAGGCTGCCTAGTTAAATTCGTCCAATTTCAATTATTATAATGGATTCAGACTGTCATCAACAATTTTTCTTATCCAAATTGTACATTAATTATTTTTTAGATGTATTGAAGCAACTCGAGTCAAGATTGCATCTGCTTCTGATGGAAATGATTATATTCATGCGAATTATGTTGATGGATTTCGTGAACCAAAGAAATACATTCTTACTCAAGCGCCATTTCATTCAACACTTGAAAAATTTTGGGAAATGATTTGGCAAGAAAAATCCACAACTATTGTCTCTCTTACCGTACTTGATGGGGAAAAGGTTGCAGTATATCTTCCACAAAAATCTGGTGAAGCATATATTTTTGGTAAAATTAAAATTGTAAATATGGGAACTCGACATATCCGTGATACTTATGATGCTACAGTACTTATGGTTACAAAAGGTGATGCTCCAGCTCGGAAGATCTTTCATATGGCATATTTTACATGGCCTGATAAAGGAACTCCAACACAACCAACTGAAGTCCTTCATTTCTTGGATGATATGAATCATAATCGAAGATTGCTAATTGAAGATGCACAAAAGAATGGATGGCTTCCAAATATTGATTTACCATGTTCACCAATTGTTGTTCATTGTCTTTCTGGTATGCTTATATTATTTGTATTTTGTATTTACTCTGCCATGGTTTTTTAGGTGTTGGACGTTCAGGTGCTTTAGTAGCAACAGAAATTTGTGCCAGTAAACTTGATTACTCATATATTCGTCAATGTGGTCCATGTGTTGATGTTCGGGATACTGTACTTCGACTTCGAACTCAACGTGAAATGTGTGTTCAAAAACCTGAACAATATCTTTTCGTTCATCTTTCCGTTTTTGAATATGCTGTTCGACGACGATACTTTGATTCAATTGAAAAAGTTAATGTTAATAATTTTGTAACTGCAAATAATTAAGTTTATTTGATGTGTTGATGTCGCAGGAATTGCATTTAAAAATAAAGTGTTTTGTAATTTTTGTGTTTAATCGATTTTTAAATGTTTTGATTCATTTTACAGTATTTTTTTTTTATTATTTGTTTGATTTTGTTAAAACAATGGGTGGAAAATACTGCCAAAAACTTGGGCAGCCAACTGGCCCACAGTCAGAATAATTCGGTCAGGCCGTATTTTTCATCCCCGCCTTTGAAAAAAATTAGACACTTATAAAAAACACATGTTCAACTTTATTACTTTCTGCAGTAAAAGAATAAAAAACTGATAATTTTAAATTTTTAAAAAATATATACGTAATTTTTATGTAACTGTTTTAATTTTGTATTCCTTGGTCATCACTGTTTTTGTCCAGCGAATTTTGTTCGAAGAATATCAAGACTAGTAATTTGTCGCTTTCTACGTTTTAAAATTCCGGCATTTGATGCTGAAGCTGACGAGGATCCAGCTGATTTACTTGTTGCATTTTGATAATTTGAAAGCGATTGCATTCCAGCGTAATCAGTGATAACAGAAATGGATCGAACAGCAGTTTGGTCACCACTTGCTTGAACAGAACCTTGTACGGTTGCATCTGAAAGAAAAATTTGCATATTTGATGCTTTAGGGTATGTATGTATGTTAAAGCATACTTCGACGATTATTGTTGGCATCAGTGAGTTCAAGGTTGCCGGAGGTCAAAGCTGAAGAAGGACCTTTTCCACCACCTTGTGCATCAATATGGGCATTGCCGTTGGAATTGGCAGAATTGGAATTGATAAAGGCATTTCCAGTGATATTTGTATTTTCTCCACTTACAACACCATCGGCATTGGATTTACTGTCTGAAGAAGGGGAGGATTAACTGATTGCCTCAGGGCATTTGCCATGGCAAGAATTATGGTTTTGGGAAATTTGAAAAATTTGCATAATGGAGAGTATAGTTAGTTGCACGCTATTTGAAAATCTCTTACTTTGTGCCAATCCATTTGTATTCCATAGATCTCCATTGGCACTTAAATCCAAAGCAGAAGTTTTATTTCCACTTGAAGCTGAAGAGCCATCAGCATTGACAAGGATTGTAGCATCTCCATTGCCATTGTATTTTGTATTTGAGGTTATGGTAGCATTAGTTTTTTGATTTCCTGTACCAGTAATTGCACCATTTCCAATTGCCACTAAACATTATTTTTTATTATTACCGTATTTAATGGCATTACAGTAATATCCTTACATGTTCCTTCATTGCCTTTATTAACTTGAAGGCCATTATTGACGGTCATATTTTTGAATGCCGAATTTGCAGTTGCATTCATTCCAATTTGGCCATTGATTGCACCTTGGTTATCCAAATTTGTATTGGAAAGAAGGGTGGCACCGGATTGACCATCAGATTGAATTTTGGAATCACCAAATGCCGAGATAGCTGGAAAGAAAAGATGGTAGATTTAGGAATACAGTAATCTTCTACAGTAACGTATCTTATGTTTTATATTAATAGTATTAATTTTAAAATTACTGTTAAAAAATTTAAAAACAAAAATCGCTTTGATTTTGTAAAACTTTGCGTAGGTTTTTTACCCTAAAATTACAAATGATGATGTGATTTCAAAGAGATTAATAGAGATTTGATATATCTCCTCTCCTTTGCGTCAAAGTACAACAAAAAAAATGGTGCCTCATTAAAAAAACAGACATCGAGGAAGTAAAAAATGCAGCAATTTTGAGTTCAATCAATGCAAAATTTTGTTTAAAATGTTTAAAAAAGATACTGTAACAGTACTTATAAAATCGATTGATTTTTTGGCACAATTTTTTTATGCCGCTACCGTATATCCCACTTACTTTGATTGACGCCAGAAGTATTAGATTGCAAATTTGATGCCCCTACAAGGGTTGAATTTCCTGTGCCATTTGTAGAACCATACATATTTCCAGTGAGTGAATGATGATTATTTTTATCGATTAGACCATTGCCATTGACTTGAGCATTAACAAGTCCACCTCCAGAATTATCTCCTGATACAACACCATTAACTTCTACGCCATTGATGGCATTTCCAGCTCCAAGATCAATATTTGCTTGAGCATTGTAGACACCTTGTGCAACGGCACTTCCGACAAGTTGTGCCAAGATTGATGACCATGTTAGTGTTTGGGAAAGGACAACTTCAGAAGATGATGAAAGAGAACCGGATGCTCCAGCTGTAGCCTTGGAATTGTTGCTACCTAAAATTTTAGAGGGCATAGATTAGAAATGGGATAATTATGAGAAAAATAATTGATGGCAATAATTAGAGTATATTTTTAAATTTTAATTAGACGGATGTATAGTAGTCATTGTTAAAGTCATAATTATGGCCTAATTAAAATAATTATCATAATTTTTATTAAAATTTATCAGGAAGACAGTAATTAAAAGTTTCAAATTACTTTTGTTTCTAAAAACGAATTTAAATGAAATTGCTACAGTAATTTTTTGGGTATGAAATTTAATGAATTTCATATACTGTAGCACAGAATGCACTTGAAAAGATCTCAAAACTAGTTAAAAATCTGTTTAAAAAATGAAAAAAATTAAAAATTGATGAAATTAATCATTACGGCTAGTTTAAACTAAGTTTAAGTAATTGATCAAAAAACCAAAAAGTCTTCAAACTTCATTTTTGGCACTTATTTGAACAAAAAAATTGTGTTCAAAAATGTGCCGTTTTTAAAATAAATTAAAATTTAGTTTAGCCTAAAGGTACACTAAAAAGTAAATTTATAAACATTTTGAAAAATGCCATGGCATTGTCGGCTTTCAAGAGTTACATAGTTATTTAAACAAAATCAGTTGCCATTTACAAAAAAATGGTTGAAAAATTGTACAAAACTAATATCAAAAATAATCAAAACTTACTCATTGGTGATTGAACTCCACCTTGACTCATTTGTGCAAGGCCATTTGCATTTGCCGCGGTATCGCCGACACCAGTGGCGGTACCCTGTTGATTACTTTGTACTGACATATTTCCTCCACGAATTGCAGCTTCAATATTTGAATATGAATTTGCATTTGTACCTTGTGCTCCAACATTCCCAACGGCATTTACGGATTTATCTCCAGCAGAACCGGAAGCATTATTTCCAAGGGTTGCAGAACCTTTACCAGTTGCATTACCAGATGATGAAGCATTAACCCCAATAACTCCATCAACAGTTTTATAATTATGTGCAGCTCCAGATGTTTCAACTGTATCAGCTGTACCATTGGAATTTGCATTCGAAGAAACAACTAAAAATTTTTACATGGTATACGGTAGAGGTACTTGATTGTACTGGTTTATTTGTTGGAGGGTTACGGTAAGTCAAAAAAGTTATTTTTTACAACTTAAAAAATTACAATGAAAATTAGGTTACTGTAAATATTATACAGGGTGATTCAAGAAAAAGTCCGATTGTAAAATCCTTATAACTTTTTAAATTTTTAAGTTAAGAAAAAATTGAAAGTACCATTCGACTCAGTATTGGTTACCATTTATAATTATCTAAAAAAATTTAAAAAATAAAAACATTTTTTTTCGAGTTTCACGTACTCCCCCCTGTGGAAAAAAATTATTTTTAGATCTGTTTCACCTTTTTTCACTTTTTTTTCATTCACTCTCTTCGAAAACAAAGAATATGCAAAATTTCCTATTGTTAAAACACACTGAATGAAAAAAAAGTGAAAAAAGGTGAAACAGATCTAAAAATGATTTTTTTCCACAGGGGGGAGTAAGTGAAACTCGAAAAAAAATGTTTTTATTTTTTAAATTTTTTTAGATAATTATAAATGGTAACCAATACTGAGTCTAATGGTACTTTCAATTTTTTCATAACTTAAAAATTTCAAAAGTTATAAGGATTTTACAATCGGACTTTTTCTTGAATCACCCTGTATATTAAACTACCTACATTATTCTAATAAAAATAATCAAAATTTTCAAACAAACTAATTTGCATAGACAAAAAATTCAGTAATCGTTAATCTTTTTCAACAGTTACCGTAACCCAATCAATCCTCAAAAAAAGTATCTAACCTGTTTGTCTTTTAAGACGATAAATTGAAGCATTCGTTGAAGAAGGCCAAAATGCAATTACAAAAATACCAATTAATATTGTAAAACTTAATACACTTTTATTTAACATCATTATTATTATTGTTTGGGTTCCTGCAGATAAATGATGATGGTATTTGAAATTGAAAAAAAATTAGGGAAGAAAAAACTTTCAAAGTTTTATCCCTTTTTTTCGTTTTTTAACAAAAAATAATAATAAAAAAGGGATGTTCTTTTACCGTTATTTTATCACAGAAATGAGCTTTCGAAAAAAAGTTTTGTTTGAAAGGGATTATTCTATTTCAACAGCAAAAAAAGAGATGTTCCTCATCAATTCACTTTTTTTCTTCTCCGAATCAATTTCATTTTTCCGCTTTACCTTTCAAACAATAGAGAGAGAGCCTATTAAAAAAGGCGGATTACGATAATCCCTTTTTAAATACTACGAAAAATTATTACCCAAAACTTTTTTCCTCTCTGTTAGTTAATTGATCTCAATTTTCGTCACCAAACATTTAAAAAAAATTATTTTATTTAATTATTAATAATACGCATTTAAATAAAAAAGAATAAAATAAAATAACGACAAATACTTAAATGCATTAAATTTAATTAACAGCTGCTTCACCATAATCAGCAGGATTTTCAGCTGGTGGAGGTGTTGCTGGCTAAATAAAAAAAATGATTATAAACATCAAAGAACAATAAGCAATAACAAACCTTCATTTTTCTCCATAATTCACGAACAGGATTGGTGGTAAGGAAGTGACAGTTATCATTTTCTGAACAACGAGGAGCAGCTCCCAATACAGCACCACAAACACTCTAAAAAAACATTTACATCATTCTTTTAGATACGCGAGAAACAATGGATCACAAGCCAATAGAATTAAAGACCTCAACATTTAAATAAAAACTTACAATCCATTTTCCATCATTTTGCTTTGCCAAAAATGCAACACCGCAACCACGACATCCCTTTTTCGGCTTTCCAGGAATAGCATAAAGAAGTTTTCCAGAATCATCTTTTTGATTATCATAGCAAGTACGGCAAGCACCATCACATCGAACACAAGTTTTTTGATCATCGTCATCTTTTCGAAATCCATTTGGACAACTTCCAGCAAGAGATGGATCAGCACAAGCTTTAATATTTTGAGAAAGAAGAACTTTTTCTTTACAATCCAAGGTATCTTCGTCGCCACCTGTTCTATAACAGGTAAAAGGAGATCGATCTTTGCAAGTTTGAGCACATTGTTTATTGCAGGTAAGACATTGATCTTCACCATCCCGATGAATAGTAATATATTGAGCACCATTTTCACTGCATTGACTCTTTGGTTTGCATTCAGCAAAGAGTTCACGATACTGATCATCACCAGCATCTTCAGCAAAATATCGAATTTGACCTTCAGGACATTTAACACATCGTTTATAAAAATATGAAATTTGGCCTTGGCATCCAGTATCATAAGCAATTGGATTTCCAACACGAGTTATAATGTTTGAATTATAAATAACGGTTTCAGTATAATGAAGCGAATCATTGGATTTATATGTTTCAAACTTAACATGTTCAAACACTTTTTCACTACCACCTACTGCAATGGGAATTGGAGTAAGATATAATGGATTATAATGTACTGTAATATTTCGAGCAGAAATACGAAGACGTTGCAAGTCAACTGAACGAAGATCACTATTAAATCGAACTCCAACAGATTCTTCCAATTCACTTAAATGTTCATCAAGTCGTCCAGGGATTGGTTCTTGAATAACAAGCAAATTTCGAAAGACATCAGCAAACCAATAACTATCAGTATTTTCAATTTGAATTCTACCATAAAGACCAGTTACATATGTTAAAACCCGAAGATGATCAGAGACAAGACGAGCACTAAAATAGTTAAAATATAAAACTCCGTAATGAAGAATATCACAAAACTTTAAGATTGAAAAAAGTTAAAGTTTTGTGAAAGAAATGCATACCCATGTTGTGGAGAACCAACAGAATATTGATCAAGACGCAAAAGGCCATAAATATGTCGACATCTTTTATTAAAGATAGCATCATTAAAACGACCTTGCTTGAAGTATTCTTGAAAAGTTTTAAAATCATAATCTTTCATATCGGTGACAGATGGATAAATGCTGAGTACAGTAAAAAAGGAAAGTGAATTTGATTGAATAGCACAACCTAAAATCATGTCGTTGTCAAATTATAGTAAACAGTCAAACTAAAGAATAATTTACCAATGCCGCAATCATCTTTAAAATCTTTTTTATCATCATCATAAACCATTCGACACGGTTTACAAACATTTCCTTTATAATATTTTTTAAATTCTTTATCCAGACGTTCTTCATCTTTTAATGTATTAGGATAATTTGTAATTGGATCAAATTCCATTCCAGCTGGACAACGATATGAACAAAGTCGTTTATTATTAAACGAAAACATGTAATCTAAATTGTCGATGATTAGTTGGAATATATCTCAAAAACCTTTTTAGAAATGCCTACATACCTGGACAAGTTTCAGAATTCAAAATACAGATATCAGTGCCATTGAGGATAACACCAAAGCATTGAGGAGCACAATTTTTTTGAGCAGTATCACGTCCAATTGTCAAGAAATATCCAGGTTTACAGCTTACACATTCTTTTCCTCGACAGCCACCACGACATACTTTAGGACAACAAGTAGGTTGGGTCTTATCTCGAGCATCACAAAATTTAGGATCACATTCAGAAAAACAATTCTTTTTTGTTGCTAAAAATCAAGTATTTAGTCACTGCCTAAAGCATGAATAAAACATACTTTTTTGGCAATAACCTTGTTCATCAGCAAAGCATCGATCACAGCCTTCAGTTTGGCATTGAAGTTGGAAGCTTCGACATTCACCAAAAGAATTTCCAAGATTTCGAACAAGCTTAGTATCAGCAGCAACAGCATCAAAAAATTGATCAAAAAATAGATATTCTTTTTTAGGATTCCATACGCATGCTTTTGGGGTATCTTTAAAGCCGATGATTCCATTTTTGATGTCTAAAAAAGTTACATGTATTTAAAGAAAGAAGAAGCAGAGCAAGTAGTCAATATCGAAAGGAGAAACATGAATAAAACTTACACAAAAGTTCAGGCATATATAATTCAACAGCAGTAAACTTTTCAACAAATATTGCATAACCTTGTTTAAATGCATCATTGTTAGCTTTATATCCTGTCCAAGTTTTAGGATAATAAAACAGTTCATTACCATAAACAGCTTTCAACTTTGCAAATCGAATATTAATATCGACATCATAGATATAAATGAAGCCCGTAACAATTTCAACCTCTTTCAAAGCTTCAATTAATCGATCAGCTTCAAATGGAATAAATTGTTGATGAGGAATGATCAAATTTCCAACAATTATTTGACATGGAGTTACATGATTAACAATTTGTTCCCAATATGGTTCAAAGTAAAGTTTATGCTTTTTAAGCTTTTCAGCACCAGGTGGAAAGTATTCATCATAATCTTCATGAAAGATTAAAGGCTTTGTTCCTTGGCAGACAACGGCTAAAAAAGAAAATATGAATACGAGCAGAGAAATCAATATGTAGACTTTGTAGCATGATAAAGATTAGCATAGACTTAAGGACCGACAAGAAAAGACGTCACTCGACCCATAAATTCATGTCGGGAAACTGATAAACGGATCTATGAATTATGTTTTTACATATCACCCCCAATATCCGCTGTTCAGCAATGTGTTTTATCAACCCAAGACTCTCTGGCATGCACAACATAACGAAAGCCTTATGAACCTTCAAAATGCACGAAATATGATGAGTGGTAAAAGTCTTGGGTATGAAACAACAACAAAGTATAGGGATTTTTATAGTCATCACAAAAAGCATCATATACACCGCACAAACTTACGTCCTGTATATGGTTCATCATCAATTACATCATTTTTATCAACACCTGGATCCTCAGCAGCATAGATTCTTCCAATAAATAGCAAATAGCAACACGCATAAAAGCGCCACATTATTTTATTTGTTGATTACCACACCAACAGCAGCAGCAGATATTTTGTCGTTACCAAGATTTGTTGAAGACAAAAAAATATATATTAAATTTCAGCAACAAGAAAGAAGCAACAGCTCATCAAAAAATGACGATCAAATGAATGAAATAAAGCTTGTGAGGGACACAAAGAGCATGATGACAAAAAAGTAGGTACAAAAACAGTAATGTATTTGTAATTATGTTAATTTTAATTGTTGTAATTCAAACACGTGGAAAAACATTGTTCAAAAAGTGTGTCCGATGTAGTGTTGAATGTAAAGTCTTGACACGAAAATATAAAAAAGGATACTGTCGACTGACGTCAGCGTTTTTTTTGAACGACGCTCGAACAACTTTTTTTTGGGACGCAGATTGATGTGTGAGTTTGTCATCATTTTTTATTTCAAGTTTTATCCCCGTTCCGTCTTTATTTATCCCTTAAAAACTTGGATATTCCTCTGGACATTAATCCTTAATGTCCTCTGGACATTAAGGATAAACATCATGTTTAAAAGGTCTCGACTTTTTTGTTGAAAAAAAGGGATATTAGTTGCTGCTTGAATGTTCAAAAAACAAATCTTTCCCTTTCACCAGCTTTTTCTCGAGGGCTTAAATATGTTTAATACCCTCTTCCATGGCATAAGGATCTCCCTTAGAAGGTTGACATTCCCCTAAACAGATGGTAAATCAGAATCGGGAACGAGAAAAGTGAATTTATCTTTTTCTTCTTCCATCTCTGTGTTTTTCTCTACCACTATGAATTACATTTTTGTCCCGAATTTTTTTAATGATTCATCCTCAAAAAACTCCTTATCACTTTCTTCTCTTTCTTCTTCCTCTTTTTTACGTGTACGTTTTCTCGAGCATCAAAAATTATTCCTCTCTCTCATGTTTTTTTCTCCCGTTCTCTATTTTCTTTGTCATCTTCAATGAAATCATGTTGTCATTTTTAGCAGCTTTAATGGCTCCAACAAAGCTAATTCTTCCTGATGTTCCAAAAATTATTTGTGATTCAAAAACTCAACGATATTATACGACTGGAGAATTCTTGGGTAAAGGTGGTTTTGCCTCTTGCTATAAAGTCACGAATATTTCTGGTGAATCATATGCTGCAAAAATTGTAAGCAAACAATTTGTCAAACAAAAACATGCTGAAAAGGTTTGTTCTTTCTTTTTCTCCTTCTCTCTCTTTCGTATACTTACTTTTTCGTTTTTTAGGCCAATCAACTTCAACAAGAAATAAAAATTCATAAATCTTTGAACAATGAAAATGTCGTAAAACTTTTCTTCTTCTTTGAAGATCCTGCAAATATTTATATCTTCTTGGAACTTTGTAATCGACGATCTTTAATGGAATTACAACGTCGCCGAAAGGCTATTACTGAACCAGAAGTAAGATATTGGACTCGTCAGGTATTTCTTTGTTATATTTCTCTGCAGGAAGGGCACAACTTGGGGAAAGGGATTTGATCTTTGCTCTTTTTTGTTTTTCTCCCTCCTTAAACTTGTTCAAGTTGTTGCCCTCCTCTGCCAATATGATTCACTTTTCATCACTTGACCTTTTTTAGATTACCAATGCATGCGTCTATATACATTCCCTTCATATTATTCACCGTGATTTAAAACTTGGAAATCTTTTCATCACTGATGATATGGTATTGAAAGTTGGAGATTTTGGTTTAGCTACTTTCAGTCTTGATGGAAAAAGTGATAAGCGGTGGTTATGTGGAACACCAAATTACATTGCTCCTGAAGTCTTACAAAAGAAGCAACATTCTACGAAAGTTGATATTTGGGCTATTGGTTGTATCGCCTATGTTCTTCTTGTAGGAAAGCCTCCATTCGAAACATCATCCCTTGAAGTTTGTTCTTTTGGTTTTTAAGATTAAGGTTTTGAGTGTTGCTTCCTTTTTTAGCATACTTATCGAAAGATTACACGAAATGAATACGAGATTCCTGAAGCAATGGATAAAGATGCTGCAATCTTGATTAAATGTCTTCTTGCTCCTGAACCTGCTGATCGTCCAGATGCTTATTCAACTCTTCTATTCCCATTTATGCAAGGTTTTACACCTGCAAGACTTCCAGTTTCATGTCTTACCACCAAGCCTGTATTTACTACAACTCCGGATGTTCGAAATGGCGTATGTACTGATTCTCCAACAACGCAAAGACGTTGCAATGTTTTGGCTGAACGTACTGCAACTTCTGAAACGTATCTCATTGAACTTGAACAACAGATTAGTGACATTCTCAATAAACAGCTTGTTGAAAAACCTCTTACTGATGATATGCTTAAAGATCCTGCATCAATTCCAATTTACTGGGTATCCAAATGGGTTGATTATTCATTACGATATGCATTTGCTTATCAACTTTGTGATGGAAGTCAAGGTGCTTCTTACAAGGATGGATCAAAATTGATTATGGATGCAAATAAAGAGTAAGTCTTACTTCATTTTTTTGCTGCCAACTATATATTGACTATTTTAGACATTGCCAATATCGTTCATCAAGGAATGAAGAAGTTTTCTTTGCAACAAAAGCTTGTCCACCATGTTATGAAAAGAAAATGATTTTATTACAAAACTTTGAAACTTATATGACTCTTAATTTGAAGAAAGCTGGTTCAAATGTTTTGCGAGATAGTGTTGAAATTGGTAGATTGCCTGTTCTTCAACATTGGATCCGAACTAAGACAACTGTTAGCTTTCTTTTGTCAAATGGAACTTATCAATGTAACTTCAATAATGTAAGTTTTTTTGTTGATGGATCTTTTCGGCTTTTAAATTATATTATATTCATTTTTAGGATCATTCAAAGATTATAATTTGTCCTTTGATGGGTGCTGCAACTTTGATTGATAGTAATCAAGTTTTCCATACTTATAAACTTTCAAGCCTTGCTGCAAATGGTGCTCCAAAAGAATTGACTGACCGATTAAATTATGCTTTAAATTATATCAAGAAGCTTCGAGAACTCAATCGGTAATTGTTTTTGTCTATTTGAATTCTTTGAAATATGCTGTAAAAGTGTTTTTAGGCAACCAAGAGAATCAAGAGAATGAAGTCAATACACTGATCTTTACTGGTGCTGAAAACTTTTGATCTCTATTGCCTCTTTTTCTTCTCATTATTGATAATTATTATAAGTGTATATTTCAATGTGATCATAATATAGTTTTCTATTCCTATAATACTGCCATGTACAATCAAAATTGTTTAATTTTTTTGTTTCTTTTGTTGTTTTAAATATGTTTAATATTGTTTATGGACTATAATGTTATAGTTTATTGTTTTATCGGAGAAGGGCCGGCATCAGGAAGGATAAGGTTGTGAGCAAGATGGGTACTGTAATAATGTTGCTGTTGCACATGAGACTCTTCTTGAGTCATATTTTTATAGTGAGGGTAAATCGATAATCAATGTGCCTAATTTTGCAATGAGATTTTTGTTGTTACTTTGGAAAGAATAGTTTGTGTAGGACATTGATCTCTTTTGTTAGTTCTGCACCCATTTATTGTTAATTTTAACATTGATTTCCGTTTATAATGCCATTAGAAAGATTATATGCATCTTTTGTAAATCGTTCCAGACATTTTATCTTATTTAGCTGTAACGCTTTAAAATAATGATGTTAGTTTGTCGCCACTTTAAATAATACTGTAATAATCATGGCACCGAAAAGTTAAAATATCGTTGCTTTCAAATGATGCCTTCTTACTGTAGCTTTGCTATGTTGCATGTGAGGATCACTTTAAAAAAAACTTCATGTCGCCTTTAGATATTCCAACTAAACAATTCCTTGCATTTTCTTAGCCAAAGCTACCAAATTTGAATATTCTTTTTCATTCATTATTTTTTCACCCCCAATCCTTTCTTTCATTCTTGTTTCAACAGTGACGTGCTTGACGGGCGTATTTTTGTCGTCTTCTAATCAATTTTTAAAAACGAAAAATGGTTGCAGCACAACAACAAGCTCGAACTCCATTTGGTGAACCAATTCGTAAACCTCCTCAACAGCAACAGAAATCAACTGGTGTTGGGACTCGTAAAGTTGGAACTGGATTTGGTCAACAACAAAAGCCTACTGGTATTGCATCAGTTACTCGAAAGCCTCTTGCACAACAATCAAAAAAGTCTGCAACAACTTCTGAAGGAAAAAAGAAATTCTGGAATTTGGGATGTTGTAAAGCAAAGAAGAAAACAGGTAAGTGAAGGGGATTGTTTGTGGATATGTAAGCATGGGTCATGTGTGTCTGGGATGTACGAAAGTGTTGTTGCAACTTTGAGTGTCGAATCAAAGATCGCTTCAGACAAGGAGTTGAACCTAAAATGTACCTATGCAGTTAAACGAGATCTATTGGGTTACGGTATTCGAGATATCTTGTTATGGGACCTATGGTACAGTACCTTCATATCATCAAGTATCTGCTAATCAGTGTATCTTCAGTTTTTGGTGGTATCGAAGCATCAGCTGCTGCACATCCTTTATCTGCATGTGCTGCAACTAATGTACCCACATTCGGATACTGTAGCACTATCTTTCCAACCACTTCTAATCAATTCTTATTCTTTTTCAGGAGTACAAAAAGCTGCACCTTCAAAAGAATCAAATAAAAAGAGTCTCAGTTCATTCTTTTCACGAAATAAGAAATCAACTGATTTTTCACTCAAGAAACGTCCTGCACCAGTTCGACCAACTCAATCACTTCAATCTAATCGTCTTCCAACTGCTGCTGGAATTATTGCTCCAAAGAAACAACCACCAAATTCAAAGGCATCCTCCGTAGCTTCAACAAAATCTAATTCAAAATCAAAAGAAAAAAGTGATAAAAAGGTTGTTAAAAGTGCTCCAACAAAGATTGAATTGAAGAAAGAACAAAAAAGTCAAAAAAGTTCTGTTGATAGTCCAAAGAAATCTGAAAAAGAGCTCAAGGTTAGTTGTTTTTTGAATTTTTGCCTTGAGAGCTTGATGTATCCCGGGATTACGGTATTCGAGATATTTTATGACCTCATGCTCGACTTTTGATGATGATTATAATCCAAATAAACATTTTTAGACAGGTCGAGAAGATTCATTCAAAGAAGTCAAGAAGCCGAAAGTCAAATCTGTAACCAAAAGTGTTAAAGGAAGAGATACAGCATTTGCAACACGTAAAAATTTCCAAGAAGTTAAAATTTGCGTTTCAAATTATGGTAATGGAATGACTGAAAGAAAAGTTATGTTAACATCTGTTTATCCAACAAATCAAGCTCAAAAGCCATACATTTCAAGTGCTGCTTATCCTCCATGGTATGATTTTTTTATTGATAGGGATTTGTAAGGGTTATGGTAGTGTGCTTTAATTTGATTCATTGTTAACGTAATTGCAATTATAATTGTTTCAATTTCTTTACCGTATCCTTGGTGAAATTAATTTTTGAAACTACTACAGTATCCATTTTTAGGAAGAAAACATACACAACTTTAAAGCGTGCCAATTCAACTGAACGTTTACCTGTTCTTGGATAAATAATTGATTATATTTTGTTTGTATGTATGTGATATATTTTGTGTTTCTAAGAAAGATAAATAAATACAGGTTTATAAAAAAGTTGGATACTGTAATTTTTGATTGAGAAAATTTATGATTCATTTAGATTCATGTATATTTGTTATCAGTTCATTGAACTTATTGAGATTTACAAATTGTTAAAAGTTCAATGTTTTGATCAAACCATTGAACTTGAAAGTTTAGTTTCACTTTGTTTAAACATCTGCAAAACAACAAAGATATCAGTGTTTACTCGCCGCCACCGCCGGCAGCTTCGGGTCGCCGCCGGCGTCGTCGGCGATACATTGAAAAGTTCAAAGGGATTTGCCGAAGATCAAAGGATGTCGCTGGCGTCGACGGTGATGTTTCGAAAATGTTGGACCACTGAAAGATATTATTAGATTGGGGAACAATATAAACAACACCATTGGAATATTTTGGAAGCCAAATATCTTCAACCAAACCTCAGACAACGTGGCCGGGAGGTAGAGAAAGTCCAAAATCACGAAAATTTGCATAATATGCAAAATGTCATTTACTTGCCATTAAAAACCATTTTTTTTTGTTTATTCATTTTTTATTGAGGATCGAGACAAACGTTATTATTTAATCTCTCTCTCTCAACATCTTATCTTTGGCCACAAAATCAAATTTGAATAGGAAATAAAAGAAAGAAAATAAGATGCTATGGTGGTTGTTGACAATACTGTGTTTCATTTTGATTCTTGATCCTGGAAATTTTGCAACAACTGACTTTGAATTTACTGCAATTAAACCAGGTGATGAAGCTCCAGCAGAATTATTTCCAAACAATACCAAATATGTCAGTGATCGATTGTATGTTATTTTAACATTTTGTTTTTAATAAAATTATTTTTTAGGCGTATAAATATCTTTGAAAATGATGTATTTTTAACAATTATCAAATCAAAAGAAATTCCATTTTCTTTATATTTCAAGAATAATGAAGCTTCAAAAAATTGTCAATCAAATTTTTTGCTCACATTTGGCGGATATCCATCAATTACAGTAGTTTTAAGCTGTCAAGAAAGATACAGTGAATTGATTGTTAATGATGAAAGAGAAGGTAGGATTTTTTTTACTTTTAAGAATTAGTACATAATTTAAGAAAGAGTGATAAATTTTGGGTCATTTTCGGAATTACCGTAATTTAAGGAAGGTATCAGCATGTCCGACCGCATTTTAAACGAGATTTTATCCTATAAAAAACCTTAGGGTAGTAATGCACAACCCTAAAATAATTCCAGTGAATGCTTTATGTAAATTTATAGAATTGAAGTCCGATAAAGCTGTGTTAAACAACGGTTTTTGGAAAATCGTCGACCAGGATTTTTCAACCTTCATTTCTATAGATTTGCATATAGGAAATATTTTTGGGTTATGCATAACTGCCCTAGGGCTATCTAATGGAATAGGTCTTGTTCCAAATGCGGCTGGCTAGGTTAATGCCTTCCATTATGAATCGAGAGGGATAATTTTTGGGCTATTTTTGGGGATACCGTAATCAAGATAAAAATGAAAATGTCACTTTTATAATTTCCAAGAAGATTTATACCTTTTGATTTCGACGTCGAAAATTCAGAATCCCTTCAAACAATTTAATTTATACAAAAATTTCATTATTATTTTAGGAAATATAATTTATCTTTCAAATGATGAAAAAATTTATTGCTTTACAAATGTTACAATGAATTCAAACTATGTTAAAATTTTTAATGAAACCAAAACGAAGGAACAGAAAATTCAAAAGTTTGAAATTGAAGAACAACAAATTCTTGATAAAAATAATTCAATTATTTCAATGGTCATTTCTGTCGCCATTAAACAAGATGATGATTCAATGTGTCAACCATATATTGAATTAGGAGCTGAACATTATCTTGCTGCTTTTCAAGAGGTTCCAGAAATAATTACAACAACTTCAACAACTACAACAACGACAAAGAAGCCAACTACCGTATATCAAACAACCAAACCTCCAACATATGTAATGGAAACATCAAAAAATGGACCAATTCTATGGATTCTTATTTTTGTTTTTTCTGGAACTTTGTAAGTTTTTGTTTTTTCTATATTTTTCACATTAAATCTCTTCATCCGAGAGCACGACCCACCCTTAGGGGATCAGCTCAAATAAAAATTTTTTTGATTTTATACATCATTTTTGGTCAGTTTTTCATGGGGATTCTGATTTTGAGGATTGTCAGATCCATGATTCCTTCCGGGGTTGAAAATATTCAAATTTTTCGGCGCGCCCTGAGGAGATCAACATGAAATTTGCATAAAATTTTTTTGGTTTGTTTTTCTTAGGGATTCTGAGATTCATGATTCTAACCTGGGGTGAAAATATGCAAATTTACGTTATTATTGTTCTCACAAAGCTCGAGCTCTGCGTAAACCGGATATTTCTCGACCTGATATATCCCAAAATTTCCTGGTTTTTCGGATATCCCTATCTTATTAGTATGCAAATTTCCCCCCACTGATATGTTTAGTAGCCTAGTAAATAATAGCATCATTTTTTAGTGCTGCTGCATTTGGCGGTGTAGCCATGTTTTTCTTTCTTCGATGGCGACAACGTCGTGCAGAAAAGAAACAACTACTCGGGATCAGTGATGAAGAATTACATACAGCAAAAGAGGTAAGTTATATCTTATTATAAATAATCAAATTTTTAATCATATTATTATAGAAGCTTCAAACTCCACCAAGATCTGTCAAAACTCCTTCGATTGCTGCTGTTACGGCTACAGCTCCACCACCATCAAAGACCACATCAACAGCAACTCCAACAGCCAAAAAGCCAACCTCAAGTCAACCATCAAAAATTCAACCTTTGAAAAAATAAATTATTATCAATTGTGTTTTTGTTTTTTTAAAAGTTTGTAAAATATACTTTATTTATAAATCAGAATTTAATAAATTTTTTTGTACAAAGTTATGAGATAAAGAAAACTGGATACTGTAATTTGGAACCATTCAAATTTAAGATCAAGAAGAATAATAAAAGATTTTCGCTAACTACATTTCTTGAATACAATGATTTAAGGATTCGAGAGCTGCTTTTTTGATTGTGCAAGAAAGTTCGCGAAGCTGAAAGTTATTGAAAATCAGGAATTTTCGCTTTTTTCTAACTTTTTTAACACTAGAAAAAGCGAAAGTTCGTGATTTTCAATAACTTTCAGCTTCGCGAACTTTCTTGCAAAATCAAAAAGCCAGCAAATGAAACATTTCCTTTGATCGCTGTACTTAAGAATTATAATTAATAAAGTTATAAAATGAACTGAAAGTTATTGAAAATCAGGAATTTTCGCTTTTTTCTAACTTTTTTTAACATTAGAAAAAAGCGAAATTTCCTGATTTTCGATAACTTTTAGCTTTGCGAACTTTCTTTCGAAATCAAAAAAATCAGCAAATGAAAGATATCCTCTAATTAATTATATTTGTTTCAAATTTCTATTTTTAATAGTTCAATGTTTTGACCAAAGTTTGTTTTTTCTTTGTTAAAAACAGCGGCAATAAAACAATGCTATTATTATTACATTGGTGAAAAATGTAAAATGTAAAACATTCAACAATTAAAAAACAAAAACATTGAAAAATCATAAATTAAAATAGATTTTACAAAACAAAATTTAAAAACAAAAATCTTTTTTTAAAAAAAGCTAAAAATAAAAGTTCTTTAAACTTTTGTTTGATTTTTTGTTCTGTTCTGAACGTGTCCAAAATTTAATAAAACAATTTTTTTTAAAGATTTGGATTTTTACAGCTACAGTAGGATTTGCATACGAATTTCAAATATGGAAGAATCAGGTGCTGATAAAATCCAAAAAACCGATGAATATCAAACATGTGAAGATGTTCTGACAAAAATAGGTATCTTTTTTTAGTTTTTTAACAACAACTGTATACTGTAGAAATCAATTTTTTATTTAAACTTAAAAATTTTGTAGGATGGAAAAATTTAAAAATTTGTTATATAATTTTATCAATGGCATTTATTTGGTGTTTAATTGCTTTGCCGATTATGTCTGCCGCTTTCATCGTTGATGGAATTCAATGTCCTCCGAATATGAGTAATGATAGTTGGTGTGCCGAAGAGAAAGACAAATTCTACACTATCAATAAAGAAGTTAGTTTGTGTCTATTTTTTGGATATCTCGAAACACAATTACAGTAACCTTATTTGGATACTGTAATTGTGCTTATATAGATACAGTTACAGTAACCTAATGTGGATACTGTAGTTCTAGTTACAGTAAACTAATGTTGTTACTGTACGGTTACTTATACGGTAACTACAGTAACCTTATACGGTTACTGTAGTTAATAAAAAAAAATTTGCATAATTACATTAATTATGCAAATTTTTTTTATCAGGTAATCTATTTTAGTTTAATCTTCCGGCACAATCTTTATACGATGGCAAATTATTTACAACATTTTTCTTTTTTGGAAATATGTTTATTGGAACATTATTAAATTATTTGGCAGACGTGTAAGACCTTATTGATTTTTGTCACTATTATGGTTGAAAAAATATAAATTTAGCATTGGTAGAAAGATTATCATAATTGGAAGTTTGTTCGGGATTGGCATTTTTGGAATTATTTGTTCATTTTGTTCTTCGTTTCCATTTTTACTTGCAATGAGATTTCTTCAAGGCGGATTTTTTACTGTATGTAAATTTTGGTATTTTTTGTTTTTGGAAGATAGAGATAGATTCTGGCACTAATGAAAGTGCCAAAATCGGTCAAAACATTGAGATGCCAAAATTGTAAAAGAGAAATGACATCTTTTTACATTTGTTTATACCTGATCCCTGAATTCTGTCTTGCAATGAAAAAGAACAGTGTTTTCGTTCCAAGACAAATTTCATGGATCAGGTTTAACAAATGAGAAACATCAAAGAGCCCGTCTCTGTTAACTTAAACACTTTAATATTGTTTAACTCTTTGCGATAATCCCATATGCAAATTTTAGCCCGCAAATGTTGTAACTTGGATTCTTGCTAGTGAATGCATTTCCGTCTCTTTTCATGGCCGAGTTTCAACTTTCTTTGGTTTACTTTGGGTTCTTGGATATTGTGCCGTTGCTGGAATTGCATATCTTTTGCCACATTGGAAACATTTTTTAATTGCAACTTCCATACCCTTTCTTGCTTTTGCTGTACTTTTTTGGTTTACAATTCCAGAAAGTTTTCAATTTTTGATAGAAAAAAAGAAAGAAAAAGAAGCACAAAAATGGATTGAAAAAGTTGAAACTTCAAAGAAAAAACTGAATTGTGATGTTCGATTATTGATTGAACGGATTCATGCAAAAGAAAAAATGGAAGAAGGAAAGGTGGAAACTTCGGAACTTACAGTTTCCCTTCAGTTTTTATGGGCGAATAAGGAGTATCTTTGGTATTTGGGTGCCACAGTATTATTGTGGTAAAAATTAATATTTTAAACACAGCTTCTAAAAGTTGTAAATCATAACTTAAAGGGGGAGTCTCACTTCACAAAAATCTTTTTGCCACAGGGATTGATAATCAGGCAAAAATACATTGTTCTTTTTTACTACCGTCGAATTCGAAAAAAAGAAGGTGCAAGAAAGACAATGTATTTTTGTGTCGAGAAACGAAAATTTGCATATTTAAAATTTTTTTAAAGGGATTTAAAGGAAATAACGGCTTTCGTATTTTTTGATCCCTGATTTTCAGGTTTGTGCTGCACGAACCTGACAATTAAGGTATTTTTGTCGGCCCAAAATCCATTTAAATTTATTTTCGTTGCGAGACCAAATTATTTTTTTCAGGATCATTGATATCCTGGTTTACAATGCCATGTCATTTTTAAGTACAAGTTTATCCAGCAATGCATATTTAAGTTATCTATTTTCTGGATTTGCAGAAATTCCAGCATATTTTATTCTTCCAATTGTTGTCAATCGGTTTGTTTTACTTACACTACAGTATCCAAAACAACCCTTAAATTTTCAGCATTGGTTGTAAAATTACTGTAATCTCATGCCATTTATTCACCACCGCCGCATTGTTTCCCCTGATTTTTATTCCACTTGGTAAGTTATAATTACAGTAATATTTTTTACCAATAAAATTAAAATTTTAAGAATCTGAAATTGCTTACACAATTTTTTGGTTGCTTGGAAAATTAGGAATTTCAATATGTTCGATTTCAATATTCATTTTTGGCACAGAAATTTTTCCACCAAATATTAGAAGTACCTGTTTGGGAATTGCATCATTCTTTGGCAATATTGGTGGAATGGTTGCACCACAAACAATGGATATGAATAGAATTAGTTCAATTTTTCCAATGGCTTTTTATTCTTTGATTACGTTGATCGGAGGAATTGTTACTTTTGTATTGCCAAGAAAAATTGAATAAAATTTGCATAAATTATACACAAACAAAAGTTTTTTACTCAGTTCTTGCAAAATGATAGAGTTGAACATAAACTTGCCATAAATTAATAAGAACAAATGTAATTTAATAGTTCTGGGTTTCATGCAAATTTTATTTTCGAAAAACAAATTCATTCAAAAACGGTAACAAAAGTGGCAAAATAATTACTGAATCATTTATCATCTCGAAAAATGTTGACAATTTCGGTATCAGTAAAAATATTAAAGATATTTTTAGCTTTACAAAAATGTTGAAAATTTGGGCGAATAAAAGAAATCAAAAATTTTTGTAAGGGCTCATCGGAACACATTTGTGCAATATTTAATCTTTCACAAGTATTCTCAAATGTTAAAGTTGATTTTAGAAGGTCTCGGGTATAACTCTATAAAATACAGTATAAAGATACTGTAACAATATAGTAATAACTTACAGTAAAACTTGCAATTTGATATTTGTTTGCAATTTGATAGAGATCACTTTCAAATCCTTTCGTTTCTTTAATCCTATCAGTTTCACAAAATTCAATCATTTTTTCCACAATTGGTGGTTCAAAATCAATTATTTCTACAAGATTTTCTAAATTTTCTTTGAAATTTGAATTAAACATTGCAGCAAAAACTGGAGAACGAGCTTCAAGAATGGCTTTATTCGTCTGTAACAAAAAATAATATTTTAGGCAATTTTTAGGGCAAAAATAACCGGGCCGACAAAGAACAGGCTTTCGATTTTACAGACCAGGCCGAGATTCGAAAAAATGTACCCTTTACCGTAAAGGTTTTCATAAGACGTCGGAGTTGGAGGCCCATATTTTGCGTGAATGTTCTGCGGGACTAGGGAATTTGTTATGCAAATTATTAGATGCTATTTCCAAAAACTGTGGATTTGGCAAAACCCAGAAATACCCCTAGTACCAGGAGATGAACATATTTGGGTAAAATATAACGCATTTTTTTGCCTTATTTTGGCTCAAATAACATTTAAAATATATTTCTACAGCAAAAATATCAAAATATGTGCTAAAACAACTTTTTAAAGTCATTGGGTAACATACGTTTTCTGTTAACTACTATCGAGTAGCAGTTAATAGAAAAACGTATATTTGATTTTTGACAATAACTTTAATTTTGTTATTATTTTGATATAAAATAAGGCAAAAAAAATGCGTTATATTTTACCCAAATATGTTCATCTCCTGGTATTAGGGGTATTTCTAGGTTTTGCCAAATCCACAGTTTCTGGAAATAGCAGCTAATAATTTTCATAACACATTCTCTAGTCCCGAAGATTATTCACACAAAATATGGTCCTTCAACTCCAACGTCTTATGAAAACTTCTACGGTTAGGCAAAACTTACAGTAAATGTATGATTTTTGCATAATACAGTGAAATTTTTAATATTTAATAAATCTTCAACAAGATTGGTTCTAGGTTCATCAATTATTTTGCCAATATTTACTGAAGATTCATACTTGAACACAAAATCGTCGTCAATTTCATTAATATTGTATTGACCTTAAAACACTATAAATATTTTGTTGTAAGTTTTAAAATCTTACGGATAAAACAGTTACGATTATTAAAAACCCGAATAAACGGATGATCCAATTTTAGTCTATAAAAAACTTTAAAGCTTCGTAGTGCACCAGGTGGTATAATCACAATTTCTTCCGATTCAATTTCATCATATTCATTTTTCCAAAATGAAAGTTCTTTTATATTTGGGACTTTCAATTCAATGCTTGTTTTCAAATATCAGGTAATTCGAAAAGTTCGTGCGGGTGTTTGACCCGCTGGCATATTTTTAGTTTTTGATGAAATTTCTTATTTTCTTTTTTAATATGTGCTCATGGATGTTAGAAATGATGCCTGAAAAGGGTTTTTGGCAGTTTTCGTTTTTGACGGATTTCGGGCGGATTTACGAGAATCCTCCCGGATTTCCTGGTATTTCGAACAGAAATATTATAAAAAAGTAAGCTAAACATGCAAATTTTTTAACAAAATTGTAGAATAGGATGTTGGAGACCTGACAGAAAACATTTTGCCAAATTTTGATGTGCCGGATTTGATTTATGCAAATTTTTCCTTCAGTACTCAATTTTTGCTGTTTTTTAATAAGTTTTGTATTATTTTTTTGATAAAATGTGTCAAAAATGATTAAAAATGATAAATAAAGGTCTTGTGAGTCCATTGGTATGCATTGGGACCATCAAATAACATTTTTTTGATTTTTCAACAACCGATGAAATTGTACGGTGGATTGACACACTTAAGATGCTTCTGAATGACTAAATTTGCGTTTTTATTACAAAAATCTTTTACAGGACACCTCATCAGACTCCCCAGTATCCATTTTGACCAAAAAAATCAAAAATAAAATTTTTGATTTTTTTCGACTTTTTCACGTGGTCCCCCCTTTGACGATTTTTTGATCCAAAGGGGGACCACGTTAAAAAGTCAAAAAATTTCAAAAAAATTTTTTTCACTTTTTTGCTTAGAATGGATACTTAGTAGTCTCTTGAAGTGCCTTTTGAAAGATTTTTGAAAAAAAAAATACCATTTACACTTTTAAAGCCCGAGAATGTGAAACATCTACCGTACCATTTCATCGGTTGTTAAAAAATCAAAAAAATGTTATTTGATGGTCCCAATGCATACCAATGGACTCACAAGACCTTTATTTATCATTTTTAATCATTTTTGACACATTTTATCAAAAAAATAATACAAAACTTATTAAAAAACAGCAAAAATTAAGTACTGAAGGAAAAATTTGCATAAATCAAATCCGGCACATCAAAATTTGGCAAATTGTTTTCTGTCAGGTCTCCAACATCCTATTCTACAATTTTGTTAAAAAATTTGCATGTATAGCTTACTTTTTTATAATATGTAGTAGTATCCTACTGTAAGATTTAATATTATTGTTTTAGCATTGTATTTTCCTATTTCCCAATCTGCATAAATTTGATCTAATTTGTATCCTGTTTTTGTTATTCCTTTTTGTCTATCTTTTACACCTGTTCTTTTCTTTCTTTCTAGACTTTTCTCATCTCCTCCTTATTCGATCCTTTTTTGGCCCTGTATAAAAGCGCTATTGCTTTTCTTATATTTATCCAGTTTTATCCAGTTTTGATCCAGTTTTGTCTTAGTTTTGTTTTGGAATAAATAAAAGCTTTAACACCCTTAGAGAAGAAACCCCGCTCATTACAGTTCACGTCTGAATCAAAAAGAGAAAGAGAGGAAATTTTTTTTTCCAACCTCCAACCTGTTTTTGGCCGCCCGGTTGTCTCAGTTGTATGCGCGTCAGGCTACGGTCCAAAACATGTGGAAAAGGTTCGAACCCCGCCGGATGCAAAAAAATTAATAATTCAGATTTTGGTTAAAATCAATAGAATATGGGTAGTAATAACCAGTAAAACTGTTTAAAAAAATAAAAAAATATATTTTTATCATTTTTGAACGATTACAGTATGACAGAACTAAAAACCTTTAAAATGCAATAAAAATGTTAAAAAACGATATTATTATTTTTTCAAAATAATTCTATAATTTATTTATGACTATAACTAACTGATTTTAATCAAAATTTAAATAATTAATTTTTTTGCATCCGGCGGGGTTCGAACCTTTTCCACATGTTTTGGACCGTAGCCTGACGCGCACACAACTGAGACAACCGGGCGGCCAAAAACAGGTTGGAGGTTGGAAAAAAAAATTTCCTCTTGATTCATACGTGAGTTGGTGCCACGACCGTCTGTGGTTAGGACCGGTGGACATTAGTGGGAGTTTTTTCTCAAAAAAGGGGTTAGCTTTTAAAGCTGGATCTGCTTGTCCTGTTGAGCGTACGTTGCCGACTGTGGACTGGATTTGTCATACGTTGATAATCCAATTGTATCGTCTGTCAGATACCGTAATTTGATTGCTGATTGATATTGATAAGAATTTGATTGTGTTAAATTGAAGAAAAAAAAATTTGGTTAAAATTATTTGAATTGTTGAATTGAAGAAAAATTGGGTTGGAATTATTTGATTGTTTTGTGATTGAAATTTTGTGGTAATTAAAGTTTGTGTGTGAGTGAATTGTTGCCTGTTATAGAAGGCATTTGATTTTTTATTTATCCTAAATTAAAAAGGAGTTTAATTATGCTCAGCTTATTTGGATGTGATTGTTTTGGCCAAACTTTTGCTGATACTGTAGCTGAAGTTGGAATTAAAATTGGAAATGAAGTTAAGTTTTTATTTGAAAATTTGACTGATTCAATTATTAAAGATGCTGTGATGGAATATCCAAATGGAAATGGACATCAAACTGTTTTTGAAAATGGTTTTGAAATTCAGAATGAAAAATTTGGAGAAAATTTTGAAAATGTTTTAATGAAAGTTGAAGAAAATAAAGCAAAACATTCCACTGGAAAAAGTGAGGTATTGCAAGTTGAAATTAGTGAAAATGTTAATGGTTTCCAACATACTTTTGATCCATATGATAATGGGGATATTGGAAAATGCCCAAAATTTACAACTGTTGAAATGCAAGAATCAAAATTGATTAAAAATGTTTCTAAAACTTTTACACCTGCTTCAAATGAAAACTGTAAAATTGAACGTGTCGAAAATGGGGAAAACTTCACCCAAGTGGAAATGTTTGGTCGACGAGCTGCAAATATTGAAGTTGAAAAAGGATTTAAAATTAAAAATTTTGATGGGAAGCGAGAGACATCTGTTTTACAATGGTTGAATCAATTAAAGTTACTTTTTGAGATGTTTCCTTTTACCCCAACACCTGTTGAGAAAGTTTCTTGTTTGGTTCGAAGATTGGAAGATGCTGCACTTAGAGCTTATCAATGGATGCCAATTGAAAATAAGGAGAATTTTGATGAAATTGAAAAATATTTGGTTGAACTTTTTCCCATAAAATTGTCAAAGCAAGCTGCAGAAGAAGCTTTATTCAAGTGTTACCAACGAAAGAATGAGAATGTCGATGAATTTGCAACAAGAATTTCTGATATTTTAAACCTTATGCTGGAAGGGGGAACAAATGAACTATTTGAACTAATTCTTTGTCGGGAATTTCGAAACCGTCTTCGAACAGATCTTCGAATCCATTGTGAACAATTTGTTGATCTTGATACTTTTGAAAAATTATATAAAGTGGCTCATCAAGGTGAAATTTATTTGAAAGAAAAATATGAAAATAATAAGAAAGTGCATCATTCTTCAATAAAAAGGAAACGACATCCTCGTGGAAATCGCAATCCTAAATGTTATCACTGCCACAATCGTGGACATTTATCTCAAGCATGTCCTTCAAAGAAATACTCCAAGAATGCACAACCGTTACATCACTTTCATGCATCAAGACCATACCCGTGATGATGCCTGCCACATCGTTAAACTAAATTTTTTCTCTTTAAATTGAAATTGTATTCTTTAACTTTGAAATCCATATCTAAATTGTTTATAGGTTATTTTATTTGTTTCTTTTCTATTGAAAATTCTCTCTTGCTTTTATTTCTAAAATTTTATTTCTGTTGTTCCTATTTTTCTGTAATGATCATTTTAATGCCCCAAGATTTTTTTCAAAGAGGAGGAATGTAGTAGTATCCTACTGTAAGATTTAATATTATTGTTTTAGCATTGTATTTTCCTATTTCCCAATCTGCATAAATTTGATCTAATTTGTATCCTGTTTTTGTTATTCCTTTTTGTCTATCTTTTACACCTGTTCTTTTCTTTCTTTCTAGACTTTTCTCATCTCCTCCTTATTCGATCCTTTTTTGGCCCTGTATAAAAGCGCTATTGCTTTTCTTATATTTATCCAGTTTTATCCAGTTTTGATCCAGTTTTGTCTTAGTTTTGTTTTGGAATAAATAAAAGCTTTAACACCCTTAGAGAAGAAACCCCGCTCATTACATAATATTTCTGTTCGAAATACCTGGAAATCCGGGAGGATCCTCGTAAATCCGCCCGAAATCCGTCAAAAACGAAAACTGCCAAAAACCCTTTTCAGGCATCATTTCTAACATCCATGAGCACATATTAAAAAAGAAAATAAGAAATTTCATCAAAAACTAAAAATATGCCAGCGGGTCAAACACCCGCACGAACTTTTTGAATTACCTGATAGTACTTAAAAATTACCAGACGCAGCGCGCCCCTTCGGGGCGCGCTGCGGCTGTTTAGGGATTGTCCAGATCTGACGTCGGGTATTTTCACGAAATTTTTAAACCCCCCTCCCCCTCCGTCAGATTTTTTCCTTTGATGTTTGCCGCTTTTAATGTGAGCGTCAGATTTTGGCTTACCCCCCTCCCCCCCTTAAAACACCCGACGTCAGATCTGGACAATCCCTTACGACTCAGCTTCCCTACCTTTCTACCCCTAAAAATCGATTTTCGTCAATTTTAATCGTAGAGCTATGAAATTTGGCAGGTATGTAGAGAAAAAAATCGCATTTGATAATTTTTTGGATTTGACCCTTTTCGAACCCTGGGACCCGAGATATGCCCCGAAAACGCCCGGACGAGTTAAACTTTCGATGTTCCCGGTATGGGGGACGTAAGAGAGGTATCCGAATGAATCGGGCATGGTCCAAATAGTACTAAATGACTTTTGGATTGTCCCGAACGGTTCATTTTTGGGGTCAGGGGACCACTTTTTTATTTAAAAAACGGGGGTTTTGCGGGGTTTCGAGATTTTTTGTCAAGTAAGAGTTCAGATAAGTATTGGAATCGATAGCCAGTAATTAGTTACATATAAATCGACATCGGGTTTACTGTTATATCTTGATTTTTGACCCCAGGGGACCACTTTTTTCTTTAAAAACGGGGTTTTGCGGGGTTATGATATTTTTCGGCAAGTACGAGCTTAGAGACATAGTGGAATCGATAGCCCATATCAAATTACGCACAAAACGACTCCTTTTTAAGACCATATATGTTCTTTTCGAGACCAGGGTCATCAATTTTCTTAAAAAGTAAAGATGGCGATTGTAAATCGCTATTATGCAATCTTTTGGGTATTTATATTTTTTGAGGGGGAAATAGCCCTAAACATAATTTTTTTAGTTTTGATAAGTCAAAATAAGTGGAAAAAAACGTTAGAAGCAGCCAATCCCGTCTGCCGCGCAGCGGTATTATGGTATTTCGCGTCGCAGCAGACGGCTCAGGAGACTAGCCAACGGGGGAAACAATAATTAAAAATTATAACAAATACGGCTGTTGCAATGTAAGACGGGAAAAGAGATTAAATGTTGCAGACGGGATTGGCTTACTGTAAGACAGGAAAAGAGATTAAAGAAAGATTCCGAATCGGCTGTAAGACGGGAAGCGAGATTGAGTTTTTTCTGATAGACTACCGTACAACAGCCATCGCCCTCTGCAATAAAAAAAACTGTATCATTCAGCCCTCCAATTTATTTTTCAACATGGGGTTTGCATAAAAAGTTAAGTATTGGTAAATGAAACAAAATTAGTTCTATGGACAAATGTTATTATTTAAATTTCAATTTTTTTAATAAACTTAATATTAACCTATTGTATGGGCTTCGATACAAATTCTGAATGCGAAAAATCATAAATACCGGGTTCTTTTATATGATAAAATAATAAATTAAAAGATCTGTAGGAAATATAGGGAATCTGGAATGATAATACATAAACAAAATTTTAATAAATTTATTCTAGTTTGTTAGACGTAAAACAAATAAAACAAAAAACAGTTGGTGGTTTTCAGTGACGTATTCTTGCACAACTAAAGCGTGGGCATGGACGATCGCCGCGAAGCGGCGATCATCAACGTGCCCGCCTTTTTTATTGCAGAGGGCGATGGCTGTTGTACGGTAGTCTATCAGAAAAAACTCACCGTAGACATACTCAATGAACGCCGGGATTGAGGCTCCATATTTTGCCCATAAACTCGTCTAGTATAAAGTATAATTGTGGCAAAAAATTAGCTGCGGAATCCTCATCCTATGACTTTACCAGAGGCTCAAAGTTACTGTAATACAGTAATCCACAATGTAACATTCAAACTCATCATTTGCGTATTTTTCAATTTTTAGAAGCTGAAGCGTTCTAAATCTATCGGATTCTTATTCAGCATGTTCGAAAACCTATAAATCCAGGAAACAAGGCCAAAAAATCACAAGCTTTCAGAAATTTGCATAAAAGTAAAAAACATCCCTGCCACAAAACCAGGACGGCGCTTTCAAAAAAATTTGAATATGATATATTTTGAAGCACGCATTGTTTGGAGGTTGTTATATAGACTCCGTAAAGTTTTTGGAACTGAATATTAATAGCGAGATCACAAAATGGACTTATGGATTCCCTAAAATCAATTCACTGTAGCTACACCGGCTTTTGTAAAATGTTGATTAACACTAAATATCGAAATTTCACCTTGATCAAAAATCGGTGCCATTGCATATTTTTGCATATTTTCCTCTCGAATATGATTAATTAAGTATTTAACAACCTCCAAACACTACTTGCTTCAAAATATATCGTATTCAAATTTTTTTGAAAGCGCCGTCCTGGTTTTGTGGCAGGGATGTTTTTTACTTTTGTACAAATTCCTAAAAATATCTGGCTTATTGACCTTGTTTCCTGGATATATAGGTTTTCGGACATGCTGAATCCGAATCTGAAAGATTTGGAACGCTTCAGCTTCTAAAAATTGCAAAATATGCAAATTATGAGTTTGAATGTTACATTGTGGATTACTGTATTACAGTAACTTTGAGCCTCTGGTAAAGTCCCAGTTTGAGGATTCCGCAGCTAATTTTTTGCCACAATTATACTTTATACTAGACGAGTTTATGGGCAAAATATGGAGCCTCAATCCCGGCGTTCATTGAGTATGTCTACGGTCAATCTCGCTTCCCGTCTTACAGCCGATTCGGAATCTCTCTTTAATCTCTTTTCCTGTCTTACAGTAAGCCAATCCCGTCTGCAACATTTAATCTCTTTCCACGTCTTACATTGCAACAGCCGTATTTGTTATAATTTTTAATTATTGTTTCCCCGTTGGCTAGTTTCTATTAAGAATGAGCTTGAATCTACTAAAAACTTACGCCATCATATTCACAAGAAATAAGGTTAAGGGTGGACATTTTTTACAGAAGAAAAAATTCGAATCAACTATTCCGTTATAAAATTTATTAACAAACAAGAAAAGAAAATGAAAAAAAAAGAAGGATACTTATTTCTATAATATTTGAGGCCGAAGTGGTCATAAAAATATGGAATGGAATGGAAGGTAGAAACCTTTTTATTGTTCCATAGTTTATGGCAGTTTGTCTTCGCAAAACAGCGCATGCCATTGCAAAAAAAAACCCAAAAACTCTGAAAAATTCATGAGAATAATTTGTTTTTATGGTTTAAGTGACCTTTAAGTATCGATCTCACAAAAAAACTTTTTTACCATCAAATTTTGGGTGAAAAACTGGTGATAGACAGTCATAAACTTTTTACTATTTGTGGTATAAATTTTCCAATCCAATTTTTTAATTTTTAATAATTAAATAAAAATTTGAGATGTCTTTAAAAATTAAAACGGATTTTACTTTAAGTACATGTTTAAATGGCCAAAATGCTGTACTAAATCTGCAGGATATTGAATTTTCGGTTTGCCGAAGTCAAGAAATACAAAACAATAGCGAAGATCACACTTATTATATTACAGATATTAAAGGAGATTTTGTAATCAAACAAATACGTGGTAAGTAATAAATTTATAAAACTCTTTTTACATTTGTAAATATTTTTAGCTGCTGGAATAAAATTGTGGTATAAAAAAGACAAAAACAGCTTTTTTCTTCTAAAAGAGTATGCGAGCTCACCAGTTGAGTTTCACATTTCAGCGGATGTCGAATTTAAGAAAGCTTCGTTAAATTTGGTTCATATAAATTTGGTTAATGTTTCGTATCCATTATGCATTTCAAAAGATTTCTTACAAAACCTTCAACCTTGTGAATATTTTGAAAATAGCTTTGCTTTGCCTGCTTATGATTTCATGAAATTTAAATATTTTATCAAAAAGAAACCTGATGATAGATGTGAATTAATAATCCAAAATCCTACAAATGTTGAAATTAATGGTAAGCAGATATCTATAAAATACCACCTTTTTTCGTAATATTATGTCACAATATTTTAGGGCAAAGAGGAAACTTTATCCGTACTCTTGACAATGATGATGACACAACAATAAATTTAAAATTTATTTTTGATCCACTACTCAAAAATAGCAGTTCCCCACTTAATCAAAACTCCTTTGCACCAGTTGTACCAAAAACAAAAGTTACAAAACCCAGTTTTTACGAAATTATGACAAATTCCAAGTATTTTGATGTCATCCTTGTTTCCTCAGATCACGTTGAAGTAAAAACTCATCGATGTCTTCTTGATAAATTTTCAAAAATCTTTGCTCAAATTATTGCTGATTCAAATGAATCAAAGGAACAACTTCCTATTAAAATCAAAGTTGATGAATTTGGGGCTGATATAATTCAAGCTGCTTTGGATTTCTTATATGATAAAACTGATTCGATCCTTGGAAAAGAGTCTAAAGTTTTCACCTTTGCATCTGCATACGATATTCAAATTTTAAAGGTAAATTCTTTGGTTTTTGGGATTAAACTTTAATCATTAATCATATGATTAATATTAAAGTGCTAAATTATTCCATTTTAGGACACCTGTTGTGACCACTTTGTAAAAACTGTTAATCATGAAAATGCTTGTGAATTTATTGAAATTGCATATGCAAATAAATTTGAAGAGCTAAAACAAAAATGCCAAAAGTTGATTGCTTCAAACAAAAATGAAATTGATCCATTAAAACTTAAAAAATTGCCAAAAGATATTATTGTTGATATTTTTTATGTATGATTTTTTTATTTTTTTCAATGATTATTACTATGTTTGAAATTTTGTTATTCTTGAATAAACAGATTTAAAGAAAAGGTATCATAAAGGCAGTTTTTATTAAATTAATAATATAAAAAATGATAAAGAAAAACTTTTATAAAATATATTTGATTGCCCTGAGGCATATTATTGTAAATTGTTTAATTTCATTGGAGCGATTGTAACATGATGAGAAATCTTCAAACTTTTGTTAATAACTATTGTAAAAACGATAAAGAAAAATCTGAAAAACTTCCTTTTGTATTTGTTTAAAACCCCCTAAACAAAACCTACTCATTGGTTGAATGAAACAGAAACAATGTTGCGGAAGCTGTTAAAAAGAATTCAAAAGTTGAAATTGCGAAAGGCCGCAAAAATCGAGGTGAAAATAACATAATCGTATAAAAAATTGTTGTCAGGCATGACTAAAATTCTTTATTAAAATTTTTAAAAATACTACAAAATTAAAGAACCTGAAAGAAGAATCGTATTTCAGCTTTCATCATTTTTTTATTATGTTCTGAAAATAGTATTTACATTTTAAATTTTTTTTGAACCTGATCCAGTAAATTATGTCTTGAAACGAACGAAAAAAAGACACAAGAACAGCATTTTCGTTTCAAGACAACCTTCAGGGATAATGTTTCGTTATAGGAAAAGATTTACCTGTTTTTCATTTTAGGGTCTTGAAACGAAAATAAATTTGAATAAATATATCTCAATAAAAAAACCCCTGATTATCAGGTTCGTGCTGCACAAACCAGAAAATCGGGGATCAAGGGATTGTCCAGATATTTTTGCAAAATTTTCAAACCCCCCTCCGTCAGATTTTTTCCTTTGATGTTTGCCGCTTTTAATGTGAGCGTCGGATTTTGGTTCACCCCCTCCCGCCCTTAAAACACCCGACATCAAATCTGGACAATCCCCAAAAGATAAGAAAACAGTCGCGTTATTTAAATTTTTAAACAACGAGATTTAGAAACTTACGTATTAGACGTTTTCTAAACAATCTTAAATAAAAAAGCGTAATTCCATCAAAGAATAAAGTCATTGCCAAAGTTCCACTTCTGATCCATGTTCCAGATATATACCCTATTTGATCAGTGCAACTAGAGGAGTAATATGCCCAAGAAAATTTACCCAAGATTTGAATTAAATAACAAGATCCAATTAAATAAGAGAAAGTTTGGGATAAACAAATCATAAAAATTAGGAATAAATAAAGAGTTGTTTTTCTAATAGTAAAAATATGGTGATATTGAGTTGGGAAGATAATTGCAATCGATTGATTCACAGCTTTTAGCAATTGTAAAATTGTGACCGCTGAATTGCAAAATGAAATTATCAGTCCAGCAAAAATTACTGTAATAGATGAAGAATTTTCTGGATTTCTAAAATATAGTTTTTATTGATTTTTGAAATTTTGAATAAAGACAAGTTTTCGCCTTTTTAAATTTTGAGGTAATTTTAAATTTGAAAAACGGGCATAAAAATTATTTTTTAAAAATTAAAATGTATCAAAAACTTACAAAGCTATAATCGTATATGTTAAAAATACATTAAAAAACAATATACTTCCATCAATGACACTTTGAGCAGCAGAAATTAATCCAAAAGCATTATGCAAAATTTTTATCTTGTAAATGATCCACAATGAAATTCCGCTTGAAACAATCCCAAATGAGGCTAGCTAAAAAAATTTGCATATTTTAATAAACTAGTAAGCTATAAAAACCTTACAGAATAAGCTGTAATTAAAATAGGCACAATGTCGGACATTAAAAAAATTTAAAACAGAATTGATTATTATTTTTGTGGCATATTTTTCTTTTTAATTCTTTTAATTAATCATCAAATTTAGAGGAAGTAAGTTAAAGCATTATTTTTTATTTTATTTATTTATTCACTTCAAAGCGATTGCTCACTTTAAGTGCGGGTAAAAAACAAGAAATATAATAAGAACAAAAGAATACAATAGACAAAAATGAATACAATAAAAATGTTTGAAGCATTAATTTACTTTTAATAACTTAATTGGTTCTTGGTTTCTAATTTAGATTTTTAAAAAACAGACAATATTAATTAAAAAATTTCAGAAAAAATATTAATTGGTTAAAAATTTGTAACGAAACAAAGTTTAACAGCAGTTACTACAAAATGATTCATAGCAACAAACGTATTTTTGTACTTCAATTTTTACTTTTTTTTTAAAAGTTAGGTAGAAATTTTTTTTGGCAAAAAAATGAACTTTACAAACCTGTACAAAATTTTTTATTACTTCTAAAATATTGTATTTTTTTGCAAAAATGTTTTTTTCGATTCTTTATATGTAGAGATGGGCAGGGAACACTTTTTCCTTTTCTTTCTTTGACATTTTTTTGGTTACAGTAAAACGATTTTGCGCATACTTTTTTTTGAAGATTAACAATCTGACCTACCAGACGTATTTTTTTACTCTGATTCCGAATATGCCACTTTTGAAAAGTTTTATCCGGGGCAAATACCCAAAATTTGCATTTTTTGATGTTTTTACAGGAAAACATTTTCACTGATTCCAGCTGATTCCATGAATTTAGTACCATTCGATAGACCTTCGAAAAATACATCTTGGGTGAAAAGGAAAATCACGCGAAATCACGCGAAAAAATGTTACAGCAATCGCAGAGCTAGATTTGTATAAAAAACGCTTGAAAAACAAAGGAAAGAAAAAGAAATGAACTTTTTTTGCACGCGCGTCAAAAAAATGCATTCTTTTTTATGCAAAAAAGAAATGGAAAAAGTGTTCCTTTTTCTTTTTTTTCAACCAAAAATTTTTGTTTTGTCGAATTTTAAAATGGTATTTTCGGCATTTTAACTATTTTTAATAATTTTTTTGTTTTTATTTTCGGTTTATTCAGGTCTTATAGTACCTTGACGGAACAATAAAATAATTTTTTTTCAATTTTTATTTTTGACTTGCCCATCTCTATTTATATGTGCTTGTGAAAATTTATTAAATTAATTGTTCTAATATTTCAACAATTAATGCATGAAAGAATTGCTGTCGTCATAATTTTAATTATCTGAATTGTGAATTAATGCTACAAAAAATCTATTCAACTGTTTCTTAACAAAAAAATCGATTCCATTTAATAAAAATTATTACGGTATAGAAAGCAATCATAAATATTCTTTTAATCAGGTAATGTTGCAAAAGACGGGGTAAAAGGGATGCAATACATTTATTTATTCATTTTTATTTTAGATATTGACAATTGCAAAAACTGAAAAACAAACTTTATTATATATTCTGCAATAAATACAAACACAATTTGTTTGTCACTTGAATAAACATCGTTAACCTAAACATATAAAAATAACATTTTCGACAAGAATGATGGCTTTGGTTAGATGATACTTATCTATATAAGCCACAATAAAATATTCATCACCCAAATTATGAAAACAGTAACCAAAAACCAAAACAACATTTTTTATTAATTATTCCTTTAATAAAATTTTTGCAAGCTCGTTCTAACTATTTTGATTGACGTTTTTTTAATCTACTCCGCAATAAATAATTTCTAATGTCGCCTCTTTAAAGGAGGCGGAACCTTTGGTACTTTTTTTACTTTTTTTCGAAAAAATTCGTTGAATTTTCTTGATCAGGAATTTAAAAAAAAGAGCGGTCTCGACACGAACCGGGAGAAATTTTTTTTTAAAAAATTGAAGAAGAAAAAAATTTTTTGCTGCAAAAAATGTTGAGATATATAAACCTGTACATATTTGTGCCAGATTTATGTATTTTTCAGCCTTTTTTATGTTACTTGTGTTTTGTTTTTATGTAATTGTTGCAATAAAGCTTTTTTTCTGTGTTTCTTTGGTCATGCTAAAGGTTTTTCCTTGTTATTTTTTATATATCTTTTAGATCCGATGCTGCTGACAAATGGAAGAGGTAAGTTTGCAGTTAAAGGTTAGTTTATTAGATTCTTTCTTTACCATGAACTATATCATCAATTTTTAGAGATGAACTGGTTGCTGATTTAGTAGCAGATTCGTTTTCCTTGTTGGAGGTTATTGCTGTTAAACTCTTTAACCGCAGGTCTACTGCATCAACCTTATGATAACCCTTCACCTCTGCGTAACCAATTTTCTTTTTTTATCGAAAACACAAACACAGTCTTAGAAAAAAGACGCCTTTGAAGTTGTGTTTCTCCCTTTGTGCTTCACACAGACAATTTCCACAATACTTTTGTAGCAACATCTTTAACAATGTTTGTTAAAAAGTTTCTTTATCGGAGTTGTAAACATCAACCTCGAAGTTGGTGATTACCTACTGTGATGTTTGTGCTTCTTGCACCTTTTTCAGATAACTGCTGTATCTCTCTTTGAAGAATCCCGTCATTCAACATTTATCATTAAACAACTGTTTTTCTTATTAGTATTGTAACGTCCGAAATGTTGAAGATAACCTATACCTAATTCGACAAAACATTTTTCTACCGATGATTTATCACATTTTAGTTGTGTAATATAACGGACTTTTACAGGCCTAACTTTGAATATGCTTTATTTTCTATACTGTAGTTTATAAATGTTATGTGTGCCTTTAAGCAAAAGCATAGCTCGTGTAATCTTTACAATAATTTGCTCTACTCCATGATGTGCAGCATATGAGAAGGGGAAGAATGGTTTAACAGTTGAAACTACGATGATATTTTTGTAATGATCAAGTCGCGGCAGATGAGAGCTAATGTGCTTAAGCTATTTTAAAAACAAAAATAACAATAATCCAATTTTAACCATGTTCGGAGAGCGTAGTACTGCTAATGCAGAATGCAGTTTTAAAAATATTTTGTATACTCTAAAGCATGAAACAAAAATTTAAAAACAATGTAAAAGTGAATCCGTCAAACCAACGATTGCTTTTTGCAGGAAATGTTGTTGGATGTAATGTAGAATCTGTCACTAAAAGTTTTGATGGCAAAGAAAGATGTTTTTGGAGACGAGGATAATAGAAACACTCTCATCGAGTAAGGAGATCAACAACTTCAAGGTTGCTGATCACGAACTCGTGATATTATTACTTCAGGAGGGCAAGATGTGGACAAAAGGGATTTATCTAACAAGGAAAACGAATCTGCTACTAAATCAGCAACCAGTTCATCTCTAAAAATTGATGATATTAGTTCATGCAAACTTACCTCTTCCATTTGTCAGCAGCATCGGATCTAAAAGATATATAAAAAATAACAAGGAAAAACCTTTAGCATGACCAAAGAAACACAGAAAAAAAGCTTTATTGCAACAATTACATAAAAACAAAACACAAGTAACATAAAAAAGGCTGAAAAATACATAAATCTGGCACAAATATGTACAGGTTTATATATCTCAACATTTTTTGCAGCAAAAAATTTTTTTCTTCTTCAATTTTTTAAAAAAAAATTTCTCCCGGTTCGTGTCGAGACCGCTCTTTTTTTTAAATTCCTGATCAAGAAAATTCAACGAATTTTTTCGAAAAAAAGTAAAAAAAAGTACCAAAGGTTCCGCCTCCTTTAAGTATTTTGAACTACCAATTCAATGAATCAACAAAAACGAAGGCGGAGGAAGTGATAAGGTTTATAAAAGTTGAAAAGGATGTTATCAGTGAATATAAATAAAGGGTTTTTTAAAAATTACAACATTTTTATGGAGAGAAAAGCAGTTGTTGAAAAAATTAAACAATCTTGTGCAACGTTTTGTAACTTTAATTTTGTGCAGTTTGGCGTAATGTCCCTTGAATGACAAGTTGAAATTCAACGAAAATTTTGAAATTGAATTTTGCGGGAAAACTTTTTTCTTATTTTCTATTATTAATTAACTTTAATTTTAGATTCTATATCCTTTCCTACAATTATCAGAATCATGTCCAACATAGACGACAACGAAATGAAGCGAATTTTTGGGAGCATTTTATGGTCAAGTGATTGGTGATGCTTTGGGTGTTACATTTGAAGGTCAGAAAGCTGATTATGTTAAAGAAAGAATGGCATTTGAACGAAGAAGAAAGCAAAATGCTGGCTTGGATACATCTTATGTTTTATCAATGACAGGAAGTGATCCACCATTCATCTCTGCTGGACAGGTTTGGGTTCTTTAAGTTTTTTATCTTACTTAATCCCACTATGGTGTTTTAGTTTACAGATGACACAGAAATGGCAGTTTCAATGGCAAGATCTATTGTTGCAAAAGGTGGATATGATAAAGTTGATGTTGCATGTGCATATGCATTTTGGTTATGTGGAACAAATCCTAAAACAACTGGAAAAACAACAAGAGCTGCTTTGAGATGTAATATTATGAAACTTGCAGGTAAGAATTAGGACTACTTCTGGCTTGTTTGAGCTTTTGTAGAGCAAGATAAAGTTTAATTACAATCCTTTACAGCTTTATGATTTATCAAATCCCTTAAATAAACTCATTTTTTAGGTAGACTAACATCAAATTGGCGAGAAGAACTTTCAACTGAACAAAAGGAACAAATTTACGATGAAATTTGCACAAATACAAGTGATTGGAATGCTAATAGTTTAAGCAATGGATCGCTAATGAGAATTTCACCTTTAGCAATTGCATTTCGTAATCTCAGTACCAAAGAGTAAGCTACCGTATACTTTTACTGTTAAGTGTTGTGCCTTTTTTAGTCTTCGTGAACTTGCAAAGCTTGATGCCGGAATAACACATGGAAATCCAGTTGTTGGAGATGCTGCTGCAACTTTTTGCGTTGCATTGGTGGCACTGTTGAAAGGGAAATCCAAAGAAGTTTGTTGATGTATATAATTCCAGAGATTAAAAGTTGTGTATTTTAGGAAGCTTTTCAAGAAGCTTATGATTCAGCTGAAACTGATATGGTTCGAGATTATCTTAAAGATGCAAAAGCTCGTGCTCTTCCTGTTAAATTACACCAACCTGGTCCATTAGAACAAAAAGAAACAAATGGTCAAAAGAGATTTATGGGATATGTTGGAGTAAGATTTATTCATCTTCATTGTATGATGTATCTAATTAATCAATCCTAGGTTGCCTTTCAAAGTGCATTCTTTGAACTTCTTCATGCAAAAACTTTTGCTTCTGGTGTTGAAGATTCATTGCTCGAGGTGGTGATACTGATACAAATGCTTGTATTGTTGGAGCACTAATTGGTGCAAGATTTGGTGTTGATGAGATACCGTATGAATGGATTGAAACAGTGAAAGCTGCGCAACCCTGTTTATTCAGTTATAAGAATGTCAGAGCTGATTTGGATATGGATTTCTTATCAATTAAAGATGTTGATACTTTTGTTCCTCAACTTGCAAATATTTCTTAATGTTTTTGTTGGTTTAATTTATTTTATAATTTTATTGTTTGTTTTTTTTAAAGTTTTGAATTTTTTTAATAAATTACGGTTGATTAACAAAATTCGAGAGTGTTCTTTTAGTGGCCAAAATTTAATTTTACAATTACAGTAATACGAAGGTGCTGGCTTTTTGCATAAAGTTTTGATTTGCGCAAGGGTAATTATTAATGTTTTCTGCCCACAAATAAACACAACTTGATACATTTATGCCATGGTAGGTAATCAACAGGGTTTTGATCAGAGTATTTCAATGTAATTTCGTTGTCGTTTAATTCAAGTATTTTTGTATATACTTTTGTATTCATCACTTGGAATAAATGCAACACAATATTTTTACAGTAATTATTATTACACAAAATCAATTAACTTGAGATAAAACAATTTTTTTTTGACCTTATTGGTCAAAAATTTTGCAGCATTAAAAAATTTTGTTGAAGCGACAGACATTTTTTTTCCTTGAAAGAATTTTTTCGTGCTTTTGAAAAACAAAAACAAAGGCTTTTTTTGTTTTTGTCTTTTTTTTTTCTTTCTTTCTCTCAAAATTTTTGATTCTCATAAAAAAAACTGCTTTCAATTCATTTCATTTGCTCACTCACAAAAATATCTAATTCAATCCAACTTCATCAACTCAAATATAAAAAAAGAATTTGAAAAATGTCTGATGAAAAAATCAAATCCCAGCCTGAACAACATCAACAATCTCAAATGTTCAAGATTTTTTTAAACATTATGGAATTCCTGTATTAGCTGAAAATCTTGATATGGATGAATATACTCCTGAAGCTTTAGCTGCTTTATCAATCAATGAACTTCAAGATGTTTGTTTCTTCTTTTTAGTGATAACTTTTATATTGATTATTATTTTAGAGTTTTAATCTCAGTAAAGAAACTGCCAAAAATGTTTATAATAAACTTGAACAATTCCGAAAACCTGAAACTAAAAAGCAACAGGTTTGTTATATTTCCTTATATATGAATGATATATAATTGTTTCACTATTTTTTAGAAAGGATTAACTTTGATGGTTCAAAATTTTCAAAGCTTATTAACTCCATCAACATCGAGTGCAAAAGTTCAAAAGCAAAATTTTATGAGTGAATTTGATAATATCACAGGAATTGATTTTAAACCAACTGATGATTATCCAATGGATCCCTGCTCTGCTGCAAATGGTGCAAGTACTGATTTCTTTAAAGTAGGTTATTTTAAATATTTCTTACGGTAGACATTGAGTAGATACTCCGTATTTTGCCCATAATCTCGTCTAGTATAAGATATAATTGTGGTAAAAACTCAGCTGCAGAGCCCTTTACCCAGAGGCTCAAAGTTACTGTAATACAGTAATCCACAAACCTGGATTTATAGGTTTTCAAACATGCTGAATCCGACGTTCCGGTTTCTAAACAATTGCAGAAATATGCAAATTATGAGTTCGAGTTCATGTTGTGGATTACTGTATTACAGTATCTTTGGGCCCTTGAGAAATCCTTCAGTTTGAAAATTCTGCTGAGTTTTTGCCACAATAATACCTTATACTAGATGAGTTTATGGGCAAAATATGGAGCCCTAACTCCATCAGAAGTTGGAGATGTCTACGGTTAAAAGATGATATTTTATAAATAAAATTTTTTAGAAAGATTTTGCTCTTAATTCTACCCAGTACAATGAATCTGCAAATTCAAAAGGATGGACACCTTTGATGTATGCTTGTGCACTTCGACGTGAAGAAATTGTTCATACAATTCTTTCTGGAAATCCTGATCTTTGCATTCAAAATGATGTCAAACAAACAGCCCTAATTATTGCAGCATGTTTTGGTCATGTGTCAATTATTGATTTATTGATCCAGCATTCAAAGAAGCGTTCAAAGGAATCTCATCAAAAACAATCTTTTGCTGATATTGTTGGATTACATGTTGTTGATGATTGTGGTTTTACTGCTTTACATTCTGCAGTCTATTATGCTCAAATTGATGCTGTTCGATATCTTCTTAATGTTGGAGCAAATCCCAATATCCCAGATAAAGATGGAATGACTCCAACTTTGCTTGCATGTTCTGATCGATGCCGAAGAAAATGTCTTGAATCATTAAAGAAAAAGAATGGTGATGTATCAATTCGAAACCAAAAAGGCCAAAATGGATTTGATCTTCAAAAATTGCTATTAATTGATGAAGTTGAAGAAGAATTAAAACCTCATAAATATGGTAATTTCTAAACTCAACTGCAAAGTCTTTCTCTCTGTTTAATTTTATTGTTGCTTTTTAAATTGTTTTTTCTTGATCATCTGTTTTTTTGTCAGTTGTTTTTTTATGTTTGTACATTTTCCCTATGCTTTCATAAATTATTAGCCTTTTATTTTTAAAGTCAAAGAACATAGACAGAAAAATGTTGATGGGGGAAAGCATATGATGATATCACAAAAAATATATAAAAACAAACATTTATTTCGTGTTAAAGAAAAAATCAAGCACAAATACCTGACTTTGATCTCTAGATGCGCAAATTGAGAAAACTAAATTTGTTACAGTACCCAAACGTGTTTTATTGCAACTTTCAGTCTCAACTTCTATCTTTCTATTTTTAACCAAAAAAATGTATTTTAGTTTTTGCCGATGAATAAGCATAAACTATTTCATCATAGTGTTCTTTCTTTTTTTGTCCATTTCCTCGTCAACAAACTCCTTCTTCTTGCTGGTGAGTTTTTTTTGGCTGTTTTTTAAAAAAGTTGTTCTACTTTTTATCGTGTTTAAAAATATTGCAAAAACTCTTCTCCAACATCTTCGTTTTAAATTTTATCTTCGTAAAAGTTAAGTGCCTATATTTTTAATGTTTGTGTATAGTTTGGTGAAAAAATAAACTAAAAATAATAAATTTGCTGGATTTAAAAAATAATTAGTCATCATTTTTTTATCTTTGTTTTTCTTCAAAAAAAATTGCATTTGCTTCATTGTCAGTGACTCCCATTTTGCCAACATCTTTTTGCAGCTTTCTTCAAAGTTGAACTTCAAACAAAAAATTTAAAGATGTTTTTAGAAAAAATTTTTAAAGTATTTATTTATCAGTTTTTCTTTTTTGCTGATAAATACAGCTTTGCCACGTTTCTTAAGACTTATTTAATGCTGAATTTTTATGCTTTCGTGTATTTGTTTTTTAAGTGTATCGATATTGTAGTTGTAAATACCGTAATTTCTTTTGCTTATCTTTTATCCTTTTCTAGAATAAAAACAATTCAGAAGATGTCCATTGAAGAAAGTGAAATGAAGCGGATCTGGGGTGCATTCTATGGTCAAGTTATTGGAGATGCTCTGGGAGTTACTTGCGAATTTTTGAATGTTGAAGCAACCCTTGCCGAAATTGCTAAAGTTCGAAAAAAAGCTGGAAGAACTAGCAAAGATTCAATTATGCCGATGGTCGGATGCGAAGAAAGACGAATCAAAGCTGGACAGGTAAGATTTGTGAAAGATCACCACTTTGATTATTGGATATATCGTATCCGGATCCATGGAATCGGCACATTACCTTATGCATCTTCTTTATTTATAACACCTTTATTTTAGTTTACTGATGATACTGAAATGGCTCTTTCACTTGCTCGATCCTTGATTGTCAAGAAAGACTTTGATAAAGTTGATGTTGCATTTGCTTATTCGTATTGGCTCAATGCCACTGACCCTTCAGATTCTGGATTTACCACTCAACGAGCTTTGCAAACTGATTTTTTTTATAAAAAAGGTATTCCACTATCTTCATTTCTATTACGAGTTTCTTTTTTAGGAAAGAAGAAGATATCACCAAATTGGCGACAAGAAATTGCAGAAGAGCAAAAGCATCAAGTACTTGAAAAAGTACAGAAGAATGTTCAAACCCACAATCAACAAAGTTTAAGCAATGGAGCTTTAATGAGAATTTCACCTTTGGCAATTGCATTTCGACATTTGAGTGTTGAAGAGTATGTTTATCGAGGTTCATATACTGTATTAAAAACAAATTTTAGGCTTCGAAATATTGCAAAATCTGATTCAAGTCTTACACATGCTAATCCAATTGTTTTTGATGCTGTTGCAACTTATTGTGTCGCTTTAGCTGCTTTGTTGAAAGGCAAGAATAATACTGTAAGTTAATATTAGATGTCACATGTTGTATTTTGTTATCTACAACATTACCGTAACCTGCTCACTTTTTAGGAAGCCTTCGATGTCGCTCGTGACTCGGCTGAAACTGATATGGTTCGAGAATTCCTCAAAAGATGCAAAGACTCATGATATTCCTGTAAAACTTTGCCAAGAAGATTTTTCAAAGCCATGGAAGACAATCACAGGAGATGCTGGACATCAAGGTTACATTGGAGTAAGTTTATCCTTTAATGTAACAATTTTTAAACAATTTCCTTTTAGGTTGCTTTTCAAAGTGCTTTTTATCAACTTCTTCATGCTAAAACTTTTGCCTCTGGATTAGAAGATGCCATTGCTCGAGGGGGTGATACTGATACAAATGGATGCATTGTTGGAGCTTTAATTGGTGCAAGATTTGGTGCTGATGGAATCCCGAATGAATGGATTGATACTGTAAGAGCTGCTGAACCTTGTCGGCTTTGTCATGGCGATGCTCGAAATGATATGGATTTAACATTTTTGTCAATCAAAGATATTGATACCCTTGTTCCAGCATTGGCAGATGTCATTCCAAAAGATTGATTAAATTGTTTGTATTTTCGTAATTTTTTAATTTGTAATTATTTTTATTTATTTTTATATTGTAAAGCTTTAATAAATTTTTTAAATGTTAGTAAATATTTGTTTTTTCTTTGTTACTTTGTCTACTTTCAAATGATAATATTTTATATTTGTGGTAGAAACTACTTTTTTTGATTTCTGTACAATTTAATGTTGGTTGGTATTGTCCAACTTTATGAATTACGGTAGAAATGATTGTAAAATCTTAATACCGAAGATTGATATATCATAAATTGTTAATCTTGGTACTTTAACTACCATATAAACCGATAGTTTAATTGTATAAAAATGGTTCATGTACATTTTTAAATTTAAAAAAGTTACGGTAGATTTAAAATAAATGTTTTGCATAATGTGAACAAACGTTGCTGTTTATGCAAAAAATACTCCCACATTCAGAAAGTTCCAGAAAAAGAGGCATTCATTATACTGTTTCGTTCAACTCCTTTTTTATCATCAGTTTTTAAGTTTAAAAAACTAAATACATTTTTAGTTTATGTAAACTGATTTTTTGCATTCCTTCATTTTTCCTCTTCCACAAACTGCGGGTTGCTGTTGCTGCTGCTGGTTTATTCCTCTTTCCCTCTCTCTCTTCCTCAATCAACGATGAATGCGGTAAATCGAATAAATCTTGAATCTTTACCTCCATATTATCAAGTTGCATGTACATTACTTCAACAAAGTATTCTAAATTCTCAAAGTGATGAAGAAAAAGTTCAACATTGTGAAATGTTTCTTGAAAAATACTTTATGATTCCAACTCTTTGGTATGATTTTTTGGAGTAAGTTTTTTTAAATCATCATTTTTTTACACTTTCTATGTTTTAACTATAACCTTTATAGTTTACTCAAAGAAACCGATGCTCCTAAAGATGTTATTGAAGGATATTCAAATCAAGCTTTATCACAATTTTATGCAGAAAATCTTTATCCATGTTTGGTTTTAGATGTATGTTTTTATTTGTATCTTCTTCCTCGATCTAATCCTTACCATTTTTTAGTCAAAACCTTTCACAAAAATTATTGGAGCACCACATTATCTTTCTGGTAAAACGAAATATATGACTAAGGAACATCTTGAAGATGGCCTTCTCTTTCCTCATGAACATCTTGATACTCTTTTTCATCATTATATTCAACTTACAGGTTTATTATTATTATATTCGCTATAGCTATGGCTAAATTTAATCCGTTTTAGGAAATCCTGTGCCTCCAAATCTTTATAAAGCATATTTAAAATCAAAGAAGACCTATGATCATTTATGTCGGGTTTATGAAAAAGAAGAAACATGGATTCGAGCTTTAACAAACTCATGGGATGAAGATTTTGTTAAACAAAATATTGAAGCAAGAATTGCTCGAGAATTTGTGAATAAGAAGCTTTGGAGAGCTTATATTTCGTATTTGGAAAGCAGAAATGATATGGTAAGTATTGTAGTTGGGGATGTGTTGGATACGGTAACTGTTGCAGAAGCAGTGCAGTTAGTGCAGCGCATCTTTAGAAGCTTAAGGAATGAAAATGGCACATGTTGAACAATTAGCTTAATGCGTTACATGGATTGTGGTCTTGGTTATGAAGAATACCTACTTTTTTTGGATAAACCCTTTCTCGTATCCAAAATAATTACGAGAGAGGGTTTACCCAATTTGGACTACAGTAACACAGACTGTTGCAGCACAATTTCTGATTGCTTATTACAAAATGCCTTAAAATATTGTATTTCTGTACTTCCTTCTACTCATTTTAGCTACGGTATTAAGGATATCGTAATTTTGAGCTTCCTTGTGTAATAAAAGTTACTGTATCCAAAGCTGATGTGTGTGTAAAGTGACATTTAAAGCTCAGCGACTGTATTTACATTATTTTAAACTTACTTCATACTCATTAAATAATAATTGCTCTTTTTCAGTGGGTTCTCTCTGTCTACTGCCGATACTGTAATTTCTTTATTGAAGATCTTGGAATGCGTGAAAAGTATCTTGCAAAAATTGAATATTTTGCAAATAGAGAAGAACCTGTCTCCAAGTGGTGGATCGATGTTATTACATTTGCTTTTAATCATGGAAGTCCAGAAGAAATTAAAGAAATTATTCTTAAAGCTCTCTCTGGTGCATCTGTAGATTTTTCACCTCTTAATATGTTCTTGGAATTTGATCTTGAAGATTTTTTACCAAAGAAACTCTTTGAAGAATTACGAACTGAAGTTCATCGAACTTATGATCGAGTTGTTGGAATTCGAAATAAAAAATGGTCAGATTATTTTCCAACAAATTTCTTATGTGAAAAAACTTTTGTTTATATGGGTCGGAAAGATGAACTTCCAGCATTTGATCGAGAACTTTTTGGTTTTAATCGGATTTTGCGAAATAATCGTAATCGACGTAAGTTGGTTTTTTTGAAAGGATACTGTAGTATTTACACTACAGTATCATATCTTTGTCTTTTTTACACACTCTTATTTAACCTTGTTTATTTTTCAGATGGTACAACGTATACCACAGTTACGGTAGATGAATTTGAACCTCTTCCACAATCTTTTTCAATTCCGAAGCCAATTCTTCGATACATTATGGATACTGCACCATTTCATATTTGGTTTAAACTTTACCAAACTTGCAAATACTTCTTTCAACAACAACAACTTGTTCCTGTTTATAGTCTTTCCATTTGCAACTTTGATCCTCCAAAATCTTTATCCAATCAACTTTCTGTTTTTTGTTCTCCTGATCATGCAACATTCCAAGCTTTATCAAATCTTTGGATCAAAGGATTTTTTTCATCATGTAATGCAATAGCAACAAGAGAAACATTGTTAAAGAGTTTGAAATTTGAACCTCGAATTATTCATTTACAAACTCAAACAATTCCTTTGGAAACTTTCAAACAATTGATGGAAAGTAATAGCTGTAAAGTTTTAAAGCTTGGTGCAACATTTGCAACACATCCTGATGGAACAAATGCATCTTTGGATGAAATTTTGGAAGCTTCTCCAAGTGTTACAGATTATTCGTGAGTTTATTATTATATAAAATGCATGTTACAGTATCTTGTTTTTTAGTTTTCGATGTCATTCAATGACAACAAATAATCATCGCTTATCAACACTTACTCGAGAAAATAAAATTCAAAGATTAACTCTCAAATTTGTAAACGATGAATTAGAAGTTCCATCATTTCTTCAATTTTTGAAAGTATGTTTTTTTTCTTTTTCTATTTCACTTTCTACAGTATCCCTATTTTTAGAAGAATTCTGCTCCACTTTGTCAAGTCAAAATTTTCTTTGATCATAATGCAACTCCGCAATACCGTACCCAAATGAAAACTGCTTTAAGAGATTTTCAAAGCGAAATGCCAGAATATTGTGGTAAAAAATGGATTATGTGTAAAATTAAATCTCTTCCATTTTGATTTGTTCTTTTGAATGTAAAATTATTTATTTTTGATAAATATTATTACCTTGCGGGTTATTTATGTAATATATCGGTTGTATCAGATTTTTAGAAAACTTGATTTTCAATGAACAGAAAAAAGTATATATTTTTCTGCCATGAACCCTAAACTCAAAACTTAAATAATGCACTAAACATTCAAATTTTCAACTTCTAAAAAAAGCATTGGAATAAAATATACCGACAAACATAGTTTGTTGTGTGGCACAAGTTTTTCTGCTCTTCCTCGTTTTGCTTTTTTTGGCTCCGTCGATGTTTCTATTCTTTGTTTAGGATTATATGTGTTATGTGTGTCACAACTTTCTTGCCACGAAGAAAAAAACGATTCAAATCTTGCGTCCTTAATTTGCCACGGCATAAAATAGTTGAAATTAACAACAAATATTTTGTTTGTTCTACAATTATTTCATTAATATTTGCAAAGTATTAAAATGTGGAAATATTTTAATATTATTGATAATTTTGAACAATTGATAAATTGTGATAACTTAAATTATCAAAATTTTCCTTTCCCTTTTTTTATTATTAAATACATTGCAAAAAATTGTAATATGTTTTTATCACAAAAACTTATGCTAGCATGCAAATATTTAAGAATTCTTCAAATTCGGCATGGTTTCTGTCATTTACAAGAACTTTCATTTTATAACAAGTATCCCTACCAAAAAACAAGGATTCAATGGATTATAAAATTTTATTCAAATAATTCATATTTGGGTTATCATCAATATTTATGGAACAGCGGAAAAGATAATAAAAAAGTTTCAACGATATTTAAATCTATTAAGGTTTGGAAGTTCTTTGAGTTAAAAATAAAAAATCCACCGAAATATGTCAAAAGAATTTCATCAAATTTGGACTTATCCCAACTTCAACAGTTTCATACTCAAAATCAAAACACGGATTTTGTAGTTCAGTATTTACCACACACTATTAAAGAAATTAGAATAATACATGTGGATCTCAGCTTTTTAAGTTTTTTGTTTGAAAAAATGCAAAACATGAATAAAGTTGAGTAAGTTCATTATTTTTATTTGTTGTCTCAAATTAAACAGGCTTTATCAAAAAAAGAAATTGTGTCTGTTTCAAGAAATCGAAATTTAAGAAACAAATAAAATATTTTTATAAATAGCTCAAGTCTAAAAACATTTTTTAAGTTTTTTATAACATCTTCAGAAGGATAAAAAAATAATCTTCTCGGGCACGAAAAATCGAAAATTGCGGATTAATCAAAAGTAACAATCCTGTAGGTAGTGAAATGTAGCCCTGCTTATGGGTTATTTACTTTACTACTCCGCTTTTTATGCTGATTGAAAGTTTTCGAGATATTAGCAAGATATTAATATGCTAATTTTCTAGGCCCCTAAACGGCACCTTTTTATGAACTAAAACACTCCAAATTTGTTTGGATTGCCTTATCCCAATAGCTCAGCGGTAGAGCAGCTGACCGGTAATCAGTGTGTCGCAGGTTCGATTCCCGCTTGGGGATCAAACACTGTTTGAGGCGTAATTTTTCGGTTTCCATCTTTTCGGTTCTCCCTGTTATCTTTATTTGTAATACACTTCTGATTTGTTTTTTGCTTAATTTTGATGGGATAACGCTATTCCCTCTCCACACTTCTACGTCATAGGAGTTTGACTACCCCAAATAAGCTTTTTTGGGCCACGTTGAAAAATTGACTTCTCAATGCTGCTGTATAAAAAAAACATTTCAAATTAAAAGAATGAGCAGTATAAAATTGTTTTAAAAAGATGTACTGAACGAAAAAATATAAAAAAATATATAGTAGCTAAGCAATGAAGAATTTCGGATCAAAAAATCGCAAAAGCTTTTGGAATAAAGAAATCTTTTATTTGCATCTCTATAAAAAACCATACAGTTGCCGCTTTTAATATTGAATGCCGTTCAACACAAACAATATCACTAAATGTATTTTTTTTAGCTTTTTTGGAACTCTACTACATTTTGTGACTCCAAAAATATTTCAACAACTTTTGGACATAAAGAAAACTGAAAAAATAATTGAATGTTCCATTGGTATTCTGAATTTAGACTTGGAAGCCCAGAAAATTTTTGATTTCGCTGATAAATATATGGAAAAAAATGGAAATTTAACATTTTGGTTTCGGGACTTCACGTCAGCTTACCAAGAAAAATACAATAAATTGTTGGCAGGAATTGAAGAAATAAAGGAATTCCGGAAACACCAAAGTCTTCACATTTGTTCAACCACACTTAAATTTCAAATAGGTGATTATAATTCTATTTTAAAAAAACCTATTATTGTAATACTTTGAACGAATATTTTGTATTATTTCAACAGTTTTTTACATTGACTTTTTTAGAAATAAAGATCACTGTATATAAATTTAAAATTTCTACAAAAAAAATTCTTTTAATAAAAATAATACAACAACAGTAAAAAAGTCGAAATAAGATGACTAAGATTATTAATTTACAGTAATCACACCCAGAATCCTTGTTCATCCAAAAATTATATAGGTCATTTCAAAGGTCGTTTGAAGCTTTGTAAAAAAGATAAAGTTCCAACACAAATGAAGAATTTTTTGCGAAAAACACCCCAAAATTGAAATGTTGCCAAATTGGTAACTACCTAAGATTCATTTCCAATCATCGGAAGAACTTCAGCTTCTTTGCTTTCGTAAATCACAGGAATTCATAAATATTTGGATTCGACTAAAGCTTTTCCAAAAACAACTTTTACAAATTCAACTTTATCCTCTTCAGGATCATGAGCATCCAAGAGCAAAGTATCAACATCAACAGAGTTCTCCCAAATTTTAGCTTTAAGATTTCCAACTGTGATGACATCATTTTTATCAGCACTTCCTTATTCACGTATTTATCATATTAGGTGATATTACCCAATTACCGAATACCATTGCGAACTCTTTTGTATTGAGTAATTAGCGAGCTCGGCCGCCATACAATAGCAAAAATATAAAATATTTGCATATCATCTTTCACTGCTTTACTGAAGCCCCCAAGGGGTTCTGCCATAAATTCAAATCCAGCTCGGCCATTGAAATGACAAAAAAAGAAAAAAAATATTTTGAAAAGTTTGCATAATCATTCCATGAGGAGATTATAGATACAAAGACCGGTGTCATTAAAATCTCCATGAAAAATGACCAAAGATCGTAAAAATTTTTTTTTAAATTTGCATATTAGCTCCCTGAGGGGATCACCGATTTGGATACATATGCCATCTGAATCTCCATGAAAAACTGCCTATTACTCATGTATAATGTTAAAAAACTATTTTTATGAAAATTTGCATATTCATCTCCAGCTGCGATATCGAGATCACTCAGAGAGCCATTCCATCGAAATCCCTTTGAAAAACTTACTATAGATAATGTGAACTTTTTTTTTGGAATTTTGGGACTTATGACAAGAATATATTGAATTTGAAGCTCGAAATAAACCTTTAGTGAAGTTTTCGGCAAAAAAATTTATCAGACGGCATTTCTAAAAAAAAACTTTGAATTTGCTTTTTCTTTTTGTTCCTGGAACTTTTTTGTCTTGAACAGTTTATTTTGCAATTATTTTAAAATAAGCCAGTCTCACTTGACAATGGATACGGTAGTTGAAAGTTAAAGAAATCTTACAACGAAATGTTTGATCTCTTTTTTGCAAACTCTGGCGCAACAGCGTTTAACACCGATCTTTATTAAAGTTTTTTGGAATTCATTTTTTTCTTGTTTACTTTGCTTTTCTTTTTTACCTTTGTTAGATTGTCGCTTTTTAGGTATGGTTCAAATTACTTCAAAATCATTAAAAGAATATGTCATCGGAAAAGAACTTGATAGAGGGGAACAAGGTCGATTCTGTGAAGCTTCGTGTGGAAATGATTTACTTGGAGTAAAAATTTTGAACGCTGATCGAAGCGCATTTGAAGGAGTAAGGAACCATTTTTTCCTTCTCCTGATTTTTAAATACATGTTTATTTTAGGGAATTTGTAAAGAATTTCAAATCAACAAAGATTTGAATGAAAGCAATAAAATTGATCAGAGGTGTGTTATGCAAGTCTATGATTGGGCCGAACACAATGTAAGTCATTCAGTTTTTCTTTTTATCGATATTTTATTAATATTCTTTAGAAAGAAATTTATATTTTTATGGAAATGGTTCAACATGAGTCTGAAACACCATCATTTGCTGAACAAGAAGTCAAAACAATTATTAAATCGCTTATTAGTGTTGTGAAGTCTTTCCATGAACATGGAATTGCACATTGTGATTTATCCTCTGATAACATTCTCTTTCAAGCAACAGGTGATTTTAAGATCATTGATTTCGGAAAAGCTGTTAGGCTTACAGATGGTAATATTGGTATCATTTGTTTTTTATCAAATATTTTTACACTCTTTTTAGATGCTGCATACCGTAAATTTAAGATTGATGAAGATTTTCAGCAATTAAAAGCATTTCTTTCTTTTTTTATGGGAAACTCCAATTTCAATCATGAAAACGATTTCTTTAAGCGTTTAATTGATGAGAATGGTTTTCAAAGCCTTGACGAAGTTGCAGAACATTTGTAAGTTATTTGTTATTAAGCATTTACAAAATATATGTAACAAACTTTTTTTCAGTTGGCTCCAATCCTAAAAATTTGTTTTTCTATGACTGTTTATTTGTTATTCCTGATGTTGCCTTTTTGCAGTAAAACTTTGTTTTATAAAATGTATCTCTGTGGTTATTGATTTTACCTTTGTTGCAATAAAACTTGTTTTTAATAATGTCTCTCTGTGATTAATTTGCCAAAGGTTGATCTTTACCTTATTACTTACAATATAGTTGCCATATATTTGTATCTGAGCAAACAAAAGGATATTTTCATATTGATCGACCTGTTGGAAGTATGGAAGGTATGTCAAAAGTTTTACTGTATTTGTTTAATAATTGTTTTTATCTTATTTAGTACCAACAAAACATCCAACAATTACTGTATATCTGAATCTTGCACCACCTCCACTACGAAAAACTGAACCATCGCCATCAGCTTCACCAACAACCATCAAATCCATCTAGAAGTGCAACTTCAAATACTTCAACTACAAAAATTGAATATTTTGCTAATTGTGAAGAACCTGTCTCAAAATAGTGTATTGTTTTTCATCAGTATATTCAACTTACAGGTTTGGTATTATCATAGTTAGATGTAGTGATAAAGATTAACAATTTTAGAAAATCCTGTGCCTCCAAATCTTTACAAACCATATTTAAAATCAAAGAAGACCTATGATCACTTATGTCGGGCTTATGAAAAGGAAGAAAAATCGATTCAAGCTTTAACAACCTCATGGGATGAAATTTTGTTAAACAAAATATTTAAGCAAGAATTGCTCGAGAATTTGTGAATAAAAAGCTTTGAAGAGCTTATATGTCATATTTAGAAAGCAGAAATGATATGGTAAGTAATGTAGTTAGGGATACATTGGATACGGTAACTGTTGGAGAAACAGTGCTGCAAATGCAGCACATCTCTAGAAGCTTAAAGAATGAAAATACCATATTTTGTTTGCTGCTAAAAAAATGGCATTAGCTGTGACATGCATGCATTGTTGTCTTGCATATACATAGGAATACGGATTTTCAGTATCAAAGACAATTAAGAGAGAGGGTTTACCCAATTTTTGCTACAGTAACGCTAATTGTTGCTGCTGTGTATTCCAAAATGCCATGAAGTACTGCATTTCAGTGCTTTTTTTTAACTCATTGTAGTATACGGTATTTAGGATACCGTCATTTTGAGATACTGTAGTATTTAAACTACAGTATCATATCCTTGTCATTTTTACTTATTTATTTTAACTTCTTTTTTTCAGATGGTACAACGTATACTACAGTTACGGTAGATGAATTTGAACCTCTTCCACAATATTTTTCAATTCCGAAGCCAATCCTCCGATATATTATGGATACTGCACCATTTCATGTTTGGTTCAAACTTTATCAAACTTGCAAATACTTCTTTCAACAGCAACAACTTGTTCCTGTTTACAGTCTTTCAATTTGCAACTTTGATCCTCCAAAATCTTTATCCAATCAACTTTCTGTTTCTTGTTCTTCTGACCATGCAACATTCCAAGCTTTATCAAATCTTTGGATCAAAGAATTTTTTTCATCATGTAATGCAATAGCAACAAGAGAAACATTGTTAAAGAGTTTGAAATTTGAACCTCGAATTATTCATTTACAAACTCAAACAATTCCCATGGAAACTTTTAAACAATTGATGGAAACTAATAGCTGTAAAGTTTTGAAGCTTGGTGCAACATTTGCTACACATCCTGATGGAACAAATGCAACTTTGGATGAAATTTTGGAAGCTTCTCCAAGTGTTACAGATTATTCGTGAGTTTATTATTATATAAAATGCATATTACTGTTCCTGTTTTTTAGTTTTCGATGTCATGTAATGGCAACAAATAATCATCGCTTATCAACACTTACTCGAGGAAATAAAATTCAAAGATTAACTCTCAAATTTGTAAACGATGAATTAGAAGTTCCATCATTTCTTCAATTTTTGAAAGTATGTTTTTTTTCTTTTTCTATTTCTACTTTTTACAGTATCCCTATTTTTAGAAGAATTCTGCTCCACTTTGTCAACTCAAAATTTTCTTTGATCATAATGCAACTCCGCAATACCGTACCCAAATGAAAACTGCTTTAAGAGATTTTCAAAGCGAAATGCCAGAATATTGTGGTAAAAAATGGATTATGTGTTAAATTAAATCTCTTCCATTTTGATTTGTTCTTTTGAATGTAAAATTATTTATTTATTTTTGATAAATATTATTACCTTGCGGGTTATTTATTTTTATATTGGTTGTATCACATTTTCATAAAATGTTGTAATTAAATAAGATTCGTATATTATTCTTTATTATGGTTTTTAGATCAGATGTATAAAATATAGTATCAACAAAGAACTTTTGTATTTGATAAAGAAAAATTACAATGGAAACAAGCATTAAAGGGAGCGGAACATTTGGTGCTTTTTCATTTCTTTAACTTTTTTTTCGTTGAAGATACCTAAAATAAGAAAAAAATAAAGATGCGTCTTTAATTTTTTTCTTATTTTCGTTGTAAAAAAATCGTATTTTCGGTGTAAGGAAGTTCATCAAAATAACCATGATAAAAAAATCAGTTTTTTTCATTTTTTTGGGTATGCCATCCAAATTTTTTTGCTATGAATAGAATAAAAGGATAAAACCCGATTGCTACAGCATTTTTCTCACTGCACAAATTATGATCAAAGGTTCAGAGCGAGAGAGTTGAATTTTGGAATGAGATTCTTTAAAAAGATAAACAGTGCAATGGTCAAAGAAAAAAAATGAATGACTATGACAAATCGAACTTCAAGTTTTAACAAAAATAGACTCATTTTTGTTTTTAATCGCAAAATCATTTTTTTGCTGTTGTTGTTATTTTTTGCTTTCTCAAAACAGTTATTCTTGTTGCTGTTGTTGGCAAAATCTGTTCATTTCAGTTAAAATTGTTATTTTAGTAAAATGGAAGTAAGTTTAATTATTACTGTTGAAAAAAACACATTTAAAGTATTTTTACAATTTAGAATCCTCCTCAAAAACGATAGCCTTGATAGCAAAAGATAAAAATGGAAAAATACAATTCCAAGGAAGATGCAAATTTATGATAAATTCTGTCTCTAAATTGATACTTGTTGAACCCTTGATTGAAGGTATTCGATTTTTGTTATTTTAATTTTGGTTTATTAGTTTGATTTTAGAATTTAAACTTATTTCTGCTTTATTTGATTGGAAATTTGTTGCACAAAAGGAAATATAAATATAAATTTGCATAATTTAGCTACAGTAAAACCCAATTATAGAACATTTTATTTATTTTTTCGCCCATTGAATCCCAAGATTTCGCATTGGTTTTTAAAAATGATGAAAGTCGTTGCCAAAAATTTTATGATATTTTGATAAAGGAAGGGGTACGGTATTACTGTTTAAAAACAAGTTTTAAATTTTATTTTAGGTTAACACCTGCAAAAAAGATTTAATAGAACACAGATTTTTGCCTCCATTGTTTAAAGAAATTTCTGAAAGTCATGAATCAAGTTTAGCAGAAATTTTAGGTGCTTGGATTGAATTACTTGATAATGAAGAAAGGAAAAAATTTGTTCAACTTTTAATGAATCATCATATTTTTGATACTGTTTGTAAAATTATTTATTTATTTTTGATAAATATTATTACCTTGCGGGTTATTTATTTTTATATTGGTTGTATCACATTTTTAGAAAACTTGATTTTCAATGAATAAAAAAGGTATTATACTTTTGTGCCAAGAACCTCAAACTCAAAAATTAAATTAAGCACTTAACATTCAAATTTTCAACTTCTCACAATGATTCATTTAGGAAAAAAGCCTTGGAATAAAATATACCGACAAACATGTTGTGTGGCACAAGTTTTTCTGCTCTTCCTCGTTTTGCTTTTTCTGGCTCCGTCGATGTTTCTTTTCTTCGTTTAGGATTATATGTGTTATGTGTGTCACAACTTTCTTGCCACGAAGAAAAAAACGATTCAAATCTTGCGTCCTTAATTTGCCACGGCATAAAATAGTTGAAATTAACAACAAATATTTTGTTTGTTCTACAATTATTTCATTAATATTTGCAAAGTATTAAAATGTGGAAATATTTTAATATTACTGATAATTTTGAACAATTGATAAATTCTGATAACTTAAATTATCAAAATTTTCCTTTCCCTTTTTTTATTATTAAATACATTGCAAAAAATTGTAATATGTTTTTATCACAAAAACTTATGCTAGCATGCAAATATTTAAGAATTCTTCAAATTCGGCATGGTTTCTGTCATTTACAAGAACTTTCATTTTATAACAGTCATCCCTATCAAAAAACAAGAATTCAATGGATTATTAAATTTTATTCAAATAATTCATATTTGGGTTATCATGAATATTTATGGAACAGCGGAAAAGATAATAAAAAAGTTTCAACGATATTTAAATCCATAAAGGTTTGGAAGTTATTTGAGTTGAAAATAGAAAATCCGCCGAAATATGTGCAACAATTTTTATCAAATTTGGATTTGACTCAACTTCAACAATTTCATACTGAATGGAAAAACACGGATTTTATAGTTCAGTATTTGCCAAACACGATCAAAGAAATTAGAATAGTACATGTGGATCTCAGCTTTTTAAGTTTTTTGTTTGAAAATATGCAAAACATGAATAAATTTAAGTAAGTTTATTATTTTTTCTGTTTCGCGTGACACAAAACAGGATTTATTAAAGAAATTTTTTGTATTTCAAAAAATTAAAATTTAAAAAACACTTTGAACATCTTTATAAATGGCTTAATTTTAAAAGCATTGTTTTAGTTTTTTTAACATCTTCAAAAGGATAAAAAATTAATTTTATCGGGCACGAAAAAAATCGAAAATTGCAGGTTTAACAAAAGCATGAAATTAGAAGTGGTTTACAATTTTATAGAGCTGAAGTTGGGCCCTTTTTATGGGCTATTTACTACATTATTTCATTTTTTCTGTTTATAGAAAGTTTTTGAGACAATATTTTATTGGCAAATTTCTAAAACTTGCAAATAGAAAATAACACTGGTCAATATGGTGTTTTAGTTCTTTCATTCGAGCTTACTTATTGTGCAATAATTTGCATAAAAAGGTCTTTTGTTCGAGCTCGAAAATTAAAAAGTATAATGCCGCTTTAGATTTTTAATGCCGTTAAACACAAACAATATCACTTAATGTATATTTTAGCTTTTTCGGAACTCAGCTACATTTTGTAACTCCAGAAATGTTTCAACAACTTTTGGAAATAAAGAAAACTGAAAAAATGATTGAATGTTCCATTGGTATTCTGAATTTAGACTTGGAAGCCCAGAAAATTTTTGATTTCGCTGAAAAATATATGAAAAAAAGTGGAAATTTAACATTCTGGTTTTGGGACTTCACATCAGCTTACCAGGAAAAATACAATAAATTGTTGACTGGAATTGAAGAAATAAAGGAAGTCCGGAAGCACCAAAGTCTTCAAATTTGTTCAATCACACTTAAATTTCAAATAGGTGATTATGATTCTATTTTTAAAGGACCTATTATTGTAACACTTTGAACAGATATTTTGTCATCTTTTATTATTTATATTTTTATAATATACCAATGTCAACATTTTTTACTTAAACTTTTTTAGAAATAAAGATTACTGTATATTTATTTAAAATTTCTGTGCTAAAAATTTTTTAAATAAAAAATACAACAACATAAACAAGTTGAAATAAGATGATTAATATTATTCATTTACAGTAATCACAGCCAATAATATTGTTCACTCAAAAAGTTTATAGGTCATTTCAAAGGTTGTACGACGCTTTGTATAAAAGATATAAGTTCCAACATCAATGGCGAAAAACACCCTAAAATTGAAATGTTGCCAAAATGGTAACAACCTATACCCGAGTGTTAAATTACCCACAAAGAGCTCTAACAGACTTAATTTCATCGAAAAAACTAAAAAATGACAATATTTTTTTGTGTTGATATTAAAAAACCTAGGCTTGAAGCCTAATAATTACTTGGAAAAATGAGTTTAGTTTTCGTGATTATGTTAATAAAACATTTTTTTTTATTTCACAAAACCCTTTTGATGGAATTGTTTATAGTATAATTTATTAACATTTTTTTGTCTCCACAAACAGTCAAAAAGGATGGTTAAGAAAGAAGAGACTGTAAAAGATCAAAAGCATGTGGATGGTGGGGAATAGAAAAAAATCATTACAGATTATTGGCTTGACCTAGATTTTTTTGTAATAACAACTAATAAACAGAAATGAAGATTATTATTGCTTAATAAATTGCTAAAATTTTTTTTATTCAATTAAAAAATTGGTTCTTTTCAAAAAAGTTTTGTTATCCGTTATCCCTGATTATACAAATTATTTTGTTTCTATTTAATGATGCCAGAAGAAACATTACCAAAAGATTATATTAATAAAGAAGCTACTCAACAAGTAAAATATTTTACTTTTAAATTTAATAAAATTTGAATATTTAGGCTGAATTCATTAAAGTTTATCCCGAATTTGATGGAAGAGGACTTTTAATTGCCATTCTTGATACTGGAGTTGATTTAAGTTTTGATGGAATGCAAAAAACTTCAACCGGACTTCCAAAAGTGATTGATAGTTTTGATTTTACTGGTGCAGGGAATGTTGATACTTCTGTTGTAAAAGTTGCTAGGACTGATAATGTCATAGAAGGATTAACTGGTCGATTGTTGAAGGTTGGATATTTTAGAATATTTGTATTATGGGATTTCATAAAATTAGAGATTTAGATTCCTTCAACATGGAAAAATCCATCAGGTCAATGGCATTTGGGAATAAAATCCATTTATGAATTATGTTCCGGTGCAGTTTTAGAAAATATAATTGTGAGTTTACTTATTTTAAAAAATTGCACCAGCTGAGAGAGTTCTTCAATGCAAATTTCTTAAAAATTGATATTTTCATAATAAACTTTATGCAAATTTTTAATTTGAAGCTTTAAAAGGTGGAAGAAATCCTATATAAACTTTTTTTGGGTCATTTTTATTTTTGCAGAGTTCCACCCATAACGATTTTTTTCCAAATCCTCAAAAATCAAAGCCCAGCCCGTGGAAAAAAAAGAGTCCATCCCGATCGGATTTGGCCAGATCCGCTGCCTTGTTTAGTCCTATATTAACTTCGTTCCTAAAATATCTAAATTGTCAAAAAATCTGATAGGACAAGTACCGGAAAACCTGACTAAAACTAAATTGTTTTCAAAAAATACATGCCTGCAGCATGGATCCTATAAATATGATTAATTCCAAGGTTTTTTCAGAAAAAAAGAAAAGAATCAATTTTGCAACAAAACGAATCCCTCGAATTCGATAGAAGTAACAAAAAGAATTCCGATGCATTCATGGAATATTTAAAAACGACCGAAGTTTTGTCAAAAGATTCATTGGTTGCAGATTGTATTGTTTGGTTTAATGGTGAAAAATGGCAAGCTTGCATTGATACATCCTTTGTTGGAGATTTAGAAAATGTTAAAGTTTTGGCAAATTATAATGATGGCCATGAACATGACACAATTATGGATATTTTGAGTTATTGCATCAAAATTCATGATAATGGAAATTTATTAGATATAATTACTGCATTCGACGATCATGGCAGTGGTGTTGCTCAAGTTGCTGCAGCTTGCTTCCAAGATAAACCAGAAAGAAATGGATTAGCCCCTGGGGCACAAATTATTTCCATGACAGTTACTGATAGCCGAAATGATAATCATGTAAATCATAGTGCTTTAAAAAAAGCTGTAAGTTTCTTAAAGAGATTGTTGGAGATAATAGTGGTCCTGTTTATTCTTCACTTTTAAGAAGGTGTTCTTCAATGCAAAATATTTTTATGGTTGGTTCTTCGTCCTTGAAAAACATTTACAACGTTGCATGGCATTCCTCAAGAGGACCAAATATTTTTGGTGATCGTGGAATTTGTTTTATTGCCCCAGGGCATGCAATTCTGTCTACTCCTGAATGTTATGGTCAAAAACCACAATTACACGGAGGAACATCTTTTGCTGCCCCAAATGCCGCAGGGTCAATTGCGTGTTTGATTTCGGCTTTGAAAAACAATGCCATCGAATATTCGCCATCAATTATAAAATTTGCATTATCCAAAACTACCCGTTTACCTGAAAGTGGCAATGAATTATCATATGGACATGGAATTATTCAAATTTTAGCTGCATTTAAATTTCTTAAAAGTTCAGATTTTTCAAAACTTTTTCAAAGCTGTAATCAACGAATAAAACTTTTGAATGAAGAAAAAACTGGAATTTTTGTTAAACTTGATGGCAAAGGTCAAAAAAATATCAAAGAAAAATATACTGTAGAAATTTTGAATCACTTGAATCCCACCGAAAATGTTGAATTACAACTAACAAAAAAAGCTCAAAAATTTATTAGATGTTCAAATGCCAAAAATGGATCATTCAATGTAGAATTAAATTTAAAATCCTTTAAACCTGGAACAATTACTTATGCAGAAATTAATGGAATTAATACAGAACATTCTGGAAGCACTTTTTATCTTCCAATTACTGTAATTAAACCAGCAAAAATCACAAAAGAAGACAACTACCGTATCCAAAAAGAGATAACGCTAAACTTGGATAAACCATATCGGCTATTTATTTTGCCCCCAGAGAAAAGTCATCAATGCATTGTCAAAATTACAGCTTTAGAAGAAAAAATTTCAACCATTGTTCATATTAATCATGCCATTGAAGATTTAGAAGTTGATCATACAAAAGCAAAATGGCTTACCTTCAACAAACTCACTAAAACTCAAACCCATTTCATCAAAGTAAAGTCAAAAAGTATACATGAAATTTTTTTCCGTTTGGCTTCTGCAGATGCAAATTTACAATCTGCAAAATTCAAAATTGAAATTGATTTTTATGGAATTCTTCAAAAAGTACCAAAACCTGATGAAAGCAAAAATAATGTTTTAACAATTACTAATAATTTGGCACCTTTAACAGCAACATTAACATTGAATTTCAAAAAAATTTCTTACAATTTTTTGCCCGAAAATGTCAGCGCTGAAAAGGTTTTGCATTCCTATGATAGTGAAAAAACGGATTATTTAAAGTTGACTTATTTTTTTACACGTTAGTTTTTCTATTTTTTGTTGAAATATAAGATTTTTATTTTTAGTTACAAAAGAAACAAAATGTTCATTTCAAATGAATCATTATAAAGAATTTCCAATTCTTCGAGCCCAAGTTTTTACAGAATCAAAGAAATTTATTCATGGCTTTTATTCGACTTATGAAGATGTGGTGAGTTTATTTTCCCTTAAAAATCAAAGAGGTTTACCTAAAATATGGCATTTTGAGAAATGAAAAAATGCAATGAAATTTCAGAAGATCTATCATTCTTGTGTTGCTTTTTTTGATTTCGCTAGAAAGTTCGCGAAGCTGGAAGAAATTGAAATTCAGGAACTTTCGCTTTTTTCACTTGTTTAAAAAGTTAGAATAAAGCGAAAGTCCCTGATTTTCAATAACTTTAACCTTCGCGAACTTTCTTGCGAAATCAAAATAAGCAGAAAGTGAAGCATCTCGTTTAAATTTCTGTTTTTTTACACATCTTGAATTGCCTAAGGCAAATTAGGATATGCAAATTTTACAAAAACTTCAAAATAATCAAACCAAACTGTTACCTTAATTAATTTAAGATCACAAAATTTTTCATTTTATGATCATGGATTAATTAAATATATTTTAAGGGAGCAAATTACAATTCCGGAATTAATAAATTTATTTTGAGTTACTGTTTTTTTCGAATAATAAATAATTGTAGCTTTTACCTTCTTTGTAGATACCATATAACTATAGTTTTATCGAACTTATTAGAGGACATTAGATATCATTAATCAATTTTTGTAACTCCCTAAAATTATTAACTAATTGCCAATATTCTAATTATAAAATAAATTTCAGTTAACATTATTACCTGGTAAATATTCAATAATTGCATATGCTTTTTCTTCTCCTCCATCATCTGACATCAACAATAATAATTATATCCCACCAACAGGAGAATTACCTTTTATTACTTTAACAATGGAACTCCAAGAACCTTTTACTTCTCAAATCAATAATATTTCATCTAATAACAATGATTCCAAAAATTACAACAAAATCGAAATTAGAGAATATCAAATTAATTTTCCTAAAATTCCAGAAGAAAAATTCCAGAATCCCTTGCCATCAGATATTACTCTCCATGGCTTCTTGAATGTTAGCAATAAAAATTTGAATATGACTATATCAATTCAACAACAGTACACTTTTTGCAACAATAATAATAATCAAAAAGTGATTAATGATTCAAGCTTTGATATTGAAGAATGGCCATCCTTAACACAATCATTTAAAGAAATATCCGTAAATCCAAAAAATCCTAAAAAGAATGCCTTAAATTATAAACTTGCTGCAACAAAATTACCTCCAAGCAATCCGATCCCAAAAAATTTGAATAAAGTCCAAAAGGACCTAATTCAAGCCTGTAGGGATTTTCTTCAAATATCTAATTCTCATGGAAAAGAAATCATTGAAATTGAAAATGCCATCGCCTCAGGGCATTTTGGAATTGCACTTTTGCGAATGAATGATTTGTCAACAAAAAATCAAACAAATCCTAATTTTAAGTTTATCGATTTGGCAATTATTAAAGTAAGTTTATTTTGCATGAATTACTGTATTTTTATTGATTTATTATATTTTAGTTGTTGAAACATTTAAAATGGAATCATTTGGTTGCAGCTCATCAAAATGCTTTACTTGATCGACATCGAGATTATTATCGTTTACTGTAATTATTTTTGTTGTACAAAATTGCGAAATCTATTTTTTTTGTTATTTCTAATATGTATTTTGAATACTGTAGCAAAATTTTTGTATTTTTTGCTTTTTTTTATTACAAAATGTGATCACATACATGTTTATCTGTATTGTAGAATGAAATAAATTATGCAAAATTTTTATCACTGATTGGGTCAGATAAATTTACAAAAAAATAATGTTTTCAGAGAACACTTAATTTTCTCATTTTTATGCTTAAATAATTCCCCAAGAGAAATTTTTTAGGTTTTTTTGACAAGAAAAGCAGTGATTGACAGTTTATTCAAATTTTGCAAGAACACACAAACACTTGAATATACCTCGGAGGACATCATTTGCAAAAAATGTGACAGAAAAAGGTCACAAAAATCTAAGTTTTGTTTTAGATTTTACATCAATCGTGATTTTTGAGATTCGACATTTTCAAACTTATTTGAAAAAACTTTTACAAAATTATGAATTATTCAAATCGTTTAAATATTTCTCCTCCAGTACTTACACCACATCCAAATAAAATTTATACTTTTAAAAGTCCACGTCGTCAATATTTTTCGATTTCCTTTACCATCATTAAATATATTTATACCTCTTCATCTTCTGGAAAAGCTTGGAAAAAATTAATTCAAACATGCAAATATTTTTTCTTGAAATATCCAATGATTCCTGTTCAATGTATAGATATTTTTAATAATAATAACAGATTTGTAGCTGACAATGAAGTTATTTACTACATGGAAAATGTTCCAAAATTTTGGTTGTTTGATAAATTTATAGCAAATTGTCCACTTCATTTTCCTATATTTGCATCTCCGACTTTATTTATTTCTCCTCCAGTACTTACACCACATCCAAATAAGATTTATACTTTTAAAAGTCCACTTCGTCAATATTTTTGTTTGATAAATTTATAGCAAATTGTCCACTTCATTTTCCTATATTTGCATCTCCGACTTTATTTATTTCTCCTCCAGTACTTACACCACATCCAAATAAGATTTATACTTTTAAAAGTCCACTTCGTCAATATTTTTCAATTTCATTTACCATTATTAAATATATTTATACCTCTCCATCTTCTGGAAAAGCTTGGAAAAAATTAATTCAAACATGCAAATATTTTTTCTTGAAATATCCAATGATTCCTGTTCAATGTATAGATATTTTTAATAATAATAACAGATTTGTAGCTGACAATGAAGTTATTTACTACATGGAAAATGTTCCAAAATTTTGGTTGTTTGATAAATTTATAGCAAATTGTCCACTTCATTTTCCTATATTTGCATCTCCGACTTTAATCTTATCAACTTTAATTTCAAAAATAACAAAATTCGAGCCTCAATATATTAGTATTGTCCAACAAACGTTGCTCTGGGATGAATTTAAATTTCTTACTTCTAAATGTGACCCAAAAATTTTGTATATATACAATTGTCGCATTATATATTCTAATGGCATTACAGTAACCTGTGACAAACTTCTTGAAAATTTTACTGCTTTGGAAGAGGTAAATCTGTAAGTTTATTTTTAATGTCAAATCAATAAATTTGCATATTTTTTTATGCAAATTTATTAATTTTTTTAGGTAAATCTGTAAGTTTGTTTTTAATGTCAAAAATCAATAAATTTGCATATTTTTTTCTTCAGATGTTGTCGCCCTGAATCATTCGATGCAAATACGGTAAAAAGACTTGTAAAAATTCTTACAAATCTCAAAAATTTGCGTATCTTTTTTCTAAATTATCTCTCTGAAGCTTTTGATTTTTCTTCATTCACTGATTTTTTAATGGTTCAGTTTTAATTATTAAATGTTTAATCAAAGATAATTACTTAAATTATTTAGAAAAATGAAACGGTATCTGTTAATCTATATTATCATAATCCATTATCAGCGACATACAAATGTATCCTCGAATCATTCATTGATTACATTATTGCAAATCCACCAAAGAAAATGCCAAAGATTTTATTTCCAAATTTGAACAGTGAAAAATTTAATACGTATATGTATATGTATTACAATAGTTTTAAAGCTATTCATTAAATTAAATCAATTATAACATTGATTTTGTTGTTCAAATTTTTGTTATTCTAAATCTATATACTGTACTTTTGTTTATTGTGGAAAAAACTTTGTCATGACTTCTTTAATTATAATACTTTATAAAATAGAACTTTATTTTAAACTGCGCTGACAATGTCAATTAAACATATGCAGTAGGGTTGCTGCGGCTCCAAATCGAAATATCAATTTTGATTTCGTTATTTCCATTTCCGTTTTTTGTCCGAAATTTGAAATCAAAATTTTTAATCAAACAAATAAGCTAAAAGAAGAGCTAAAGAGTCGTTGAAAAGGTTACATCATTTATGGATGTAAATAGACATAAAAAGCCTTTAACAGAAGATTTAAGAACTTTAAAAATTTTTGATGACAAAAAATTTCGTTTTGATTTCGATTTCGATCAAACTGAAAATTATATATTTTGATTTTTCAAACTTTTCAATTTCACAGAGCCCAGTCAAGGAGTTTCCTCTGAAGAGTAAAACAGTAGTAAAAAATTGAAATAATTAATGATTACTTAGTTTTTTAGTTTTTATTCTTCTCGTATATCGTTGTTTTTTCGAAAGAATTTTCATAGAAGAATTCAAATTTTTTCTCAAACCTCTTTGTTTGTGTCTTTTCAATCACAAATTCTTTTAGGGCAAAATGTGCTTACAAAACAATTTTTTATGATTAACTCTTTAGAGATGTATTTAAGTGTTTGTGTCATTAAAAATTCATTAATCAAAAAATTTCTTGTTTTATTTATTGTTGTTCCGAAAAAATTTGAACAAAAACATAAAAATTGTGACCTTAAAATTATTATCTTCTTCATTCACCAGTATAAATATTCTTATTTTATTTTCGAGAAATATGTTCAACCAATTAGCTTTTCGGAAGACATTTTTATTTTATCTCAAAACTACAGCAAAACCAAAAACATTATTAAAATTAATGCAAATTTCCAAATTTTTCTGCTTTAAAGAATTTCCATTTATTGTTGTTGAGGATCTTATAATTAAAGACGATAAATGGATTTTCAATGAATTAGGCTCTAAAGAAGACAAATCAATAGATGATAAAGAAATCCTCTCAAAAAAGTATTGGATTACTAAATATCTAAGCCTATTTCAACCAGATGGAGTACAAAAGCTTTTTCAAAAAGTTGCTTTTTGTGAAGTTAATTTTTTGAGTCTTCATGAACAAATTATTACTTTGAACGAATTTAAATTTCTTATAAGTGGAACTAACATTATAGTTGATTTGAGGGAAACAAATGTAACAGAGGAAAATGGTATGATTGTTCCAGTTGAAACAATTTTAAAATGTTTGTCATCTGCAAAATTATTTAATTTGTAAGTTTTTTTTAAAAAACTCTTACAAAAGCGAAAATGGCTATATGAAGGGAATGTCGGGAACAAACAAAAAATGCTGCGAGTCTCGACGCGAAAAACTAACACTTCAAAATCAATTAATTCAGATGGCACATTTCTGATTTTTTTGCCAGTTAGAAAATGGTATTTTTAGTCTTATATAAGATATGATCATTTTTGTTACCATCTTTTGAATCATGAATCGAACACAAATAGTTGAAAGTCAGCTTATGCAAATTTTTAAAATGCAAACTACCACCGCCTGCAAAATCAAAGCAAGCGGTGGCTTACGTAATTTTTTTAATCCCTGATATTCAAGTTTCTGACAGCCAGATTCTTTTTGTTGAGGGAAATCCGTACAAATCTGTTTTCGTTGCAGGACCAAAAAAAGGAAAAAGTGCATAAATTTTCGCCTTTTTTGACTCCAATCTTTTTAAATTTTCGTGTCGGGAATAGGCAATTTTAATTGCCTGCCCTTCGCATTCCTATTTTGAATACCAAAATTCAGAAGAATATTTTTTAGCAAATTTAATGAAGAAACTTCTTTGACAATGACAGCAAAATCTACGAAAAATGTTATTGAAGCATTAAAAATCTCCAAATTTAAATTTTTACTTTGGCAGAACTTCCGGAAACTTTTGATTTTGAAGCATTTTGCAAATATTTAAATGTAATCTTATGTTATAAGAATTATAAAAATACATATGTATTTAACTTTTTCAGGATGAAAGGCCACAAAAACAATACCACTGTCTCCAATTTCATGATTCATGTTCTGATGAATACAATCAAAAACTTCAAACTTATGTAAATAAAATGCTTACGGAAGGCTTTGAAAAACATTTTCCATTTGTAGTTTATTTTCGTGGTCAAGATCCTTTAACCTATATAAATTTATATGACAAAGTTTGTTGGTATTTGGGCATATTTCCAGGAACGGAAAAGTAATGACTTCATTGATAATACATTCACTTTCTCTACTTTTTAATGTTTAAACTCCATTGTATGCAAATTTGTAGTGCAGTTTTATTATGTTTGTCTTTTAATAAATTCGTTTTTATTTGGATTTTGTCAAAGAAAAATTCGACAAAAAAAGTTGACTTTTTGATATTTTTTTAATTCTCTGACGTATTTTTTCGTTAAATTTCCTTGAAAATCAGGGTCTTTTTCCATTGTTCTCTCTTGCCTGATTATCAGGAAAATTCAAACAAATAAAAATCGTTAGAGAAATAAAAAATATCAAAGGTTCCGCCTTCTTTAAATTTTTTTGGCTGTGTAAATAACTGTTTTTGAAAACTCAATAAATCGGAAAATCTCACGATTTTTTTTATTGACCGAGAAATTTTAATAAACTTAAGTTGTTTTTTATTTGTTGCAGTTTAGTAGTTTCAAACAAACAAAAAAATTGTGTGTACTTTGAATTGACAGTTAAATAAGCAATATTTGTTTGTTTTCTTCCAAAAAAAAGGTTGAAACAACAGAAATTTTTCTTTCTTTTAAAAAAAACACACACAATGAAAGAGTTGTTTTCCGAAAAAATAGTTTTTTTTTTCACATTTTACAACAGCAGCAAAATTTTGCTATTGTAAAATGTTAATTGTTACGCAAAAACCTAAAAATCTTTGGCTCATTGGAATTTTTGATTATTTTGCTTTTGCGGTTGAAATTTCGACCAAAAACGAATATTTAATTTATCGAAAAGATATTTTTGTCGTTGGAGAATGGGAAATATTTTGTAAGACAGGATTTCAAAAAATTAATTCGAAATGGAAATGTTTATATCCCCATGACGATCAAAATTTGCCACTTGCTGCTGGAATTAACAATAAAAAGTTGTGGTTGCTGTTATACGGTGTTGTGAGTTTTAAATTTGCATAATTATTTTACAAGGACATTTTTTCGATTAATTTTTTGAACACACATTTTTGTAAACTGTTTTTGGCCGGGTACCGGTCAGTTTGCTTTAATCTTTTGCCGACAGCCAAAGAAAATAAACATCAAAAGATCAAAGAGTTTTGCCTAAAGCGGTAAAAGATCAAAGAATTTTGAAAAAATTTTGAGAAGGCATATGCCCCAATACCATCCCCATAAAAGCCCTGAGGCTATAAAAATACGTTATTTCTAGCAAACAAACTCGCCAATTCCTCGGGGGAGATCACAAATAATAAATCGATACCAAATTATTTCCATCGATCTCGCAACAGGCAAACTTCAATCCTATAAAATTTTGAACTTCCATAATTTTATGGAACCATGGGATTTCCGGTGTTCATTATTTTGTTCAAAATGTTTTAATCTTCAAATTATTCAATCTATTGATTATGTTCAAAATCTTGCATCTGACGAACACCGATTTATTGTTGCCCCAAATCGACTATGGCTTGCTATTTTTGGTCATGTTCCATTTAATGCAAATAATTTTTATTTTGATATTAATGATGCCCAAAAAACATGCAAATTTGGTGATTTAAATGAAAATTTTATTGAAACAAAATCAATTTGGACAATGTATCTTTCTGCCGGGAATGAAAGGAGTGCCGAAATGCCATTTATTTGTTTACGATCTGGTGGAAGATCTGCCACAGATTTTGTTGTCATTGATGAATTTGAATATGAAACTTTATCAACTGATTTTTCAACATTTTTTCGTGACCAAAATGGACAACTTTTTTATTTATCAAAAAACTTGATAAATTCCATCGAAAGTGATATCCTTGTTTTGATTAAACTTGTTTTTGATTATGAACAAAAAATTGTTAGGTAAAACAAAAATTTGCATAATTTTATATTACTGTATGATTTAGGTTCAAAGATATTTCAACATTTCATGGTGTCGCAGATCTTTCATATCCTTCTGATACTTCGATTTTTATCGATAAAAATATTATTGTTTTTCAAAATGAAACAAATATTTTTACAGTAATCAATCGAGTATTAACACTTTCAGAAATTGCATATTTGACAATTTCAAAAATTCCACCACCAATTAAAGAAAAAAGATTTTCAAAAATTTTTAACGATTTATTCAAGAAAAATGAAATGCCTGTTTTTAATCCCAAAAAACATGGTTCTTGGATGTCAGAAAAATGTTTGCATAGATTTTTTGGAATTCCTTCAAATATTAAAATACGTCATAATTAAGTGAATGTTTATTAAAATATTTTTATTTAAATAAAATACTTTAATTTAACATTAAAATATAAAAGACGAATACAAAAACAGAAAACGAGAAATTAATATTGCTTGAACTCAAATATTGATATTCCATGAGAAATTCACTTTTTGCCGAAAAATAAATATAAAACGACATTCCACAAATAACTTTTTCTGAACCAAAACCTTGAAGTCTAAAAACATGCAAATTTTTAAATGCCAATTTTAGATTAAATAACATACGTATAATTTATGCCATTATGGGCATCTTCTAAAAATACATCTGTTCCAGAACCAGCAAAATATTTTAAATTAAATTTAACAAAACTACAACCACTGCCAATTCCGGCCGGAATTGAAGATCCTATTATTCTTGAATAATTTGATGAATCGCAATATCCATTGTAACACGGGGAAGCAATTATACCTTTTTGTCCTTCAAAATTCCTTCGTAGTCCATCTTTAAAAATGAATAAATTAATTAAATATTCTTTTAATTCAAATTTTTTACCGCCTCCAGCAAGCAATGATAAATAACTATTTGCTGGAAGAATAATACTTAAAGCAGGCGTATTAGTATCAAGATTTTGCCATAAATGTGCGTCTTCTTTTCTTAAAAAAATTGTTAATATCATTGTGCAGAAAACTGCAGTTTATGTATTTATTATTTCCTGATTTTCAGGATTTGTACAGCACAAACGTAATAATCAGGATCTTTCTATCGAGGGAAATTCTTTGAAATCAATTTTCGCTACGAGACCCAGATAAATTCTAATAATGACCCCTGCTAAGCCAATGAAAAAATTTTGATAATTTTTTTAGCTTTTTGCATGATTTATGATTAGTTTTTTAAGCTAATTTAGATGTTTTGGTCTCCCAATCCTTTATCTCACGGTGCCAAATTGATGCCAATAGAGATTTTTTGGTTTTTTCTTCACAGATGAGCTAAAATAAGCATGTTTAACAACCCTTGATAGCTAGTTTCTTCATATCATGTCGTATGCAAATTTTTTCATAGGTGGCTCTATATTTAAGAGCAAGCAATTTTTAACATTTATTACTGTAGAAATATTACCAGAAGGGCGTTTTAGGTAATTTTGTGGGTTTATAGGTTTTTTGGCATGCTGAATCCGAATCTAAAATCCATATGTTTTTATCTTTACTCATAATCTCAATATCTGCATATTCTGGGGTGGCTCTAAATTTAAGAGGAGCACTGTAAAATTTACAATTTTAAAAGTCCCCGTCGTCAATATTTTTCAATTTCATTTACCATCATTAAATATATTTATACCTCTCCATCTTCTGGAAAAGCTTGGAAAAAATTAATTCAAACATGCAAATATTTTTTCTTAAAATACCCAATGATTCCTATTCAATGTTTAGATATTTTTAATAATAACAGATTTGTAGCTGACAATGAAGTTATTTACTACATGAGAAATGTTCCAGAATTCTGGGTTTTTGATAAATTTGTAGCAAATTGTCCATCTCATTTCCCGATATTTGCATCTCCGACTTTAATCTTATCAACTTTAATTTCAAAAATAACGAAATTTGAGCCTCGGCATATTAGTATTGCCCAACAAACGTTGCTCTGGGATGAATTTAAATTTCTTACTTCCAAATGTGACCCAAAAATATTGTATATATACAATTGTCGCATTATATATTCTGATGGTAATACAGTAACCTGTGACAAACTTCTTGAAAATTTTTCTGCTTTAGAAGAAGTAAATTTGTAAGTTTATTTTTAATGTCAAATATCAATAAATTTGCATATTTTTTTATGCAAATTTATTGGTTTTTTAAGTTAAATCTGTAAGTTTGTTTTTAATGTCAATTTGCATATTTACTTATTTAGATGCTGTCACCCTGAATCATTCGATGCAAACACGGTAAAAAGACTCGTGAAAATTCTTTCAGATCTCAAAAATTTGCGTATCTTTTTTCTAAATTATCTCTCCGAAGCTTTTGATTTTTCTTCATTCACTGATTTTTTAATGGTTTGGGTTTATTTAATAAATATTAAATCAAAAATAATCACTTAAATTATTTAGAAAAATGAAACGGTATCTGTAAATCTGTATTATCATGTTTCATTATCAGCGACATACAAATGTATCCTCGAATCATTCATTGATTACATTATTGCAAATCCACCAAAGAAAATGCCAAAGATTTTATTTCCAAATTTGAACAGTGAAAAATTTAATACGTATATGTATATGTATTACAATAGTTTTAAAGCTATTCATTAAATTCAATTATAACATTGATTTTGTCGTTCTGATTATTGTTATTCAAAATCTATATACTGTACTTTTGTTTATTGTGGAAAAATATTTGTCATGACCTTCTTAATTTAATTTAATTTAATTTATTTATTGAACGTTCAAACAATATTTAAAACACACAAATGAAATAAACAATGTTCGAAGCAGACATTTTTAATAAAATATGAAAAAATTTAATTTAAGATTTAAAATTTGAAAAACAAAAATGAAAAAATATTAATTAATTATTCAATTAATTAATAACAAGTTTATAGAGGGTATAGAAGTAAAAAGAAAGTCCAGTGTTTGATATAGAGTGAATAATTGAAGCATTTGTTGCAATAGTATATAAAGGTAATTTTTTACAAAGGGAGCATTATTAAAGAAATTGTTTTAGGTAATTTCAAATGAAGATGGAAAAAAAGTGTGTGCCGGCAAACACACTTTTATCAGAAAAATTTAAAAATTCCCCAGTAATGAGGAGTACGAAAAATTTTTTGAAAAACCAAAACGTTCCCTTTAATAGAATAATTGAAATTTACGATTCTACAATATGATATGAAGTGACCGAATATACGATAATTTGAAGGGTTAAAGAAAATGATAAGGTAATAAAGAAAAATTATGATGATAACTGGTTTGAAATTGAGAATTTTCAATTAAGAATTTAGGTAATTATGTGAAAGAATTGTGATTTTAGAAAAAAAATAATATTTTCAATGAAAGTAAAAAATGATTGCTAGAGATAAAAGATGTTAGAGAATTAAATAAATTTACTTGCAATCATTTTTAAGGATTAATTTTATATTTCAAGAGTTTACCTTTTGAAGAAAGGAAAATTTCATTTTTGTAATAAACAACAGGGATGTTTTTCTTTCGGAGAGATATGATCATTTTTCGCTTTTCATTGTAAGCAGCTTGTTCTTCAGGTGTGCGAAAAGGATTGATATGTATTCCATCGAACATTTTTTCAGAGCGAAGTTTTATGGCATTGATCAAAGCATGACGAGAAAATGAATGTTCGGGAAAAATCATCTTGATAAGAGCAGGCTTTTTTGTCGATTTAATACTTTATAAAATAGAATTTTATTTAAATATTGACAATGTCAATTAAACATATGCGGTAGGGTTGCTGCTGCTCCAAATCGAAATATCAATTTTGATTTCGTTATTTCGATTTTGAACGTGAAAATTTTTATTTCGATTTTAGTTTTTTGTCCGAAATTTGAAATCGAAATTTTTAATCAAACAAATAAGCTAAAAGATAAGCTAAAAGGTCATTAAAAAGGTTATATTACATCATTTATGGATGAAAATAGACATAAAAAGCCTTCAACAGAAGATTTAAGAACTTTAAAAATTTTTGATGACAAAAAATTTCAGTTTTGATTTCGATATTTCGATTTTTCAAATTTCAATTTCGCAGAGCCCTGTCAAGGAGTGGTCTCTGAAGAGTAAAACAGTAGTAAAAAAATAAAATAATTAATGATTACTTAGTTTTTTAGTTTTTATTCTTCTCATACATCGTTGTTTTTTCGAAGGAATTCTCATAGAATTATTCAAATTTTTTCTCAAACCTCTTTGTTTGAGTCTGTTCAATTACAAATTCTTTTAGGGCAAAATGTACATACAAAACAAATTTTTATGATTAGCTCCTTAGAGGCGTATTCAAGTGTTTGTGTCATTAGAAATTCATTAATCAAAAATTTCTTGTTTTATTTATTGTTGTTCAAAAATTTGCACGAATACATAAAACTTGTGACATTAAAATTATTCTCTTCTTCATTCACCATTATGAATATTCCTATTTCATCTAGGCAAAATATGTATTTTCGGAAGACATTTTTATTTTATCTCAAAACTACAGCTAAAGCAAAAACATTATTGAAATTAATGCAAATTTCCAAATTTTTCTGCTTTAAAGAATTTCCATTTATTGTTGTTGAGGACCTTATAATTAAAGACAAAAAATGGATTTTCAACGAATTAGGCTCTAAAGAAGACAAATCAATAGATGATAAAGAAATCCTCTCAAAAAAGTATTGGATTACTAAATATCTAAGCCTATTTCAACCAGATGGAATACAAAAGCTTTTTCAAAAAGTTGCTTTTTGTGAAGTTAATTTTTTGAGTCTTCATGAACAAATTATTACTTTGAACGAATTTAAATTTCTTACAAGTGGAACTGACATTATAGTTGATTTGAGGGAAACAAATGTAACAGATGAAAATGGTGTGATTCTTCCAGTGGAAACAATTTTAAAATGTCTGTCATCTGCAAAATTATTTAATTTGTAAGTATTTTTTAAACTCTTACAAAAGCGAAAATTGCTATTTGAAGGGAATGTCGGGAACAAACAAAAAATTTTGCGAATCCTGACGCGAAAAATTAAAACTTCAAAATCATTTAATTCAGATGGCACATCCCTGATTTTTTTGCCAGTTAGAAAATGGTATTTTTAGTATTAAAAAAGATATAATCATTTTTGTTACCATCTTTTGAATAATGGATCGGACACAAATAGCTGAAAGTCTTAGGCTTATGCAAATTTTTAAAATCCAAACTATGGGATCGTCCAGATATGACATCATCCGAAAATCAGCCTTACCGGTTTACCCCCTATAAATCAAAGAGACTTTTTGCCGCACATCAAAGGCGGCACAGTCATTATTCCCTCCCTCCCCCATGACGTAATATCTGGAGAATCCCTATTTTCTGTTTGGATTTTAAAGGAGGAGACCCATTGTAAATAAATTTTCTTCCCTTTCATTCATTAGAAGTCCCGAAACGAAAATTTCAAGAACTCCGAATCGAAGAATTCCTATGATAATATCTTTAATAATTATTTTTTCTAATTCCAAAATGGTATGAACTTTAAAACATGGTTGGATAGAAGCTAACTTTCAACTTTTTTGTTTAAATTCTTTAATATTCAAGATATTGAACAAAAAGCTGAAACTCAGCTTCAATCCAACCATGTTTTAAAGTTCATACTATTTTGGAATCAGAAAAAATAATTATTAAAGATATTATCATCAGAATTCTTCGATTCGGAGTTCTTGAAAGTTTCGTGTCGGGACTTCCAATGAATGAAAGGGAAGAAAATTTATTTACAATGGGTCTCCTCCTTTAAGAATTCCAAAAAATCAGAAAGAATTTATTTAGCCGGCGTAAGCCACCGCCTGCAAAATCAAAGCAAGCGGTGGCTTACGTAATTTTTTTAATCCCTGATATTCAAGTTTCTCTCAACCGGTGTCTTTTAATTGAGGCAAATCCGTACACATCTGTTTTCGTTGCGGGACCAAAAAAAGGAAAAAGTTTTTTGATTCAAATCATTTTAAATTATCATGTTGGAAATATGCAACCTTAATTGCCTGCCCTTAGCATTCCTTTTTTGAATACTAAAATTCAGAAGAATACTTTTTAGCAAATTTAATGAAGAAACTTCTTTGACAATGACATCAGAATCTACAAAAAACATTATTGAAGCATTAAAAATCTCCAAATTTAAATTTTTTACTTTGAAAGAGCTTCCGGAAACTTTTGATTTTGAAGCATTTTGCAAATATTTAAATGTAATCTTATGTTATAAGAATTATAAAAACACATTCTTATTTAACTTTTTCAGGATGAAAGACCACAAAAACGATACCATTGTCTTCAATTTCATGATTCATGTTCTGATGAATACAATCAAAAACTTCAAACTTATGTAAATAAAATGCTTACGGAAGGCTTTGACAAACATTTTCCATTTGTAGTTTATTTTCGTGGTCAAAATCCTTTAACCTCTATAAATTTATATGACAAAGTTTGTCGTTACTTGGGCATATGTCCAGGAACGGAAGAGTAATGACTTCATTGATAATACATTCACTTTCTCTACCCTTTAATGTTATAAGCTCCACTGTATGCAAATTTGTATTGCAATATTACTGTCTTTGTCGTTTAATAAATTTGTTTTTATTTGGATTGTCAAAGAAAATTTCAGCAAAGAAGCTGGGCTCTTTGATACTTTTTTAATTCCCTGACATTTTTTCGTTAAATTTCCCTGAAGATCAGGGTCTTTTTCCATTGTTCTCTCTTGCGTGATCGTCAGGAAAATTCAAACGAATAAAAATCGGTAGAGAAATAAAAAGGATCAAAGGTTCCGCCTCCTTTAAAGGAGATCTTTCATTTGATTCATTTTTTATTATTTTGCAAGAAAGTTCGCGAACCGCAAATCACTGATAATCAGGAATTGCTGCTTTTTTCTGTTGTTTTTTGTCAACAAAAAAAGTTTTTTCTTTGAAATGATTATGAAATATTTAAACAAAACTTTTTTTGTTGGCAAAAAACAATAGAAAAAAGCAACAGTTCCTGATTATCAGTGATTTGCGGTTCGCGAACTTTCTTGCAAAATAATAAAAAATGAATCAAACGAAAGATCTCCTTTAAGCTTTTTTGGCTGTTTAAAAAACTGTGTTTGAAAACTCGATAAATCGGAAAATCTCACGATTTTTTTGATTGACCGTGAAATTTGAAAAAACTTAAGTTGTTTTTTTATTTGTTGCAGTTTAGTCGTTTCAAACAAACAAAAAAATTGTGTGTACTTTGAAGTTAAATAAGCTCCTATTTTTTAAAGCAATATTTGTTTGTTTTCTTCAAAAAAAAAAACGTTGCTGCAATATTTCCTTCTTTTAAAAAAAACACACAACGCGAATGTAAAAAATTGTTTTCCAAAAAAATAATTTTTTTACAAGCAAAAATTTTGTTGTTGAAAAATGTTAATTGTTACACAAAAACCTAAAAATCTTTGGCTCATTGGAATTTTTGATTATTTTGCTTTTGCAATTGCAATTTCAACCAAAAACGAATATTTAATTTATCGAAAGGATATCTTTGATGTTGGAGAATGGGAAATATTTTGTAAGACAGGATTTCAAAAAATTTATTCAAAATGGAAATGTTTATATCCCCATGGCGATCAAAATTTGCCCCTTGCTGCTGGAATTAATGATAAAAAGTTGTGGTTGCTGTTATACGGTATTGTGAGTTTTAAATTTGCATAATTATTTTACAAGGACATTTTTTCGATTAATTTTTTGAACACACATTTTTGTAAACTGTTTTTGGCCGGGTACCGGTCAGTTTGCTTTAATCTTTTGCCGACAGCCAAAGAAAATAAACATCAAAAGATCAAAGAGTTTTGCCTAAAGCGGTAAAAGATCAAAGAATTTTGAAAAAATTTTGAGAAGGCATATGCCCCAATACCATCCCCATAAAAGCCCTGAGGCTATAAAAATACGTTATTTCTAGCAAACAAACTCGCCAATTCCTCGGGGGAGATCACAAATAATAAATCGATACCAAATTATTTCCATCGATCTCGCAACAGGCAAACTTCAATCCTATAAAATTTTGAACTTCCATAATTTTATGGAACCATGGGATTTCCGGTGTTCATTATTTTGTTCAAAATGTTTTAATCTTCAAATTATTCAATCTATTGATTATGTTCAAAATCTTGCATCTGACGAACACCGATTTATTGTTGCCCCAAATCGACTATGGCTTGCTATTTTTGGTCATGTTCCATTTAATGCAAATAATTTTTATTTTGATATTAATGATGCCCAAAAAACATGCAAATTTGGTGATTTAAATGAAAATTTTATTGAAACAAAATCAATTTGGACAATGTATCTTTCTGCCGGGAATGAAAGGAGTGCCGAAATGCCATTTATTTGTTTACGATCTGGTGGAAGATCTGCCACAGATTTTGTTGTCATTGATGAATTTGAATATGAAACTTTATCAACTGATTATTTAACATTTTTTCGTGACCAAAATGGACAACTTTTTTATTTAGCAAAAAAGTTGATAAATTTCATCGAAAGTGATATCCTTGTTTTGATAAAACTTGTATTTGATTATGAACAAAAAATTGTTAGGTAAATTAAAAATTTGCATAATTTCATTATAATGTACTGTATCATTTAGGTTCAAAGATATTTCAACATTTCATGGCCTCAAAGATCTTCCATATCCTTCTGATACTTCGATTTTCATCGATAAAAATATTATTGTTTTTCAAAATGAATCCAATATTTTTACAGTAATCAATCGAGTATTAACACTTTCAGAAATTGCATATTTGACAATTTCAAAAATTCCACCACCAATTAAAGAAAAAAGATTTTCAAAAATTTTTAACGATTTATTCAAGAAAAATGAAATGCCTGTTTTTAATCCCAAAAAACATGGTTCTTGGATGTCAGAAAAATGTTTGCATAGATTTTTTGGAATTCCTTCAAATATTAAAATACGTCATAATTAAGTGAATGTTTATTAAAATATTTTTATTTAAATAAAATACTTTAATTTAACATTAAAATATAAAAGACGAATACAAAAACAGAAAACGAGAAATTAATATTGCTTGAACTCAAATATTGATATTCCATGAGAAATTCACTTTTTGCCGAAAAATAAATATAAAACGACATTCCACAAATAACTTTTTCTGAACCAAAACCTTGAAGTCTAAAAACATGCAAATTTTTAAATGCCAATTTTAGATTAAATAACATACGTATAATTTATGCCATTATGGGCATCTTCTAAAAATACATCTGTTCCAGAACCAGCAAAATATTTTAAATTAAATTTAACAAAACTACAACCACTGCCAATTCCGGCCGGAATTGAAGATCCTATTATTCTTGAATAATTTGATGAATCGCAATATCCATTGTAACACGGGGAAGCAATTATACCTTTTTGTCCTTCAAAATTCCTTCGTAGTCCATCTTTAAAAATGAATAAATTAATTAAATATTCTTTTAATTCAAATTTTTTACCGCCTCCAGCAAGCAATGATAAATAACTATTTGCTGGAAGAATAATACTTAAAGCAGGCGTATTAGTATCAAGATTTTGCCATAAATGTGCGTCTTCTTTTCTTAAAAAAATTGTTAATATCATTGTGCAGAAAACTGCAGTTTATGTATTTATTATTTCCTGATTTTCAGGATTTGTACAGCACAAACGTAATAATCAGGATCTTTCTATCGAGGGAAATTCTTTGAAATCAATTTTCGCTACGAGACCCAGATAAATTCTAATAATGACCCCTGCTAAGCCAATGAAAAAATTTTGATAATTTTTTTAGCTTTTTGCATGATTTATGATTAGTTTTTTAAGCTAATTTAGATGTTTTGGTCTCCCAATCCTTTATCTCACTATCCCCTAAGCACGGCTGGTGCACCTTTTTCTTAGCACGAAAAATACTAGAGAGAATTCCAAAATTCTGACATCAAAAAAAAAAAATCTCTCTAGTGTTTTTGGTGCCAAGAAAAATTTGCACCAGCCGTGCCTAAGGGGATCAACATTAGAATACGTAACCCTTTAAACAAAATTTCAAAAAAACTTGCGTAAATGAAAACAGTGGTTTTTGATTTATTCCACTTAAAAATTGAAATGTGTCATTTGGTGAATTTGATCTTGCAGTAATATTTTCAATATTAAATGGTGAATAAACAAATGGTGATAATAAAATATATTTACAACTTTGTGAAACTGGCATTGAAATATTTAGCCGAGTCGATGGAATTTCAAAAATGTCACAAATATCATTAATATTTTCTAAAAACACTTGTTTAAGGTTGTTAAATTCAATTACTAATTAGAAATTTCTTACCATTTTTTAAATTAAAGAATACAGTTCCAGTGTTATATCGATTGTGCATATCAATATCATACATGTCACGATAAAGTGTTACACATTTCTTAGTCACATATAGATCAATTTCATACAAGCTATTACTTTTGGTCTTTTTTGAAGGTACCAATCTAAATATTTCAAACATGAACATTTTTCGAGAATCGGGGTGATGGTTTAAATTAGGGTTGCTGGCGCGCCCGATTTTCCGAAAAAGGTAGGCGCGCCCGCCCGTGACCTCGAAATTCAAATTTACTAATATATACAGTATAAAAATGCCAAAAAGGGGTATTTTAGCTATAAATAGCATTATTTAAGGAAATTACTTATTTTTGTCGTTACTAATTTTTAAATATAAAAAAACGTGAATTAAATTAGTGAAAATGGATTGAAGAAGTAAGCCATTAATCTTTTACGGACAGAATATGTCGACAAAAAATCAAAGATTTATCCTTGACAAATTTGGAAAAGGGTCAGACCCCCGTCTAGATACAAAAAAGTAACAGGAAAATATCTTTTGATGTTTGCCGCCGGCTACCTCAAAGGTCAGTTTAGCGTGGATCACCTTTGATCTTTTGCCGCATTAATTTGAAGTCACATTGTGTTTAATTAAAAATCATTTTTTCTCTAAAAGACTTACTGTTTAACAGATATATCATAATCATCGCCATTATCAGACACATAAATTTGGTAGTTTACGATAAAATAAAATTTTGTTGAATAAAAACTTATGCTGGAATTTGGTAGGGACGAACAAACGGTAAGACTTCTTCCAGGAAAAAAATATGCAAGCCAAAAAGTATAACTTGAATTTTCTTTACTCAAGAATACAGTTTCCGAAGAAATATTTGATGGAAAAATTGTAAAATATGCCAAAATTGAAGTGGCATTTTCTCCTGAAGGATAATATAAAAAGAATTTTGTGCCATTAAAAGAAGTAGCATTTTCAGAAACAGTGAAATTTTTATTCATATTTTGGTCGTACAAAATTAGCGGATGATTTTTGTCCATTTGTTTTATTTCAAAAGTGATGGTTATTGGAATTGAATATCCTTGAATTGGAAAATTTAAGACTTCTGACTCAACAGATTTTTTAAGTCCACCATATTCAGGGGATGTTATTAGTCCTCTATAGATTGATTGAGCATTTCCAGTATAAAACTCTATAAAATTTTATTAAAGCCAAAACATCAGTGTCTCCAAAGTTCCACTTTTTTTTGGAACGTATTCCGTTCCGTTCTCTTTCAGGCTCAATCTGTTCCGTCCGTTCCGTTCCAAAATTTTACTTTACACGTTCCCGTTCCGTTCCCGTTCTTACAAAATACTGTATTTTCGAGTTTTAGAGGTGCATAAATTTTGAAGCACAAGATTTTTATTCCATCAAAAAAGCAAAATGAGATATTTTTGGGATATAAAAGGTTAATAAACAACAATTAAAATAAAATCGAATTGTTTGTAATTTTCAAGTTACAATTTCGGACCCAAATTTATGGAGAAAAATATTAAAAACATGTAATGGAACGGAACGTATAAAATCTCAAAAGGAACGCGTTCCGTTCCGTTCTTTTTAAAGCCGTAACCGTTCCGTCCGTTCCGTTCTTAAAATCAGGAACGGGTATACGTTCCCGTTCCAGAACGGGAACGGAACGGAAGAACGGACGTTCCAGAACGGAACGGTGGAGACACTGCAAAACATCTAAATAATAAAAATGTTACGTTTAGCATAATTGAAAAAAATTCTTGTGCTTTTTTCAACTTTTATACTTAAAACATTTGTGTAAAACCATAAATTCCGCCACATTGATTTTCCCAACGAATCGCTGGGGATCCTAAAAATCGTTGTGTCTTTGGTCAGTGTAAAAAACGATGTTTCCCTTCTTTTTAAATAATTAAAAAAGTGGACACCTAATTAGTTTAAGATAAATTAAAATTAATCATACCATGTATCCAAGTAAATCTTTTGATTAATTCCACTTTTAATTACAACATTACCACTTTCATTTACATTTGTTACAATAGTCTCGATTCCAAATGCTGGTAAAGGCGATTGCGGTGGTAATACAAAAACTTCACAAGCATTTGAAAAAGTTAATGCCGACGACCTTTGCGTCGTAGCTTGAAATACTGTACCATTTTCATATCCTTTACAACGTTCTGTAACATTTTCACGAATAAAAAATAATAATTCTGTTGCATTTGTAAATTTTGCATTTTCGTTTTTGCGGTTGATTGTTAAACATCCAAATTTTGAAGTTATACTTCTTGGATATATTGGTGAAGGTGAAAGAAAGTTCCGCCAAGTTAAGCTAAAAAGGTACGTATGAAGTTTAGGGAAATGATTTTCAAATTTTACCGAAGGGCACGTTTGTGATGGAGCAGTTGCACATTTGGACTGCAGTTAGTCAAAAAGGTGAAATTTGCTTTAAGAATTGATGTTTTTTTACGTTTTGCCATTTGAACGGGATCGTGCAGATATGACGTCATGGGGGAGGGAGAGGGTAATGACTGTGCCGACTTTGATGTACGACATAAAGTGTCTTTGATGTATAAGGGGTACGGCTGATTTTCGGATGACGTCATATCCGAACGATCCCTTTCCATTAAATTTTTGTTTCTTATGTTTCCCGATGGATTCGGTTCGCAACATTCAATTTCTCTCCATCAATTGCAACCCCAACCAGTGTTATCGCGCTCCCGCTTCCGCTCCCGCTCCCGCTCCCACCATGAGGGAGCGGTTCGGGAGCGCGCTCCCAAAAGCTTCCAATAGTTTTTTGTCAATATAATAACAAAAAGTTTTTGTCAAAATTAAATTTTTAGAAAATTTGTTTTTTGGTGAAATTCGAATAATCTGCTTAAAAAAGTACCAAAAACAGCTGTTTTTGTCGTTTCTTTTTTGATTTGAACAAATGTTTAGACAAAATATGTTTGATTTTTGTTTCTGAAAAAACTGTTCCAGAATTCAAATCATTAAATTAAAGCATTATTTTAATATTATTAATATCGGCCAATAATAATTAACACTTTTTAACATCTGAAACACAAAATGGAGTCATTGGGAACTTATTGTTTAATCTCATAGAACCCCTCATGTCCTGATTTTGGTTTACGAAAAAGTTTGCCATTAAAATTACCATGTCAAAATTCTACATTGACGGGAAATTGGCATAACTGGATGAAAATCCGGTTTTTCGAATTGAATTGGCAAAATTTATAATAGAAAAATTTTTACTGTAAAATTTTATCCTTTAAAAAAGCAGGAAGCGGTTCCAGAAGCGCGGAAGCGGGAGCGCAACTTTTTCCGGGAGCGGGAGCGGGAGCGGAAAAAGTGGGAGCGCGATAACACTGACCCCAACACTCAAAAAATATGTTCTATTAAGAATTTGCCCTCCGAGAAAGAATAAGTTATGTTCCTCCCATTTCAAGAAAATATTTATGGATAAGTATTAATTTTAACAATTGAAAACAAATATAACCCTTGGGGATTTTCGGATAAAACTTATTAGGGATTATACAAGTTTTCAGATTCTGATTTTTCCTTTGATGTATGCTGCATTTAAAAATAGGTCACATTTTAGTTTATCACCTCCTCCAAAATTGCTGACAATTGTTCAGGATAATCCCTTTTGTAACATAAAAATCTTACACTTGAAAATGTAGGCCATTTGAATCATAAAAGCTAAAATTTGAAGATGTTGTTTCATTGGCATTAAAATACAACTTTAACGGATAATCTACACTATCAGTGCAGACAGTAAAATTCTGATTACCAATCAAATCATCCAACCAAAAACCATAATAAAAATTTGTTGAATTCAATGAAATTTTAGTCGCCAAACAAAATTTTAAAAGACAAAGAAAAATCACTGCTATTTTCATTTTTGCATTTAAAAGCAGCAAAAAAACGAATGATTTTTTGATAAAATTTTAACAGCAAAAATGAAAGAAGTGATTTTTTGTCTGAAAATTTTTAGCAAGTTATACCTGGGAAAAACCCAAAAAAAATATTTAGGATTTTAACAAAAATTTTGATAACGAAAAAAGCAGCTTTTGATATTTGCAAAGACACAAAAGAATTACATCCTTTTTCTGTCTTTTTTCGGTAAATTCTGTCTTTAAGATAAGAAATTTGTGATGAAGAAGAAAGTTTCCTTTTTTATTTTTTTTCAAAAAAAAATTCTTTTAAAATGTTTTGAAAAAAGTTGTTCTTTATTTTGTGCCCCTGGGATCATCCAGATATGACGTCATACAAAAATCGACTTTTTTTTTACCCCTCCCTCTCTCTCCGTCATACAAATGCTTTGATCTTTGCCGCAACTTCAAAGCGGCGTCATACAGGACTGACCCCTACCCTTGCATGACGTCATATTTGGATAATCCCTTTGATGTTTACGGCTTCAGAATCCATCAAAAATAAAAAAAATTTATATTTTTGGAATCTACTCGTAGATGCGAATTCATTGATACCACTTTTGTGGATTCAGGAGAAAAAAATTTCTTGGATTCTGAATCCTGCAGGATTCGGAATTCGACTTCAAATTTCAAGTCCCATATATTAAAGAGACGAAGACCTTTTTTTCTGTGTTTACTGAATTCGTTTAAATTGCTTCAGTTTCTCAGAATTTGGGTTTAAAACGGAAAAAAAGTTTTTACATTTTTTTCCAGGGACCATCTCAAAAGATGTTTAGCACACCGTGAAAAAATAGTTGGCTAAAAAAAATACAGGGCAACCCCCCTCCGAGAGTTGTATGTTGAAAATTTTCAAAGAATCCAAAATTGGACATGTTGATTTTTTACAAAATGCTGTTGTTTATTTTTGTTTTTAATTTTATAAAAGAAATTCGGTTTAGCAAAACACAAGAATTGAAAAACAATAACAAAAAAATTTTTTAGCAAAATTGATAAAAATTTTTGCTGGTTTTTGATTATAAATTGCTACTATTAATTGTTGAATGATGTCATGATTATTACGAATTTGTTTAAGAAAACGCAATATTTAACACTTTTAAAAAGAATATCATTTTTACAAATAAAAAAAAATATAATTTTAACAATTATTTTAATTGTAACGGACAATTGCATTACGACAGTCATTTTGAGATGCTTGAAGTTCAAGTTCAATTCCATAAACTTTCTTTGACACCATAAAAAGGAGTTTTTTTTATGCAAAAATTTGTCAAATATTCAAAAAGAAGTTTCTCTCCTTGCAAAAAAAGACAATGTTTAACTTTTTTGCGCAAAAAACTGTCTCTTTTTTTAAAACCAAAGAATCGAAAAAATCCTTTTTTTCTTTTTTCAATCAATTGCTGAAAAAAATCAATGAAGAATGTTTGTCTTTCTTTTTTTCGGTGATTTTTTGAGGGTCTTTTTTGTGATCTGGACGGAAAATAAAAAGGATGTTTAATCTGCGACCTTGTTTGCACTTATGAGTTCTTCAATGAATTCTTTTCACATCAGATTCTTTTTTTGAAAATTCAATGTCACTTATGACGTAGACAATATTTTGAAAAAGAACAAAATGAAAAAAAAGATATGCCAAAAGCGGTTCATTTAAAAAATGCAAACCGTTGGTACCAATGTGTGAAGTCAATATTTGACATTTTATTATCAGTATTTAATACAATAATTTTACAAAAATAGAAATTTGAATTTAAAAAAAATTACATCTATAAGATTCTGTGACAACATATTATTCAGTTCAATAAATAATGCGTTTTACATCATTTTTTAAACTTGATACTATTTTCATCCCAAACTAATAAATTAATTCCTACCTTAATTTTTTTGAGTCGCAATAGCTTTTTTAAAACCACCTAATTTTATGGAAAAAATGAATAAAATATTCAAAAAAAAATTTTATTGCTTCATTTTTTGAACTCAAAAAAGTATATCGACCGACGGTGCTTCATCGATTATTGAGAAAGAAAACACTGGTTTACTTTTGAGTCAAAATTTCAGACACTAAAAAACATTACCCACCAAAATCAATCTTTGAAAATTCTTTTTTCCTGTTTTGGGTGATTCATTGAAATGAAGAGACAATGAAATAAAGTATGAGAGTTGGAAATTCATTGGAGTGAAAAAATGCTGTTTGGTGTGTGATCTGTTGAGTTTCACATGAACTGCCGTATCTCACCGAAAAAATAAATAAGAGTCAAATGCAATAGAGACATGCCAAAAAAAACGATCCACTTAAAGGAGATCTTTCATTTGATTCATTTTTTATTATTTCGCAAGAAAGTTCGCGAACCGCAAATAACTGATAATCAGGAACTGTTGCTTTTTCTATTGTTTTTTTCAACAAAAAAAGTATTTTTTAAATATTTCATAATCATTTCAAAGAAGTAACTTTTTTTGTTGACAAAAAACAATAGAAAAAGGCGAAAGTTCCTGATTATCAGTTATTTGCGGTTCGCGAACTTTCTTGCGAAATAATAAAAAATGAATCAAATGAAAGATCTCCTTTAATAAGTGCAAACTTCCACATCCTTAAACATTTTATTACCATCATCTTGGCACAACTAGTTTGAAAAAAAAATCAATTTTTGTCTTGTGTTAAACCCCAGAAAAACCAGTTTAAAACATTTTTTGTGACACCAAAATATTTGCAACAATATTTATTGCAAATTGGCGGTTTGCATTCTGCTATCAATAAGTCGGGTGTAAATTTATTTTTAACTTATTTTTTCTTGTATTTCCATTTTAAAATGTCGTTTTTATAATAGAGAAAAAAATGAATGTAAATATTCAAAAAATGATATTGTTTCTTTTTTTTGAACAGAAAAAGTGTCATCGTTGAAAAATTAAAAATTTCTTTTCTTATAAGTCAAAATTTTGACTAAAAAAGACAACCCATTAAGGTCAGCGATCTTTCTTGTAACCTTTTTTTTGTATCGGAGATGATTCAGTGACATACCCTTGTGCGTATGACAGAAAAGAAAATGAATAGCAGAAAAAAAGAGAATGCGAGTGATAGAATGTGAAAATTAAAAATAATGTTTGGTGTGTGTCCATATTGCGATTACACAGGGATACCAGACTTATGAAAAAAGGAACTAGAAATGGCCGGTAATGAAAAGAAAGGACAAACAAAAGAAATTTTTGCACTCTCGCGCGGCGCAGTCACGAATAAGATTTTAGATCTGAGATTTAAAACATTGAGATTGTTAATTTTATTTTGTTAATTTAAAATTGTGATAATACAGTACAAAAAAATAAGATTGAATAATAAAGTTTGTAAAGTTTGACGACAAATGGTTTAAAATTGCAAAAAATAAGGACAAAAATTTAAAATTGAAAATTTCAGGACGAATGTTTAAAGTTAAAAACATAAAAGATTAAATTATTGAGATTTTTTATTTGAGTTCTCAACCTTTAAAATTGTAAAATTTGAGAGCCAAAAATCTCAGCGCGAATATTTTACCCGCGAAAGTTTGAAATTGCAAGCGGGAGATTTTATTTTTAAAATTGTAATATTTGAGAGCCAAAACTCTCAAAGCGAAAGTTTTTTACTGCTTTTTTAGGATTTTATTTTTCAGATTGTAATATGTGAGATCCAAATTTTTGAGAACTAATAAAATATTATTTGATCTCCTTATTAATAATATCCATTTTTTCACGGGGATTTTGATGCCGTTGGCCAAAATTTATTTGTGTCGATCCCCTGAAAACTAGATCAAGCAATTATATGCATATAAAAATAGTTTTTTCAACTATAATTATCTTTTGGGGTCAGTTTTTATGAGAATTTTGATGCCAGTGACAATTCCATCGAGATAACATTGTTTTACACTAATCTAATCAGCCATGGGAATAACCCTTAAACAATCAGTTCTCAAAAATTTGGATCTCAAATATTACTATCTGAAAAATAAAATCCTAAAAAAGCAGTAAAAAACTTTCGCTTTGAGAGTTTTGGCTCTCAAATATTACAATTTTAAAAATAAAATCTCCCGCTTGCAATTTCAAACTTTCGCGGGTAAAATATTCGCGCTGAGATTTTTGGCTCTCAAATTTTACAATTTTAAAGTTTGAGAACTCAAATAAAAAATCTCAATAATTTAATCTTTTATGTTTTTAACTTTAAACATTCATCGTGAAATTTTCAATTTTAAATTTTAATCTTCATTTTTTGGAATTTCAAACGATTTGTTGTCAAATTTTCAGTTTCAGTTTATTGAATCTCAAATATAAAATCTTGTTTTGTTGTTTTTAAATTTTACAAAATTAAATTAACAATCTCACTGTTTTAAATCTCAGATCTAAAATCTCATTCGTGACTCCGCCTCTCGCGCGCGCGAAATTTAAAAATCCTTTCTTTTTAATGGAGAAAATCACGATTCAGCTTCTTCTTTTCATTGCGAATCCATTGCTGTTGAAGTAATTGCCTAGAATTTAGAAAATTACAAAGATAGCACCTTTAGAAATATGATAATACCTTTAGTAAACCGATATCATCAAAACTAAAAACATGGGCAACCAAAAGTATAACCGAATTCTGGTGAAAAAAACAGGTGTTTTTTACTATAATCACAAAAAAACGAATAAGAATCAAATGTAAAAAATATTTGACAGTAAGCGGTACATTCAAAAACTGCATCTATGTGATACCTGTGATATCTTTATTTAGCATTTTTTGATCAGCATCCGGCACAAAATAGTAAAAAAAAAACAAATTCAAATTTTTTAAACAAAGAAAATTACATCTAACCTAAAACATTTATTTCTGCGACAACTTAGAATATTTTCATATAATTTATTGAATGATCCTCCGGGTCTTTTTCTTGTAAAAATTTATTTTTAGCTGAACTTTTTTGTATACTACAGATTTTTTCAAAACGCAAAAAAAAAAGTTTTTGTTTTTATATTAGGGAAAAAATGAATAAAATATTCAAAAAATGGATTCATTTTTTTTCAACACAAAAAAGTGCCAACATTGAACAACTGACGAGAGAAAACAACTTATTTTCTTTTCAATTATAAGACATTGACTGCAACAGACACAACTCACCAAGCTCCGTGCCCTTTCTTTTAACCTTCTTTTTTTGTTGCCTGCTTATCCATTGGGATATAGTTGGGCATGACGGAAGTGAAAATGAACTGCAGAAAAAAGAGCACGCGATTGATCGAATGTGAAAATTGAAAATGGTGTGTGTACTCTCTGTTACGAGTATAGTTTCACATAAAATTGCGCATACCTCCAAAAAATGAAAAACTAATCAAATGTAAAAAAACATTTTCTTATTAGCATCTGACAAACCAAGCAAGTTTGGAAAAAACCAATTCAATTTTTTAAGCGAAGAGAAAATAATATTCTAAACATTTTTTTTATGTGACAACAAAATATTTTCATTGTTATTTATTGAACGTTCCATCTGCCGCCCAAATTCGCATGAATTTAGATGAACTTTTTGTATAGCAAAATTTTTTTTCGAAACTCCAATTAAAAAAAAGTTGTTTGTTAGTGAAAAATGAATAAAATATTAAAAAACGATATTTATGGAACACAGAAAAAAGGTAATGTCTCATGTTTTTTTTTGAAGACCAAAAAGTGCCATTGTTGAATCACTTAAAAAAATGCTGACCGAAAAAGACACAACCCACTGAGATCACTGACCTTTCATTGAATCTTCTTGTTTTGAGATGATCTATTGAGATATGCCATTGTGGACATGATGGAAGAGAAAAATGAACGGCAAAAAAGAAATGACAGAGTATGAATAATAAAAATCCTCTGTTGCGAGTAACATTTTTCAAGTTCTTAAAATTTTTTATATCCAAAACATTTGTGATAATGATAACATAATACTTTTAACATTATTTATTGCAAACTTCGTCGGATGGCATAAGGAATAACTTTTTTAGCAGAATTTTCTTTGTATCTATCATAAATAGTTTTTTTACAAAACAAAAATTAAAACTGTTGTTTTTATTGGTAAAAAACGAATAAAATATTCAAAAAATTGTATTACTTCATTCTTTCAACTCAAAACAGTGCCATCATTACACTATTGAGAAAGATTTGTTTTGTTTTAAGAAAGTTTAGACTCAAAAAGACTCACAAAATCAATAACCTTTAGTAGAACTTCTTTTATTAATTTTTGATATTAGTAGTTATACACACCTTTTCACCCCAAAAAAATACGGTAGTTTTTTTCAAGGGGGAAAAATCGGGATACAGTATCCTTAATCCTTTTTCCCTCTCCCGATCGGGCATCTGGCGTTGCAACTTTTTTTAGGTTGCATATTTTTTTGCAACTTTTTTTTCCTTTCAAGATTTTTTTTCCTTTCAAATTTTTTTTCCAATTTTTTTTTTTGGCGGCGAAAGAAGCAACATTATTGTTAAAAAAATAGTTTCTTTGAAACCCAAAGCACGTTGGAATCCGTTACTGAGATAGATTCCTCTGACATATTCAGGATCAAAAGTAATTTCATAGCGGTTAATTTTTTCGTTATAAGTAAATTTTACGGAATTATTTGCATATTCAGTAAAATAATTAGCTTTTGGAGGAAGTTCGTGTGAAAGCAAGAAAGCGTCCTTGAAATTTTTATAAACAATGTAGTATTTATCTTCACCCGCTTTTCCTGGTTCATCAGATGGAAATTTGACTGATTGCATTCTTTCATCAGTAATTTTTGGTTTTTGCGGTGGTAGATCAAAAGGCATAAGACTTGGTGGTGGTGTAATTGGCCGCTTTGGTTTTTCGCCAGTTTTTTGATCTTCCTTCTTTGTAAAATCAAATGGAAACATAGAAGGTGGTGGTGTTACTTCTCTTTCCTCTTCTTTGGCAGAACTCGTGTTAAAAGTTACTTCATCAAAAATGTCATCACTTCTTTTTGGTCTAATTTTACCAAACATTTCTTCCAAAACCATGTCAAGGTGTTCCACAGAATGCATATATTTTGGTTTTAATGTTGATATGTAACCATTGGTATAAACGATGGTTATAGTTTCATTTATCAATGACCATTTCTTCTCCATACTAAATTCCTTAAGGCAACAATACCACCCTTCTCCTTTAAGCTCAATACTTCCTGCCAGTTGTTTGTATATTTTTGAAGTTTTATCCAATTTAAAGGGGATGAATACATGTTCGATTAACATTTTTTCTGAAAATTAAAAAATAAGTACGATAATCAAAGACGCGCATTCAATTGCGCAATATTTTTCCGTTGCGCAATAAAATATTAAGATTTTGATCCCAATTTTCGATTTAAACAAAACAGACGGAAGAAACTTGTCTCTTTTCGATCCAGAAAAACAGTGGTTAAGGATTAAAAAATAAGAAAACAGAAACAAAAAACAGTCTTAAAAAAATCGCCGCCAAAAGAGATTTTCCGGCAAAACAGTGGTTAAGGATAGATTTCGATGGATAAAAGGACACTTTTTTTGGTGCGTGTGTATGCGCGCGTGTGTGTGACGGAGGCAAATGGCGCGCAAAAAAGACGCGCGCGTCACCCGATGGCACTGGATTAGGAAAAAAGAACAGCTGTTGTTGACCTCTGTCTGTTTTTTGAACGCACCTTTGAAGAATTCCTGTTGTTGTCACTGCTTAATCTGTGACCTCAAAAAAACTTTGGCAAAACAATAGAGATAAAAAACATTAAAAGTGGTTAATTTTTGAATTCAGGGGGGCTTGAATAGAAACTTTTAGAAAAAGGTCAAATCAATTGACCGGTCAAAATGTATTCATTTCAATTAATTTCGTAATCGGCGGTCACTCGCTTTTTAATTTTCTTTTCATTTTTCTGATTTTTTATTGAATCATGGCAAAGTTAGATCCTCAAAGTGTCGAACGAATGCCTGAATCTGTTGATTTTTTCAACGTAAAACCTAGTTTAGTTGGGATCGAACATGGTTCTTTTGCTGAATATCCTGCTGTTCACCCCATAAGCAACGGCAATATCCAATTTCGCGTAAATTCTGGGCAATGTTTCATTGATTTCTCAAAGACTTATTTGGTCACAAAATTTTCGCTCCTTAAAAAAGAAGGAAATACGTTTATACCAATCAAAAACGATGATCCTGTTAGCTTTATTCAAGGATTTGGTGCAACTTTTATTAAAAATCTAAAAGTTTTATTCAATAAACAACCTGTTTTTAACGGAAATGATTTGTATGCTTATAATGCGTACATGAAACGTTGTTTAGGAATTGATAAAAAGCATGATATGCAAGATTTACAAGCAATTGGGTATTTTGAGGATGGCTTCAGTCAAACAAGTGGTCCTGGATTTGATGCAAGACGAGCATTATGCGCAGAAGGAAAAAAGTTTGAAACTGCATGCTCTTTGGACGTTGACATTTTTCAACAAAAGAAGCTTTTCCTTGATAATATGATCATTGATATTGAAATTATCCCAAACAATGCTGCTTTTACATTGCTTGCTACTGATAAACAGGAATATAAATATGAGATTTTAGACTGCAAACTTTTTGTTAAAACTTATTCACTTAACCCTGAATTAAATCATCCACTTCAAGAAGGCCTCAATAAAGGAGCTATTGCTAAATACAATTACACGCGCAACATCATTAAAACTGAATTTATTTCACCTGGAAGACTTGAATATGATTCAGTTTTGTTTACAAATAGACTTCCAAAACGTGTATTTGTTGGTCTTGTTGATGCCCAAGCTTACCATGGTAAAATTGGAATGTCACCATTTGAATTTAAACCTCATGGTCTTTTATCTGTTAAACTTTCTGCCAATGGAGTTACGGTCCCAAATAGCCCCTACAAATTAGATTGGAAGGAAAACAGTTATATTCGCGCTTACAAAGATTTATCAGATGCTACAAAACATGGTATTTCTCTTGAAAAATATGAAGCTCATTCAACCTTTTATGCATTTGACTTGCAATTGGAGCATGATTCAGACATTGTTGCCCTACAAAAAACTGGATCTACAGCTATTTCATTGAATTTCTCTGTCCCAGTTCCTCAAAACGGCTTACAATTAATCTATTATGGGGAATTTGATTCCATTCTTGCTCTTGATTGTGCCCGTTCACCGACATCAGATATTTCAGCTTAAGGTTTTTTCTTTCTAAATATTAAGTTCAATCACAATTTCTTTATTTTTAGCATGGCTGTTGCAAACAAATGCACATTTTTTTCATTCAAAGTCCTCTGAAATCCCCAACAACAACATTTTCCTTCGGCTTCTAAATTAACATTTTTAATTTTTTTTATGTTTTTTATTACATTTATACCAAAAATATTTTGTTTTTGTATGTTTATATAGTAATACTGGCCCAATAAATATTCTTTTTATATTCTTTCGTTTGTTTTTTACAAGTTATACTCCTTAAATATCTTAAAATACAGTGATTTCGTGAAATTTTTAAATCCGTCGGTTTTTTAATAGTCATGTTTATTTGTTTTAGTATGAAGAAGTTCATTGCAATACCAATGTCACATTATCAAAATTTGACTCAAAATGTGAAATCAAATTCTGGATTAGAGCAAACGATACATGCGACAATCAAAAATAAGGAAAATGAAGATCTTTTGCAACGACAACGCTATTACGACGAAGCTCAGGAGGAAATGCCAAAGAATCATAACAAAGTTATTCCAATGACGGGAGTTACTGCAATGCCACCTCCTCCCTTGCTTAAGATTCATGAACACAAGATAAGAAGAAAAAGAATGACCAATGCTGAATTAGATGCGCTTTTTGTACCACAAAAGAAGAAATTTCTAAAACCAAAACCACAGAAGCCCATAATTATGAAGCCAACCAAACCAAAAACGACAACAGTTTCAGCCACAAAACAAAAATTTAATCTCTTTGATCCTAACGCTTTTCATAAGAAAGCCAAATCTGCCAACTAAAAATGCAACCGAAAAAAGTTGCATTTTGATGCAACCATAAAAAAAGTTGCATTTTGATGCAACCATAGAAAAGTTGCAATTCGTTGCAACTTCTTTTGCAACTTGGTTGCAACTTTTTTTTATGCAACTGTCGTTGCAAATGTTTGACAACTTTTTGATCAGGCTTTTTTATGGATCGTTAGCTTTATTATTTTTAAGTATATTTTTCTTGTTTGTTAATCATTATTATAACCAAACTTCTCCAACAACACCACCTCAAACAAGTGATATGAAAGTTAAGTTTGGCCCTCTTGAAAGAACACTTTTTGTTGTTTGTACTATCTCAATGTTTCTTTTTGGTGGCTTAAGTCTTGTTAATTGGATTTTACGCATGCTTCAATAATTTTTTCCCTGTTTTATTATTCCTTGCAAACTTTTTATTTGTCATTGAACTTTCTTTTTTATTTGGTTGAATTTTGCTTTTTTATTGTATGTTTTGAATTTCCCTTTTTTCCCGCAAGGAATAAATTTTTTATAATTTAAAAAAACGTTTTGGATGTGGGACAATTTTTTTTATGAGTAGCTACTATGACAGGGGTGATCCTGAGGTTACGGCGATTCGAATGATGTATCATTTGTGTATTTTTGGAGAAAAAAATTTTTAACATGTATTTCATGATTTTAAAATTTAAAAATTTAAAAAATTTAAATAAAATTTAAAAAAGAAGAAAGGAAAAGAAAAGGGAGACGCGCGCCAGTCACAAAGAACAAAGGAAAAGAGAACAGACGTGCCGCGGCATGCGCACGCACAAAAGAAGCTGTCTCTCTCTCTTTCTTTCTTTGCGCGCCAAAAAAATGCGTCTCTTTTTTTTCTTTGATGAAAAAAGTCAAAAGTGAAAAAAATTATACGTGATACTGAAAAAAGAGATCCCCGTGTCACTAGGAGTCGAACGGTGTATCACTTGAAGGAATTGGGTGAAAAAAAGTTTTTCATGATTTTCATGGATTTTAAAATTTTTTAAAAAAATTTGAAAAAAAATTTGAAAGGAAAAAAAATCTCGAAAGGAAAAAAAAGTTGCAAAAAAATATGCAACCTAAAAAAGTTGCAACGCCAGATGCCCGATCGGGAGAGGGAAAAAGGATTAAGGATACTGTATCCCGATTTTTCCCCCTTGAAAAAACTACCGTATTTTTTTGGGGTGAAAAGGTGTGTATAACTACTGATATTAAAAAAAGTCTTTGAATGAATTTGATTTTTTGAATGTATTTAAGATAAGCTTAGAAATACTTGTTTCACGTGAAAATTGCCAAATTTGGGAATGCATGAGACAACTTTATTGCCAGATTTTCTTTGCGATTCACAAAAAAACCTATGCAACCTTGCCATTTTCCATTAAACCAAACAATGCAATCACCAGTTTTATCATTTATCTGAAGAGGTTCTTTTTCAGGTTTTGGTCTCCCTAAAATTTATTAGAATTACAAAAAATCAAAGATAGATTTTTTAAACTAACTTCGGACTTTTTTCAGCCCTTCAAATGTTGTGCATCCAATATGTCATTCATCAGATGGATTATTGCTTTTTGAAAATGAGTTGATTGAAGCTAAAAAGGGAAAAGGAGGGGAGGGGATCGATGATGAAAGAATGGGTCAATCAACAGAAGGAATTTGTGATGGAAATGGAAAAAAGGTTTTCGCAATGATCCTCGTATTCACATCAAAAGGGAGAATCTGATTCCGGATCCTGGGCCGCAAACACGGTTCTTTGTGCTTGAAAGAATAGTCCACTGTGACGTTGGTATTCACTGCTACTAACCTTTTTTCCAAAACCAAACACAGACATCCAACTGCTAATTTATCATTACAATCAGTCATCGAAATAAAAGAGGGGAGGGGATCAATGATGAAAGAATGGGTCAATTAACAGAAGGAATTTGTGATGGAAATGGAAAAAAAGGTTTTCGCAATGAGCCTCGTATTCACATTAAAAGGGAGAATCTGATTCCGGATCCTGGGCCGCAAACACGGTTCTTTGTGCTTGAAAGAATAGTCCACTGTGACGTTGGTATTCACTGCTACTAACCTTTTTCCAAAACCAAACACAGACATCCAACTGCTAATTTATCATTACAGTCAGTCATCGAAAAAAAGGGGGGAGATAAAAAAAGGGAAAAACTTATCCGAACAGCGTCCAGAAGTTGACATATCAAGATATTGAGGAGGACCAAGGACCAATTACACATCGGAACATCCTAAAAAATCTTGATGGGTAAGATACCGTTTTGGGTTTATTTATGTTTTTTGAAAAGGGAATGCAAGATGAAGTACATTTTCAAAACAGAGAACAAAAGAGACGATCTCTCGCTACAGAGAAATTAAACATTAAAAATGGGTAAATTAGTTTTTGCTTTTATAAAATTTCAGCTAATTGTTTTACTTTTTCCCCAGAAAATGCAAATTTTTAGCTGGACTTCAGCGAATTTTGGCAAAAAATCGATAATGCTCAATATTTATGTTTTATGCTTCAAATTAGTAATCTGTTTTATAACAACATTTTGTTGCAGTTTCGGAAAAAGTAAAACCCTATACGGTTGAAAATGGTAAAACCCGATACGGTACATACAAACAAATATAATAATAAGTTTTTTTTGCACCCCTGGTAACGGTTGATTTAATTGTAAGATTAAGTTTAAAATTTACATTACCAGAGATGTAGTCATTAAGGAATGAAAGGATATTTACTTTTTATCTTAAAAAACTTTTAATCATTTTGTTTGCAGGTGGAAAACCTTCAACAATGAAACGTCCAGTGACAGCTTCGTCCAAGGCCGTATTTAGGGGGGGGGGCATTCGGTACCTGTGCCCCCCCCCCCCCCGAAATTGGGAAAATCCTTTGATCTTTTGCCGCCGCCGTGTTAAAGCGGCAAAAGATCAAAGGCGTGCCCCCCCTGAAACGAAAATGCCCCCTCCGAAATTTTTTTCTGCCTACGGCCTTGGCTTCGTCATACAATTTAATCAGCGAAAATTATTCTATAAAAAGAATATTGGAAAAATTTTAATGGCATTCATTTTAACAATGTTTTCATAAATTTTGTAACCTCTTCTGTTCTTGCTTTGTATTATTATTATTATTTATTTTCTGTATTTTAATTAAAATTGTTTGGATAAGAACTCAGAGAATTTCTTTAATTTGTTTAACGACTTAATTAATTTGAGTTTGAGGTCTTACAAGAGACAAAGAACTGCATCATATTCGTCAGAATACTGTTTTTTTTAACATAGAGAACCTCCAAAAAATGAGAAAAAAGTCAAATGTAAAAAATCTCTGTCAAAGAATAGTCCATTCATAAAGTGCAAACCGCGACTACTAATCTGTGATATTTTCTTGTTAACATCTGACACAGCAAGCGGGAACAAAAAACCAATTCAATTTTTAAAGCAAAGAGAAAATAATATTCAAAACATATTTTTTAGGTGACAACAAAATATTTTCATTGTTATTTATTGAATGTTCCGTCAGCACCCCATAGACGCATGAATTTCAGGAACCTTCAAGTGGTCATTTATAACTAGCAACTCTTTTATTAGTAAAAAAATGAATAAAATATTAAAAAATGGTGGTTTTGGTATACTGAAAAAAGATTATATCTCATTTTCAGAAGACCAAAAATGCCATCGTCGAACCACTAAAAAATTGGTTGACCGAAAAAGGTTAAACCCCATGTGATCTATGATCTTTCAGAGATCTCGATGGGTTGAACCTTCTTTTTCCTCTTTTGCGATGATCCAATGAGATGCCAATGTCCATGACAGAAAAGAAAAACAAACACCAAAAACGAGCATGTGAAGGAGGGAGTGTGAAAATTAAAATAAAAAATTATTTCTGGTGAATGGCCTCTATTGCAATTTAATTCCAATACATTTTTTTGTGATGGCAGAATACATTCAACTTTTTTATTGTACATTGAGCCAAATGTCATCAAAAAATGGTATAGCATTTTTCAATGCATTTTTTGGATCTAAATAGCTTCTTAAAAGCGAAAATTAAAAATCTTGTTTTTATATTAGGGAAAAAAATAAATAAAATATTCAAAAAATGGTAATGTTTCATTTTTCCAACACAAAAAAGTGTCATCATTGAACTGCCTAAAAAGATTTGTTTTGTTTTAAAAAAGGTTTGACTCGAAAAGACATAACCCACAAAAAAATCAATAACCTTTCGTTGAACTTTTTTTTCTGTTTCTGTGATCGACTGAAATGCCAGTGTGTGTGTGTTTTTGACGGAAGAGAAAATAAACGGCTGAAAAGAGAGTATCCAAATGATGGAGATATGTGCTATATTGGGACAAACATTTCACAAGTTCTTATTCTTTTTTGGGGTTTTTCAACTAATTGATGCTTATGTCTTTCGTCACCCGCAATAAATACAAAAATTTGTTCAACAATGATTGCCAAGTTTTTATCTCAAAACTTTCAATCCCGAAATAACGGGGGCTTAATTAGTAAATTTAAATACTGTAGAATCAAGGTAATAACAGAAAGTTTATATGATATTGTTCATTGTCTTATGTGTAATAAGCGATGAATTTTATGCAAATTTTTATGTCCGTTGTCATAATTACAGTATTGAATGGTTGATATAATAAAAATATCATTTTAAATGACAATACCAATTATTCCTTGATTACTTCAACTTTTGAAGATAAATGATCATGTTCTGGATTGTTTGTAATATTATCTGCAAGTTTTCCCATTCCTTCCGCAACAACACTTACGCCATCTTTGACAGTTTCTTTAATACCATGCATAACTCCATGTTTGTCATGTTCTGGGGATACTGTAGTAGGGCAATGCTTTTCAGGGGATACGGTAGTTGTCTCTCCTTGAGGACGAGCAATTCCAACATCATCCGGATTATCAGCATAAACAATTTGTCCTCGTTCATTTGTGTATGATGCCATTTTTAATAAAATAATGGAGTTAAATATTTTTCTGAAACAATGTTTTTTAACAAATTATCGATTAAAAATAAGTTAGAAACATTACAAAAAGCGAAAAAAAGTTAAATTATAATAAAATTTTTAGTTATTATCAAAAACGATTCAAGTAAAAATAACAATCAATTTTTCAATTTTCTTTGTTAAGGTACCAAAGATTAAAACATTTTTTGCTCATCTCTTTTTTTTTATTTATACTCACAACATTTTTGAAAAAGGGTAAACAAAAAAAAAGAAGAAGAACCAAAACAATAAACAAAACACTTAAAAAAATTTCACACACATAAAAAGTTTTCTTCTGTCTGAAATTATTTTTAATGTTGAAAAAGATAAAAAGAAAATAAGATTGTTTGAATCACTTGATTAATCATTACAATGAAAATTTGCATACTTTTAATGTTGCAGATGTTTAACGAAGTAGTTTCTGGCAAAACTGTTGCTTTGTAGTGGAATAAAAAAGGTAAAAGATTAACGAAATGACACTAAAAAAGCATAACAAAAAATAAAAAACACTTAATTTTTATTTGTTTGTTTAAGAAAATGAAAATTTGAATATTTTTAAAACGTGACATCAAATTTCAACAACGATAGTTGGAAAAATTTTTCTTCAACCTTATTTGCTTAGATTTGCAACAAACTTGAACAACTACGATTTTTATTATTGCTAAATTTAAACCATTATTAATTAATTAATTAATCAAAATTGGTGTTTTCATAATTTTTCATGCCACCTTTTTTCGATGGAAACGAAACACTGAAATTTGGTCTTTTTGTTATCAAAAATCTTATAAAACAAAAAGTTAATAAAAGAAAAAAGTGAATCATTAAAAACTAACAATAAAGATTGGTTTTGATGATGCTTTTTGTTTGAATCATTTATATTTTAAAGAAGCAAAATATGAATCAGAAGAAAAATTTTTGTGATATAAAAATGTAACAAAAAATCTAAATTTTTGTTAACGCTGAAAATTGAACATTTATTAAAAATCATTTTTAGCTAAAAAAATCATGCAAAAATTTATTGTATTTATGTTAATTTTGTATGTTTTTGTTAGCAGTGTTTCTTCTCGTGCAACTACAACAGCAACACCAAAACAAGCAACAACAACTTCTCGATGTTTGTTTTTTAATAAAGATCGAAAAATTGAGCTTTGATTGATTATGCTTGCTTGCATCAAATTTAGAAAGTTATTAACTTAAGTTTCATTTAGAGGCTTTTAAAAATAATTAAGGCTTGAAAAAGATTTACAAGGAATGGTATAAATGAAACCATTAAATAGCCCCAGGACAGTTATGCATAACCCTAAAATATTAGAGGTGAACGCGTTACCCATATGCAAATTTATTGAAATGAAGTTTGACAAATGTGCGCGAAACAGTGGTTTTTGAAAAATCGTCAATTTCTCGAACTTCATTTGCATAAATTTGCATATAGATAGTCCATTCGCCTCTAATATTTTGGGTTTTTTGCCTACCTGCCCTGGGGCTATTTAAGGGAATAAATCTCATTTAAAAAGCGACTGGCCCGGCTTTTTCGAAGCAAAATTATGTTAACCAACGAATCCAAAAAAAATTTGTCAAAAGTAAAAAAATCGCTTCTTCTATTTTAGTTTCATGTAATCAAACATTAATGTTTGATTGTGGAAATCATACATGCATTCCAAAGTCATGGAAATGTGATGGTTCGTTTTTTTAAACGAATGAAAACATGCAAATAATGCATTTTTGTAGGTGATATTTATTATTTTTTACTAGATTTATTTATAAATTGAAGGAAAAAATATATTATCAAATACAAATATAACTCTACTACAATTAGCCCTTTCCCACTTGAATAGCACTGTCGAGGGTGTCTTTTTCTTTAACGAAATTTGAATATCAAACTTTCAACAGAAAAGACAGGAAAATTTCAAGTGAGGAACAAATTTTGAATTTCAAGCTCCAACAAACTTTTTTCGAAGTTGACATTTTGCCAAGCCTTGTTGCTTGACTTGAGCTTTCCATTTTCTAATCACCTCACTTTTCCCGAGCTTGATAGTACTGTTGCACAGCGCGCCAGCTGTTGCTTTTTTTTGTTCAAAGAGAAAAAAAAGCATCAAAAAAGTGCGCATCTTTAAAAAAAGATTAAATCAAATTTAACATTACAACATATAATTTTTTTGTTATTACTGGATAGAGGAGACTCTGAAATTTAGTTTTTTTGCAAATTTGGTTGAAAAAACCAATTTTGTCGATTTTTCGCCTTATGTCGAAAATTCGCCATTTTTGGCATTTTTCGATCGGTCGGCAAAAATAAACCGTTCGATGAATTTTTTTCGAACTTCCCCCAAAATACTGTCTTACCATAAGGTATATGAGAAAAAACAAATCATCAAAATCGGTCTGTTCTTTCAGGTTTTATAAACGATTATTCAAATTTCCCATATAAAAAACGGCTGCTTGCGCCGTTTTTTCGTCAGCAAACTGAAATAAGGGATTAAATCAAAAATCTAATCCCAACGAATTGTTAATATACCTCTATAGAACATATGTAATTTGTTTTTATACTTTTCTGAAACCCTGTCCCCAAGTTCTATTCATTTTAATAACATACTGTAAAACATGAAAAAATCAACAGGGGGGAGTACGTGAAAAAAAATCAAAAAATTTCAAAAATTAAAATTTTTGTAAAAATAAGTATATTAGCTATGAGTATTAAAGTTATATGTTTTAGAATAAAGATAATAATCAAATTTTTACAAAAATTTTAATTTTTGAAATTTTTTGATTTTTTTTCACGTACTCCCCCCTGTTGATTTTTTCATGTTTTACAGTATGTTATTAAAATGAATAGAACTTGGGGACAGGGTTTCAGAAAAGTATAAAAACAAATTACATATGTTCTATAGAGGTATATTAACAATTCGTTGGGATTAGATTTTTGATTTAATCCCTTATTTCAGTTTGCTGACGAAAAAACGGCGCAAGCAGCCGTTTTTTATATGGGAAATTTGAATAATCGTTTATAAAACCTGAAAGAACAGACCGATTTTGATGATTTGTTTTTTCTCATATACCTTATGGTAAGACAGTATTTTGGGGGAAGTTCGAAAAAAATTCATCGAACGGTTTATTTTTGCCGACCGATCGAAAAATGCCAAAAATGGCGAATTTTCGACATAAGGCGAAAAATCGACAAAATTGGTTTTTTCAACCAAATTTGCAAAAAAACTAAATTTCAGAGTCTCCTCTATCCAGTAATAACAAAAAAATTATATGTTGTAATGTTAAATTTGATTTAATCTTTTTTTAAAGATGCGCACTTTTTTGATGCTTTTTTTTCTCTTTGAACAAAAAAAAGCAACAGCTGGCGCGCTGTGCTGTTGAGTACTGTAGCTCCGATACTAGACAGACATCCTTGAATCCAAATTCATGTCTTTCTAATTTGAATGCTGATACCGTTATCAGTTTTTTTTTTTTTTTTTGCTTATATGGTTAGACTTCCGTAAGCCATAACTTCAAAGAATATTTTTAATTCCGACAATTTCGATTTGAATTATTCTAACTTCTACAGAATTTTCTTTATTTGATTTCTCGTGTTCGAGTAAGTTGATGATTTTGACCGTACAGCACATCACCTTTGGTTCGGGTTACAATGATCGTTATGTTTTGCGTCACACATTTTACACTGATAAGAATCAGATGATTGAATTCAGTCATTCCATGATTCAGATATGACATACGATAAAAGATTCGTTCTTCTTGTCACATACATCCAAGTTTCCAATACTTTCTATATAAAAATTGCAGCGTAATTTCTTAACGCTATTAGCAAAAAATAAATGGTTGACAAAGGAAAACTTTTGGTTGATTCCTTCTTTGTTAGTACTGGAATTTTTTGTTCAATTGTTCAATGTCATAAATTCTGAACATCAAATCTTTGATCCGAATCATTGCTTCATCAAACAAGAAGTAACATATTTTTGGCATTTCCGACAATGCGCAGTTCTTACAAATAAAAGTTTGAACATATTTTTATATATTCCTGAAAAAAAAATCTGCGGAGAAATATTGATTCAGATTTTGAGCTAAATACATGAGGCAACTGCTACCTGGGTGGGAGCAATTTTCGATTGCCTGGGAGGGAGTAGAGTTATATTTGTATTTGATAATATATTTTTTCCTTCAATTTATAAATAAATCTAGTAAAAAATAATAATTATCCTATACAAATATAACTCTACTACAATTAGCCTTGTTTAACATTGAATCATAGCATTGCCTCCCGAGTGGAATTATTTATGACCCAAGGAATTGCGTTATTTTGACTAAATAACTACGACTCAATAATTTGAATCAAGAAGAAAAATTTCTTCATCTTGTTGACGAGATTAATTCTAGTCACAAGTTGTGACTCACAACTGTTATACTTTGCTTCAAATAGAGGTTATTATGTTGTGAACATTCTACTCCATGTACAGTAATATAAGGTTTAAGAATTCCGTAATTCAACCTCTCCGTCATTGAAAATTCCGGCTTGCTTACTGTCAATTGCTGGATTTTGATAATAACAATATTGTCGTGTTTCATAATTTTGTTCTTGTTCTTTCCATTTTTACTGTTTAGTTTAAACCACGTTCATTAAACCAGTGTTTGAACTGAATCTGATTACATCGTTTTTTAAGCTAAACAATGAAATATAATCAAAAACAAAAGCACCGATGCCGTTCGTCTTGCTCCAATTATTTGCTTCGTTCCTCTATTTTTTTGTTAATATAGAAACAAAATTTATCATAAGCACTTGTGCGTGACAATGATTGAAGAAGAGCAATAAATGATGTATAAATAATTAAGAATCGTGGATTAGTATGCAAAAACATGATTTAAAGAAATATATGAAGCCGTTTAATTCGCAATACATTAATGATTACGGTAGTTTCATTGAAAAGTAACCATACTTTAAAAATGTAGCAATTTTTGTAAAAATCTCACACATAACCGTAGCGAATGTAACCATGTCTTTGCTCTTTCTTTAAAGCTTCAATAGATAGAATCATATTCCATATTTAAAGCTTATGCTCCAACCATAATTACACTACAAATGCATGTTGGAGGTGAAAAATGACAGAAAATTTACAAGTTCAAATTTCATTTCCATTATTGAATATCATTTTTGCGATACGACAAATGTTATCGAGCTACATTCTTTAACCTACAGAGGAAATAGAGAATGCCAGATTAAGTAACTGTATTTTTTTCTGTGTTCCGCAACACTGCAGTTTTTGTGTCAACCACTTAGTTATGACAGTATCGACATACCGTAATCTTCAGAGGTTAATTTTATTATGAAATGTATATCTTCTTTTGTAGAATCGATAAGAGGCTTTCGAGCATACATTTCTTGCCATTTTCCACCGTAATGAAAGAACTATTTTAATATTATTATCATCAAGATGAAAGACACTTCCTAGATACAAGATACAACAAAAATTTTTGCCCGAGCAAAACTTATTGGTAATCAAGTTGTCATTTTGTTAAATGCATCTCCCATTTCATTAGTTTTGCCATTTCAGATTTTTTTACATCTTGAACAGAATTACCGAAGATATTAACGCCCGATGAAGTTAATATTTTGGCACTGTGTATGACTGCTTACTCGAAAATGGTTGTTTAAATTTATAAACTTAATACATTTCGGATATCAAGTTTATAAGATTTTGGTTTTTAATTAGTCATTTTTTTTAGTGTTCCATAACACTTAAATAACTGGTACCAAAGACCCATTTCAAATGTTCAGAGCAGTCTAAAATAATTTTAGTCAAATGCATCAGTCAACTAAGATCACTCCATTTCAGTTCTTACAGTAACCGTCGTTGAATTAAGCGACATTTTCAGTTCTATTGAACTGTGGAAAAATTTAATCGGATGCTACCGTTAGCTTTGGATATATAAATCATTCAGATTAGGAGTTTTAAACTTCCCATGAAGTTGGAATGAATGTAAATGTAAAATATGGCATTAATACATCATTTTTACTCTTGTGAGATATCAAAGCTTGAATCAAAGTTAAATAAACGCAAAACATGAGAACCAGTGTTTTAATGTTTGCTTTAATAGTAACCCGTGTTACCACAAATTACTGAAGTCATCATCTTGTTCATTTAAAGGAAACAAATATTACGGTAGTTGTGAAAGATTTATACCAGTTGTCTTCAATCTTTCCCCATAGATCTGATTCATAAGAAATGTGAATCCTTGCAACGTAAATGTACGCTAAATATCTTATCAAAAACAAGCGGATTTCTTTTTAATAAGAGATGTCAAAGATATTAGATGATAATTTAAACTTCCCATGAAGCTTTCATTTACAATGCTTAATGGAATGTGTGTTACAGTATCAAGCTATAGTTGCATCTGCATGCGAGCTTCTAAAATAGATATAAATCTTGAAGAAATGTAAATGTATTTAACTGTCGAGTAATGGTAATTAAAATTTTGTAACCCGTGTTACAAGTGTTAACTTGAAGCAAAAGTTTTTCAAGATTTTATAATCGAATTTCGTTCATATTGAATGTTTTAACTGGATTTCGTTTTTATTTGCCTAAGATTATTTGTTGCAACTATGCCACGATTGTAACACCAAAAAGATGTATTTCGATCGCGAGAAAGAATAACTTCCCGAGAAGTTTGCGGTTGCTACTTTTGTTAGCTTTTTCATTCTTCCATAATGTACAAAACCAATTTAAATTATGCTGATAGATTCTTTTTCTTCCCAAGAAGAAAATGTAGATAAATAATTTGATCAGTTTATAAGCTTTTGGTCTTCACACAAATGTAGCACTGAAATTACGGCAACATACAAAAAACATCACGACGATTAAAGAAAGAGTGAAACATTTTACAGATATCTCTGAGGAAATACGTTAAAATGCTTTGTTATACAATCCCGAGATTGTGTATGAATTATGGTCAACATTTTATACATGTTCAACAAAAACAAAAATGATTTGATATTGAAACAGAAGCATATATAACCCCCGTGGGTCTGGAATTTTTTATTTAATTGCATCCATGCAATAATAATTGAAAAATTTTTACGTTGAATATGGTGAACTTTGTTGAACTATTTTAAAGATATTGCTAAATATTTTTCCAGCAAAGCCGATACCCATATAAAAAGATAGACTTCTTTGAGGTAAGAATTGTATGCTTCCCGTGAAGCAACAAATATGTTGACCCATTAGGCATTAGAAGATTTTAGCAGCTTCGAGTTGAACTATCGATGAATCCCTGGAGGGATAAAAACAACCACTTCTGCAGACCAAACATTTCCTAAACACAATTAACCCCGAAAATATTCATAAAGCGTTTTAACATGCACAACCAAAGATAATTTCAACGTTTGAATACCCATGTATTTCATTAATAAGTTTTTATCCATAACAAATCAATAATTCTTTGACAAAATTATAATTTTTTCGATGATTACAACAATTTAAAGTTCCCGTGAACTTTTTGTCGAAGAAATTTTGTAACATTATCTATAAAGAGTTTCCCGCGAAACTGATAATGTAATTTCAATTGTAGAAGCTTCCCGAGAAGCACCAATTCGGGTTGTTTGTGGTCGTTTTTTTGATGAAAATCTAAAATATCACAACCTGGCTTGCAGCCGGTAAAGGTTAGACATAAACAGGTCATCCAAACAGAATAAAATAGTTTACCATTAAACTTACTGATGGATATCTTCATATAAAAATAAATTAAGATAAACTTTGATGGTCGAAGGTAAAAAGAGAAGAGAAATAGTGCCGACCATCCGACACATGCTGTCGAGGGAAAAGTGAGGTGATTAGAAAATGGAAAGCTCAAGTCAAGCAACAAGGCTTGGCAAAATGTCAATTTCGAAAAAAGTTTGTTGGAGCTTGAAATTCAAAATTTGTTCCTCACTTGAAATTTTCCTGTCTTTTCTGTTGAAAGTTTGATATTCAAATTTCGTTAAAGAAAAAGACACCCTCGACAGTGCTATTCAAGTGGGAAAGGGCTAATTGTAGTAGAGTTATATTTGTATAGGATAATGATTGTCTTAATGGAAATGATGAAAAATCATGTGGTAAAATTAATTTTATATTTTATCCTAAAATTTATATTTTTCTATCTAATCTAGAACCACCAATGGAATGGCCCAAAAAATGTTATCTTTGCAAAAAATCAACCATGAAAAGTACAAGCACCACAACCCGTCTATGGAAAATTAATACATTTCGTTCAATTTGTATTCCATTAAAATGGAAATGTGATGTAAGTTGTCACATTTTTGCTAAAGTTTATAAAATTTATAGATCATTTGTTTTTGTTTTTCAGGGTGAACCAGATTGTCCCAATGGAGATGATGAAGATGAATGCAATAATATCGAAACCAATTTGCAATGATTAAAATAAAAATAATTTGAAACTTTGATTCTTTTTATCGACGATTATCAGTTCATTTAATTTGAATAAATTAGTATAATTTTTTCCTTCGAAAAACATGTTTTAATAATAACTTCAAAGAACCATGCTAGTAGATGCAAAAAATTTTTATATTACGCAAAAATCAGAATTTTTTAAATGCATATTTTTTTAAAATTTTTTGTGTTAAAAAAACGAATAAGTATTAGAACTCTGCAAAATCGAAATTTGAAAAATTGAGATCAAAATAATTTTCAATTTATTCGGAATCCAGAATTTCTTGATAAGCATCAGAAATAATGTTTTCAATGAACTTTGACAAAATTTCAAACGTATTGATGTTAAAGTTGTGGCTAACATTTATCTTTAGGGATTGTCCAGAAATAACGTGGCTTACCTACTCCATTCATCCCTTATCCGTATTTTTTAAATTTTAAATTTTCTTTAAAAATGCAACAAATATTTAAAAATGTGTGTTTTTTAAAAATTTTGTATAACGTATACAATTAATTTTTAACAGTTAAAGTTCCGCTTTTCCTGCTTTTTTACCTTGCCGAAATATATTTCGAAAAATGTAGTCAAATTGTAAAAAAACAAAATATTTGATACCCCCGTTTTTGTAGTTGATTAATTATAACTTTTATAACTTCCATAAATGGCAATTATATGGGTTGGATTTAACTTTTATGGGCACAATATATAATATAAATATAATTTTTATGTAGGCATTTTCTAAAAATTTACATATTTTAGATCTTCAAAGCATGCCGCCACCGTATGTTCTTTTAGTTGAGTATATTGTTTCTGCAGGATTTCAACTAACTTCATTATGCATTTTTTCAACTTTGATTTATAAAAGCTATTTTAAAAATGATGGAACAAAACTTTTTCCATCATTTTATTTGTACATGATTTGTTCAATTTTGCTAAATATTTTTGCTGTAATTCATTTTACATTTTTATCGATTTTTTGGAAATCTGATATTGTTGATTATAATTCATATTTTATGTTTATTACTGGTTCAGCCACGCTAATTTTTTTTAATTTGTTATATTTCATCTGTAAGCTTTCTCTCGATTGATCGAATTTTAACACTTTTTTATCCAATTCGATACACAAATAAGCATAAACAATATGTTGTTGTCCTAGCTTTGTCAATCCTTATATGTTACGGTATTATTGTTGTAACACTTGATTTCTCTCCAAATTTCCCGGTCATCCCTGTTACAACTTGTCGAGCCTATGGTTGTATGTCAGTTTTACATCCAAATATACGGTATTTAAACCTAAAATATTGTAATGCTGTTTTTAATGGAATTTGTGGCATAATTTTGGGACTAAAAATTCGATCCCTGAAAAAACATCATAAATTAAATATCAAATTTAATAAATTACTGCTGGCAACTTTAATCTTTGCTTTTGTTTTTGATTTTATTCCACATTTTGGTGATATGCTTGTTCGAGAGGTAATAATTTGTTAAATAATTAATTGTTAATTGAATTTGAAATTTTTTGCAGCTTTTCAAAATTGAATTTTCTTTTTTTTTGGACCATACAGTATGGTTGTTGGATCTGTAGATGTTGGAAGCTGTGCAATTATGTATTATTTTACACTTGTTAAATCTCCGAATACTAAAGTTAAAATTATAACAATAACAAAAGCATCACAGTAATTTTTAATAATAAAAATGTTTTTTAATGTAATTTTAATAAAAAAATTTATAAATTAAATTATTTTAAAAATAAAAAAAAGCTTTTTCATTCTGTACCTTGCTCGTCATAGCTAAAAAACCAATAAAAAGTCTGCTAAAATTTGAAATTAAAAATTAACAAACAATTATTACTTTAAAATATATCTTACAATTTTGCTTGTTCATTTAATGGCTTGTCTATTAAAATAGCAAACATTCTTACTAAACGCATTTTTTAAAGATTGATCAGTGTTCTTTTTACTGCATAAAGTTGATAATTTCAAGGGCATAAAACTAAAAAGAGATAATATTTTTTAAAAATTATGTATGTTTTTTATTATGAAACTTTTATTTCTAATACATAATTATTATGCATGATTATGCATAAGGCTTGTAACATAAAACAAATTCTCCAAACTTCCTTGTTTTTTTGAATATACCAACTTTCTACCGTTAAATAATTATGGAGGGTTACAACACCTTCGTTCTTTGAAAAAAATGTATTTTGAAAAAACCGGAACTTTTACTTTTAAAGTATATGTTTTTACAATATATTTTCTTTAAAAAGAATTCTTTGATAGATTTATTACCTGCTATTAAAAATTGTTTTTTGATGGCAATTCTGTAGTTTTTTATAAAACAGAAAATTGCCACCTTTAATGATTTTCAAAAATGTAAGTCATGTGTTTGGTGGCTTTTGTAAAAAATTATGTTATCTAAATTTGCATTTGGCATATGCTATTTTTTTAAAAAGTAGAAAAGCATTAAAATGTGACCTGGGTTTATTTTTCTGTGACATTTAAAAAATTGAAATCACCTAAAATTTTCAAAAATTTTCAAATACTGTATGATATACAAACAACCATAAAGCACAACTTTCCTATGATATTTGCCGCAGTTGAGCTTCAGCTTTAACATCCTCCCCAAAGATTGCTGACGTCATTTTCTGGACATTGAGAAAAAATATTACCGCCTGCCTTTCAGTTGCAACTCATGGACAAATGCAAGAGAAAAAAAAAGCATCAACAAATGTTTGCGAAATATAATATTTTTCCCAGGAAGGAAAAAAAGTCAGTCAGCTGGCATTTTTCTTGGACACTGCTGCTGCTGTAAGAAAAGAAAAACAAAACAAAGAAAAGCAAAAAGGGATGAAAAAAAACTTTTATATCGATGCCTTCGGGACATAAAAAAGCCTTTTTTTGCTTGTTCATTATTTTGCAAATGTGCGTCATTGAATGAGTGAGTTTTAGTTAAAATATATTTTTGTTACTAAAAAACGTGCTTTTTTCTTTGAATAAGATGTGTATTTTTAGAACAAAAAATCATCCTCAAAAATTTTGTTAGTTGTTGTTTTTTTTTTTAATTTTTTTTTTTTAAAGGGACCCAACACGGACGAATAACAAAAGCTGCCAAGCCTTTTCAGGCAAACGCGCGCGAAATTTAAAAATTTGCTTGCTGCGTTTTTTTGAACCCAAAATTTTTTTGTTGCTGCTTTTTTTTCTTTTGTCGATGATGTATGATGATTTAATTCCAATTTTTTTATATATTTTTACTTAATTAATATTGTTATTCGTGTTTCTCGTGCTTTTTGATGCAATAAATTTATTTTTTCGCACAAATTTGTAAAACATTCAATGTTTTTGTATATTTTTTAGATCCGTTTCGTCGAGGATGGTTGAAGAAAGTGATTGTATGGTAACAGGTTAGTTTTTATATAATTTTATTTGTATGTATACCATATATTAATGCTTTTTATTGTTTTAGGTAGCGAGATGGTGGTATGATGGATGTGATGGAATGGAATGAATGTAGTGGATGATGGAATGGAATGAGTGGAATGAATGAAGGTGGAAGAAAGAGTGAATGTGGAGGATTATGGATGCGGTGGAATGAATGGATATGGTGGATGATTGAATGGATGGATGGTGTAATGGGTGAATGATGAATGTGGTGGATGATTGAATGAGTAAAAGTATTGAATGTAATGTATGATTGAATGAGTGGAATGGATGAATGTAGTTGATGATGGAATGGATGGATATGGTGGGATGGATGAATGAATGGTGGAGGATTATGTATGTGTGAATGTGGAAGAATGAGGTTGAGAAGCTGACGGTGGTGCTTTGGTACTGCTGTCGGCTTCTCTGGATGTTTTATATGATTCCGGATATGATATGGTGAACATCCAGCTCCCTTCTTATGTCAAAATAAAGCTTTTGTGATTATTATTATGAAGCAGGGGCTGTGATGTTCACCAAGCAGGTAAGTTTGGATGATAAAAGGTTAGTGTATTGTATTATTGTATATATAAGAACTAATTTTTGTTTTTGTTTTAGGTTGAGAAGCTGGCAGTGGTGCTTTGGCATTACTGTCAGCTTCTATGGATCTGGATCTGATGTTTTAGGTTATATTTGTGTTTATTTAGTTTTTTTTTCAAATAAAATAAATACGGAAACAGGAAAACGCGGGTTGCGGGTGGGAAAACGCGGGTGCGGGTGCGGGTGAGAAAACGCGGGTACGGGTGGGAAAATGCGGGTACACGGGTGGGAAAACGCGGGCGCGGGTAAGAAAACGCGGGTTATATCGCGGGTAATATATAAATTTTTTTACATGTTTTAATTAACGGAAAATACAGTACAAGAATTAACATTTATGTTAAATAAGGATGATTGTTGCTTTAGCAATCATCTTCTATTTAAAATGTGTTTATTATTAAAAAAAGTTTTCTTGTCCATAGTGTTATTCTTTGTTATGATGTCAAATACTTTTATAATTTATTTAACAACATTGTTTTACCTTTACCCTTTATCATTTTTTTCGGGCATGTAACAAATATTTTAAGTATATTTCAATAATTCATTAACTTATTTATTAATGGATTTTCAGAACAGAAAATGAAATGTTTTTAACTTTACGGTACTGAAAAAAAAGATGTGCTGTTTTTTACTCATCTCTTTATTTCATTTTCAAAAAAACCTTAAAAATTATCAGAAAGTATTTAAAAAAGCTTAGAATTTTTTTGTCAACTCATCAAATAACTTTTTTCCGACACCTGGTTGTACAGAATTTTTGTAGATAAATGTAAGGGAAAATTTGCATCTGGATTTGCTAAGTATTAGCAATATAGACAGTTTTTAGTTTTTGTGCCGACAGATGGAAAATATTTCTATTTTCAGATGTTCTTCTTTTATTTAATGTCTTTGATTGGGACTATTAAAATACCGACAAGCAAAATCTAATCAACATCTTTTACAAGCTAAATATCTCTTTATCGATAATAACTATGAAACAGTAAAAAACATATTCTAATTTGCCTAATTAATGTTGCGAATTTAGAAAGATTTATACGACACAAAGGAAGTTTGGAAGGAACCACTTCTTCTTAGCCAGTACATTGTTCAATAATGCTTGTAACAACTGCGGAGAATAATATTCACGTTCAAAGCATTTTGTTTTTTTTGCTGCAGAGTAATTCAAGCATTTTTTAAATCCAAACGACTGTTTTTAGAAATTTCAAAGATATTTAAGAAAGCCTTTTTAAAGTAAAACGAACTTGTAAACAATGTGGAAAAAAGACTTTTTTAATGCAGAGAAACTTTTTTTCGTTAAAATTGCATTATAATAAAAAAAACAAAGATGTTAAAATAAAAATTTACGAGTGATAATTAAGCCAAATTAATTATTTATCGTAAATTATATTTAAAATTTGATTTTTCCAATCACCCGCGACATTGTCCGTGCTTTCCTACCCGCACCCGCGTTTTCCTACCCGCGACCCGCATATTCCAACCCGTGTACCCGTGTTTTCCCACCCGCGCACCCGCGTTTTCTTACCCGCACCCGCGTTTTCCTACCCGCTACCCGCGTTTTCCTGGAACCCAAATAAATATTTTTGTTCAATTTGACGTATTTGTAATATCAGCTACACTTTCTTCTGGCAGCACATTCACCTTTCGTTGTTGACCTCACTGCGTGACCGTGTCCTCAGGATTTACTTTAGCATATTGATTACTAGATTTTTCTGTCTCTTTTGCATAAAATTTTCTAAATTAATTCATTTCTTATGAATATTTCTTTCACTGAGTTTATTGAACTTCCATATTTTTGTAATCAGATTTTATTATGGCCGAAAATGGTAATTATAATTTTCTTTCTTTTGAAATATGATGCATTTTTTACAGATGAAAATAGATGGGATCAGGTTTTTAACAGTTTTCCCAGTGCCGCAGTAGTTGAACAACATCATAGAAGAAGAAGGGTTTATACTTATAACAAACTCCTTGGCATGGATTTATCTGACAGGGTTCCGGAAAACATTGATTACTGTAGATGCGACAAGTGTAGAACAATGTCCAGCAGCTTAGAATCTTTTTGTTGTAAAGAAGTATTATCAGCAAATACCTTTGCAGCAGAAGGATATAAAAAATATTCCAATGAAGACTGTATTTGCGACAATCCTACAATTAAAAATATGGTTGAAAATTTGGAAGAACTTAAAGTGTTCATTAACACTTGTCAATGGTTAGGAAATCCTTTTTCGGAAGAAATTGAGCTGATTTCTAAGTATGTTCCATTCCCTTATAGCTAATGTATAATCATACACAATGAATGTTTTAGTAATTACCGTTATGCTTTGTACAGGAAAATGACTATTCTATTTCATGGATCGAAAAAAGGCAAACAACGCTTACCACTTCCTTCCTGTCTTGTAAGCTTCATTCGAAGACAATATCCCGATCCAGATGGCGTTTATGTTGGATTTTTAGAGAACGATCAATAATCTTTGAATTTAAAAGACTTCTTCATACTATTAGCTTATTTAGTTTTTCATTTTTTTGTTATTGTATTATTACTTGTTCGTTAGTTTATATGAAAATTCGTTACATTATTGCTTTTCTTTTGATATGTGAGTTTTTTGTGCGTCGTCATTGATAGGAACTTTTTTGGAAAAACAATAGATCGAAATATGCCGCAAAAACAAGTCCTTTCTTTATAAATCTGATCAATAAAAAATATGACCTGATTTGGTGGTGCGCTGGGGCATACACTTTTTTAGTAAAATAGTTATTTTAATTTTCGCATAGTTGAAATTTTCTATTGATACGATGCAGTTGCTTTGGCAGCTCTTTTTTCTCCGAAACTGTCAACCAAGTTTTTTTTCAAAAAATACTTTTTTTAATTTAAAAATTTTAATTTTTGTTACTAAAACATTTGCACGTGTTTTGTTTTTAAAAGTTTCATAAAAATTTAACGTTTTCCCTAAAAACATATTTTTAGAATGCGTAAAAACTGTGTTTTATGTAACCTTCAAATGATACACAATGGTGATCCGTACGATGGAATCAGAGTGCCAAGAAGCAGAAATAAGCTCATTTTGTTAGCTCAACATCTTGGTTGCTCATTAAATGACCTTCCAAACTTTGGGGAGCATGATAAATTTTGTCATCGTCATTATGACAATTTCGATTTTGAAGTTAAAGATGTGAGACAAAAACCAACACGATTCTTGATAGTGCCTGATAATGTATGGCCCAATAGAACTCCAGAAACTCGTGGTATTTTGAGAGAATTACCCGGCAATTTACAATCACCACGTCTTCCGCCTTCACGTACACAAAGACTTAATCCTCCTGGTCCATCATCAAGTACCCGAACAACTCCTCCCTCTCAGCAAGTTACGGTAATTAACAAAATTATAAACCGTTAAAAATTAAACATATAAAATTTTAAGGATTTTCCTGATTATGATATGGACGACGAATTTGTAATGAGCACAGAAAATGAACAAAGCTTTTTTGATGCTGCTTCTATGGAAACAGTGGATGATGGGTTAGAATATTCTACCAAAAAGGAAGCTCCTGAAATCCCTAATTTTTTGATAGCAGAAGGACAACAATTACTTGCGCTTTTCAAGTTCTGTTTTGATTGTGGTACATCAGTAACTGCTAAAAAGAAGTATCATATTTGTGGTACAGCAGTTATCATCAAATTTCATTGTCATAGATGCAACTGTTATAAAAAATGGCGATCTCAAAGCAGAATTGGAGATACAAAACGCTTCAGTGGAAATGTATTAGTTGCATCAGCTGCTGTCACAACTCCCATATCCCATTCTGCATTATTGCAATTCAGTAAAACATTAGGATTACCAATGTTAAAGTGGTCTGCTTTCAATCTTGTTGCCAGAAATACCTTTACCTTAATCACCGAAGAATACGGTAAAATGAAGACCAAAATTATTGATGATATATTAGAAAAGCAGAACAACGTAATTTTTGTCATTTTTTCAAACAATTTTTGATATCACATTTTAGGGCGAAACGACAAAAGTTTGTGCAGATGCTCAATTTGATTCAAGAGGATATTCTGCCAAAC